>CM037791.1:3766674-3816674 GCA_021229015.1 Solen grandis | reverse complement strand
GCACATATCCCTGCCTGACTGTTTGTCGAAGGTTTTAGAACAAAAGTAACTATTGAAAACAAGGTTTATGTTCATTTGTGTGTCAAAGCTTTGCATATCATTTCCTTAGTAAAATTCACATGAATATTAATTTTGAGACTGTAAAGAGCCCATTAATTTCTCTGTCAAACACGATTGCTTATAAGTTGCTCAATATGCATATAAACAATGCAATATTTTACCAAAATGCTTAGGGTTTGATCATTTTATGCCCAACAGCCTACACTTATGAGCCAAATAGATGGGTGGGGGTGAAGGGCAGGGGCTCCCACAAGTACCAGCGGTCAGCGATGATAAAATGACTTCATATATGCTATACTAAAGAATTACAGTCATCAAGTTCCATTGATACCATATGAAATAATCAGACAATTGAAAAAGTGAATCACAATCTGGTATTTTTTTCCATATTGAATCCACACTAGATCTGTACAAGTTGCTGTACGTTCCATGCTGATGGTGGTCTACATTCATCTTTTTTTTTCTATTCAGACTAGATGAATACCGGTATATGATTATTTTATTAATGAAGCTATATGTCAGTATTTCCATTTCTCATTTTATGATCTTTCTTTGCAATCTAAACTCATGATTGATTTCAATCAAAAATAAAGGGAAAATATAATCAGATATATAAATAGTATAAGAATTAATTTTGTTTTTCAATGGCATAATAATTATACTTATGTAATCTAGAGATATCAAGATATATGGAGACTTTGTCTATTTAACCCTTTCCCTCATGAATATTTATGTACAAATATATGGTTATGATGAATATTAATTAACTGAATTTTAAATGGTATTTATAGGGACTGACTTTTTTTTTTGCCATGAAGACTGTGTCAAATCTGAGTTAAATGGTATAATGTGGTATGAGCAAACAGAGAAGCCCCTGATCAGACAGCACTCCATCCAGGAGATGTATGATCAGCTGTGTCTTGTTTTCAAATGCATAAAAATGTGTCTATATGAAATAAAGGGTTAACCCTTTCCATCATATAGACTCATTTTGACGCAATCAATAGGTACCACATAAAGCCTGATCTGCAGAAAATCACAGTCAAACCATACCAAATTTAATTACAAAGTCCTCATTTCCAGACCACTGAGGAGCAGCGAACAGTATAAAACCTGATCAGCCTGCAAGTTACTCGCAGGCTGATCTGGTTTTATGCTGTTTGCATAGGTCTTTTCATGGTTTCCTCTATGAGGGAAAGGGTTAAGTCATGTAGAGGTGTCACACTGCAATATCACGGTGTAGGAACATGTATGATACCACATCCAGGCTGATCAAGCTCTATGCTGTTCAATACTTTACAGTGCAATATTGTGACATGAAAAAGTAATACACTTTTGTTTGCCTCAATATCTTAAAATGAATTGTAAGTGCTAGGTTATATTTATGAACTACTAATCTGATTTTTAACGGCTCTCAAAATTTAAAAAAATTATGTACATATTCAAGTGATAAGGAAAAACAAAATATTCCCAACAGGAACCTGTAGAAGTATATGACATAAGTACTCATAACAATGGAGGTACTTCATTTAAAATAGATGTATGATTACGTTCATGTCTATATTTATTTGAATGTCTCAGTTTATTTGTGCACGATCCATCTCAATATATGCCTCACTGCCTTCTACTACATCACAGAATAACACGGAGAAATTACATACAGTTCGGAACCGTTCGAGACTGTAAACTTCAATAAACATCCTGTTGTGGAATAATAATTGTCTAACAGGAACTCACTGCTCATATTCCAAAACCAATGCAAATTAAAGGCAGTGATTAAGAAAATGAAGTAAGTGATGAGATGGCCTTACATTAATTATGTCGAGAATATGCGGATAGATCAGTTTAGCAATGAATCTAGCTGGCTTGTATTGTTATAACATGGGAGCTATCAGCTGATAATGTATCTTTGTTGTGTTCAATAATACATTATTGATTGATTTAACAGGGGATGAGAGGTGAAGCATCCATAAAACAAGGGGAAATATGCAACTGTTTGCAGCATGTATCTAAACTAATAACATAAATCATAATGTTGATTAGTCTTTAATTAATCTGGAGCGTTGGGTGTTTCGTATTTTTGTAGACAGGATTTGAATCATTAAATGTATCATAGATAACATGACCTGATGGTATTATGGACTGGTTCTTTGTTTAATCTAAAGGAGATCTAAGGTCAAGCTCAAGGTCAACTGCATAATGTAACTTTAGGTCCATCCACTAATATTGCATTTATCAATCAAATGAAAGACATAGAAGTTATAACAGATTTAAACAAGCTAGGTCAACATGAGCGGATACCCAAGCCAATTTTGAAACCTTATATTGCCTTAATTAGCAGCTTATAGCTTGAAAAACAATCAGTTATGATACGGTTGAAATTTTTAAATAACCACCTGTTAATAACTCTTCAACATAAAATCTCTTTCCCACAATCTTTTCAGGATGAGTAATATCTGACACATTGTTACAATCGGTTTATCTTTCAATATCTCACAAACAGATTCAGGGTATTTAATTTGAAAACATTCAAAACATGTTAATATCTGAGCCTAGTCATAATGAATCTAAAAATAAAACTTTCTTAGAAATTGGAATATGCAGTAGAATCTAAAAACAATTACATGGTCATGATGTTTACAGAAACTTGTCTGCCTAAGTATACAGTAGTAACATACATATATACAGTCTAATCATAAAATACAAGGAAAAAACATGTTAACATAATTAGAGGCACAGCTGTTTATTGCTTATATAATGACATATCCAATCTAGTAGTGAATCTACTGAATATTTAATTATATAGCGACGAATTAGCGTGTTGTTAAGTACCTTGTTATCATTGTTGTTGCATAAAGAAATAAATCAAGTTTTCCAACTTGAAAACATAGGTTGACACCTGAGTTCTGGTGCCTGCATCTACTTTTGAAAGAAGGTTGCAGGTATGATCCCTGTGCCCACAACAGACAAGAATTTGTTTAAAAATCCCCCTTGCTTGATCCAGGACTGGTTTAAGTCTGTCTGTTTAAACTGACAATGTTTGTTATCATGTCACTTTACTACAGCATGATGTAGCACTCTGTCAGGCAGCTCTTTATCTGTGTCTGATGGGAAAGTCCTCAAATGACCAAAATACTGAAAATGGGATGTAAAAAACAAACAAAAACAAACATAAGTTGTTTGTACCCAAAACTACCGTCAGCCAAGAAAATAACATTCCACTCCAGTTGTGTGCCTGTTAGCAGGATTGATAATATTTTTTTTTAATAGTAACTGACTGACTGTTAACAGAATCTTGCAAATCTTCCTGGAAGGAGAAGAGTGTTGAAACAAATATGTCATAGTTTTATCTGCAAACAAAATCCTTATCCAAGCATCAAGCAGTGGATTTGAAATATTGCAATATATGTATTAACAGCATTGGAATGCAAGCTCAGGTCTCAAAATGGCGTTTTTTTTTATTAATTTTATTCATGGAATGCAAGTAAACTTTGATGGAATATTTTGATGAAGTGAGATGACCCTGATGGGGCTGAAGGTCAGTCACAAAATCCTCATTTCCAGACCACTGTGGAGCAGCGAACAGCATAAAACCTGATCAGCCTGCGAGTTACTCGCAGGCTGATCTTGTTTTATGTTGTTCGCATGGGTCTTTTCATGGTGTCCTCTATGAGGGAAAGGGTTAATAAACCTGGACAGTGAATCCAGTAACCCTTTACCCCATATAAACTGGTTTAATTTGCCGCCTGGGCCATCACAGCAGATCAGCCCAAATCAGACATTGCCTTCAAGGAGCACCTTGGTTTGTTCATACAATACTGTAGCTCAGATGCTTTCATATATAATATAAATGTTCAATAAATTATTATTCATCAAGTCCTAAGTGTGTACATGAATATTCATGAGTGCTCAAGTTCAATAAATTGACACGCTTTATCATTATCAATTTTTGTAACAAAGAATGGCTTTTTCCAAAGCAAACATTAGCTATCAGTATCAGTTGAATACTTAACCCTTTCCCTCATATATACTCATTTTGACGCCCTCAATAGGTACCACATAAAGCCTGATCTGCAGAAAACCACAGTTAAACCTTACCAAATTTAATTACAAAATCCTCATTTCCAGACCACTGAGGAGCAGCGAACAGCATAAAACCTACTCGCAGGCTGATCAGGTTTTATGCTGTTCGCATAGGTCTTTTCATGGTGTCCTCTATGAGGGAAAGGGTTAACAATGAATCTGTGAAACTGCATTCCAGAAGTTCCACTTCAATTATTTGCCTATCCCTATCCACCATTTCGTGAAATTTATTCCCATGTGCCCTAGAAATTCATTATAAATTCACTTTCAGCAAGGTCATTTTTTCCCAGTTTTCAATTATATTTTAGCCTTTATATTCTCTATAAGTTAGATTGACCTTTATATCAATGACATATACCATCTATTGAGCTATTAAAATGAAAACATACATAACGAAACACCCTATATACACGGTGTGAGATTATGTTTCAAACAACTTAATATCAATTTCATTTTTCTAGTCATGTAAACAATGCTCATTCTCCACATGCAACATAGACTGAACAAATCTGAGGAAGTCACTCCTGTATAGTTTCAACTTCGTATCTCTGTCTCAAGGCCAACATCACCTCTTTGAACGCATAAAATGATTCAGTATTATTAGACCACTGATTCATCCCCAATGTATGATGTACTCAGTTTTCAAGTAGTTAATTGAATCATTTCCAGCAGTTGTCACCCAGTATTATAGGTGATTACTGTCAAAAACTGTAACTCTTTATCCAAATTTCTTTAAATTTTGTCTAAATATATTCAGAAGTAGTTAGCAGGATAACGAATGGATTAATTGTATTATTTGCATAAATTCAGAGATAAATTCATAGAAAATATATAAATTTTAATTTTACATAAATTAAAGATATATTTGTATGCATCTGTGAACAATTTACATGCCTTGTCATGCTTGGATGCAGTTATAGCTCATGTTAATGTGATTTTCTTTTCTTTTTTCTTTTTTTTTTTACATCTTTAATGGTATACACTTTCAAATAAACAAACAAATATATATGAAATCAAACAGACTCCTGGTATTAAAACAGACAGACAAAGTGTTGAGTAGGCTAAGTAGAAAATAACAAAAGATGTATATTCAAGGTTTGTTCTTTTTCTCCATTAAACTCTCCTCTATTTTGCCTCTCTATGATGTGTGTTCTGTGATACACAGAAAGTTTCCCCTGAGACCTGTGCCTGTATCAACTTGACTCATTCTCTTCCCCTTCCCCCAGGCACTGTGCTTGGGGCCATAGTCCACCATCCCCACAGGAATCACTTACTCTCCCAGGCTCGTAGTGACAACTGGAATCCAGGAGCAGACTCAGCTACACAGTGTTTGTGTGTGTGTGTGTGTGTGTGGTGATTTGGGGGGGGTACATCTTACTTCCTTAATGGCTCACATGGTGTTAAAGGATTTATCACAGAATATAATTATTTAACTGCCACACCTTAGGAAAGTTAAATCTCAAGAAAAATACATGTGTAATGCATGCATGTTGCAAAAACGCAATATATATATGGATGGCACTAACACATAGATCATACAGGCCTTTCCTCATATAATGAAAATATTTATTTCTATGAATAAGATGGGTTCTAGTAAAGGCACCATTTTTCCTGATTTTGGGGACAGAAAAACCCTGTGGTAAAAAGCAATTTGGGGAAAAACTGCGAGAATGAAAAATAGAAATTCAAAGGAGAATTTCAATGTCTATGAACTTTCTCTGATAAAAATGAAATTCTTTCAAATACGTACTGTTGGACATATTTGTTTTCTATGTTAATAGTCAGAATGCCTATATATAACTTGCTGAATTACTGTATCAGACATACACATATTACAATAGTACTACATGTATATTATGAGATACTGACTGATCTTTCCTTTTTGATCCATGTTATTACCAGGGCAAGTTTTATGCTATCAATTAGCACGGTCATCATTCTAAAGACTTTAGAATGATGACCATGCTAATTGATAGCATAAAACTACTTTAAGTAATAGATTGACATGATATAAATGTTTATTTGTATATATGATAAATGCTAAAATAGCAGCTGATTCTAAATTTCTAACTGTTTGATACAAAAAAAAAAATATCAGATTTAAGAAAGTCACTATGATCAGTTAAGAACGCCCAGTCACAATTTCTATTTATAGCACAAGAATATTTTAGAAGTCAAAATAGTTTACATTGATGTGAGAGCAATTCATTCATTCGCTGGGGGGGCAGGGCATCTTCTGCATTACAGTCCCAGCCCCCTACACAGATCCACAAGTTTACAGGGAATTATTTTACTTTCCCTTGACATTTAATGCCCATTAAGCCCTGGAAACATGTAAAAAGGATGACATAAACTAAATCTCACTTCTATTTGTATCTTTACATAATTTATGTACAAATGTGTGTTAATTTTTTTGTCAATTTTTATTCTATCTATATTATACAAAGCCATTTACCCGTAACCACATGAAAGAACGATCTTAGCAACCACAACCAGAATATTAACCAGCTTTAATAAACCTGTTTGGATTGAAATTTTGTATATAGCTATCAAATTGGTAAAATAACCCTTTCCCTCATAGAGGAAACCATGAAAAGACCTATGCAAACAGCATAAAACCAGATCAGCCTGTGAGTAACTCGCAGGCTGATCAGGATTTATGCTGTTCACTGTTCCTCAGTGGTCTGGAAATGAGGACTTTATAATTAAATTTGGTAAGGTTTAACTGTGGTTTTCTGCAGATCAGGCTTATGTGGTACCTATTGAGTGCGTCAAAATGAGTCTATATGAGGGAAAGGGATAACTTACAGATGATGACGGAGACTGACTTGAAAATGATGATGATGATTACTGCTCGGGAAACAATGATGATGATAGTGTTGCCTACATCATCATTAACACCATATAATGCTTAAACTTTCATCAAAAATGAATTAAAAAATATGTTAAAAAATTCCAAAAATTGGGAAATACCAAATACAGGTTTAATTTTAGAAAAAAAAGTTTCATGATTTAAAAAAACAACAACACAGTAATAAGTGATATACATGTAGTTAAAAAAAATGTTTATTATAATAAAAAAACACATGTTTCTTTTGTTATACACAGGGCTTATTTTGTGTACGTATATATACTAGTAGGTTCAGGAGAACAGAGCTGGTATTGCTTGCATTGCTACAAACAGGTGCCACCCAAGTAATTGACCATTTTACTGCTTCTCTTGACATTCGTATGAAATAGCCTGCTGACTGAAATTGACATGTTCATTATTACATGTAAATTGCATAGCAAGTAGATACGATAGCATGTTCGCGTGAAGTTTTAACATCAGCAGACCGGATGTGGTGGAAATTAGTACCTCACAATCAAATTGGATTCTAAAATGAACTATGATCAATATTAATCAATATTAAATGTAAATACAACCTATATAAATGTGTTTATGCCTTGTATTATTTTTTTTTTATTTATTAAATCTATATTTACATGCGTAAATCAGCAGTGCATTTCCTATAAATAATATAGTACATGTATAATGGACATGAATCATTATTTCCAATGACTCAAAACAAAAAAAAACTAGTTTGAATGAGAAAGAGAGTATACACTAAGAATTCAGGATTGTCTATTATGCAATAAAAAGCAGAAGTGGCGCGAATATCGATGTCTTTTCACCAACCGCATTTTGCATTTATAGCAACGTCCATAAGTCTTATCATCTCTAATTTGTTATTTAAAACATTAAAAATGTACTATTACAGGTGACATGTGAATAATGTAGCAAGCGTACATACGCTGTATTCGCCCAATTTAGAGTACATGAATAGTGAACATGGTGTGTGTTTATATATATATATATATATATAATGATTAAGTTTTCTGATACGTGTACAGTATCTGTCAATTTTACCAATGTATGTTTGCAATGTCTACGTATATACCAACTGCATTGTACATCCCGGCTGCCAAGATGCAGGAAATTCATCATCAATAGAATAGCCGCGGTCGCTAATGCATCTAAATCAATATAACGAAATTTGACTGTATAATTTGACCTTGAGATCTACGGTTAATATTAAGTACTGTGTAGGGTCGTTATAGAGTATTACGCATATAAATGTTTATCAACGAGAAAGCAATTTCATAACCGGTGACATTTGAATTGTTGGGCATTAACGATTACATGACTGATCAGACTGATTATCTGATTAATCTGCTTATATAAAAATTAATTTCTTGTTGTTTAGCAATGAAAGTATGATGCAAGTATACATCTATGAATATGTCATTATATACATACGTACGGACGCATGTATGTTATACTGATAGCTAAGAACACTAGCTGCTATAACAAATCAGCACGATGTTGTGGTTAATTTCAAAACAAAAATAATCTTGCCTCAAGGTCACGTGGTATGACTCTCGCCATAAATTCAACGTGTTACTGTAATCTAACATATTTGGAATCTGACTCAAATGTTCAAGGTGTATCTTGCATGTGATCATATCAATAATCAACTAATAGACTCCTGGTTTCTTTACTTCCGGTGTACAAATGTAATACACATCTAGACATGGACAACAAGGCAGTGTAGTTGCGCACATGTTCTCTAATAACAAGTGATGATCGAATCCATAATTAAAGCCCTTGTAATACCCTCTGGGCGAATCGTTTGAGCAACCATGATAAATGCATTGTATGGCAAGAAAATACTCTTACGAATATTTATATACCAAAAGTCAACATATATTGCAATATTTACATATTCAATGAATTTTTCATATACATGTAATAAAGTTTCAAAAAATATATATGCGAAATGATACGCATATTTTTTCATAAATTTCAACATTAATTTATATTTATCCAGGTGAGAATAGCTTTTTCAATAAAACATGTATTTAAAGTATAAGTTACAGTGAAGTATGACCTAATTTCATAGTTGAAATTCATGCAATATGAATAAAACGACACTGCACATGAAAAATAAAAATGCCGATGGAAAATAGAACGAAAGAAAATGCAGCTTAGTAAAATTACACTCTGCTGCCTCGTGGTGGTCTGGTTCGTCCGATTCTTAGAGACGTAAAACCTATCTCCCTTAATTGTGAATGATTTAAGTCCTCTTTTGAAGAGATTTCTGGATTGCGAGAAGCTGAAGAGAAGGAGCAGACGAGATTAGCAGACGACAGTGAAAACTTTAAAAACAGATATCTGTAGAACCCACACAAGTGTATGGCCACCGTCTTTTGTTAATGGGCTTGCTGAGCGAGTAGTAAGCGCGGACTATCCTCTGGTTTCATTCACCTTTCTGCATTAAATTTTCGCGAGGTTACTGGAGGGAAATGGTTACCACGGATTAAATTCTTAATGTGTTTATATGTAAATTACAATTATGAATAAGTGACAGAATATCCTTAACCCTTTCCCTCATAGAGGACACCATGAAAAGACCTATGCTCCTCAGTGGTCTGGAAATGAGGGTTTTGTAATTAAATTTGGTAAGGTTTAACTGTGGTTTTCTGCAGATCAGGATTTATGTGGTACCTATTGAGTGCGTCAAAATGAGTCTATATGAGGGAAAGGGTTAAAACAATGTTTGATTTTTATTTTAAATATTCGACTTTGAAACCTGTACAACATTAACTTGTATATGCTGCAATTAAAAGATAGATTTTATTTTGTAGCTATTCATATGAGACCTCGTCAATATTCTTCTTTAAAAACCAAATTATTGAGATAAATTAATTTGTAGCACAATATAAATAAACAATCATTCAAGCCTCTTTATCATGACACTAATATCAGACGAAAACCTTAATTTTGCATTAACACGGCACGCTAGAAGCCAGACTCCAAGAAATGTATGTCTGTATCTATACAAATGACATCACGTTCATTGCAGTCACGTGACGATCGCAGCAGATTGCAGTCTGCTGTTATTGCCATCTGCTTCTATTGCAGTATTGTTAAACATCAGTAAGCCTGTCCATCTAAATACCTCTTTCCAGGTAAGCCTAAAAACTCAATAAAATAAGAATTATAAAAGATATGATAATTACTGCGTATTTGAACAAATGTATGAACGAGGTGACTAAGTTTCTGAGAGAGAGAGAGAGAGAGAGAGAGAGAGACCCAATGCAGAGGTACAAGTAGGTACACTGAGTGATAATGAGGTACATGTTAGTAAAAGAGGATGATATACTGAGGAGTTATACAGAGGTACAAACTAGTGAGGGAGAGGGTACACAGCGGGGTGGCACTGAGGTACAAACTAGAGAGAGAGGGGGTACCTATTGTAGTGGTAATCCAATATCAGACATGTTTAGGGCCTAAAATAGCTAAAACTTGCACCAAAACTATGCTCATTACAAAAATAATTCAAATTTATAAACTTTGGTTGACATGATATAACTTGCAGGAATTATTTTTAATCATAATATTTTGTAAATATGATATGAATTTTCCCCTACCTCAAAATGGAGACTAGAAAATTAAAATAAAGAATCAGAAACTTTGAAAGCACCTATTATTTGGCAAAAGAAGGGTATTGTTCATAGAATTTTAACAGAAAAATGGTTTTTCAATTACTTTTCGAGAAAGAAATCTGCTGTACCACAATAAATTGGGTACTTTGAGACAAAAAAAAATGGAGGCACCCCCTATATTATTTAAGGGCACCTGTAACCGGTTAAAGAATACAATCAATATTTTCTGCAGTTATTTACATTAAAGTATCTTTATATTTAATTATCCTTTATTCTTACATGATGTAAAATGTAATTCACTTATTAATTTAGCTGCCGAGAGGCTTAGTCCCACGATAATAGGTCCCAGCAAGATAATGATATTATGGCGAGAACAAAAATGTTTATGATAATGGTTTTTGACATCAATCAGTTTTAAAAGAATAATGTATATATCCCTTAATATGACACTTGTGTTTTAATTAATGTACTTTATATCTTCAAAATGATTTTATCCCATTTGTTTTCGTCTAGGAATACTTCGAATTGCAATCATTAATTTTCTGCCAGATATGCGATGGAATTAAGACTGGAGTTCTATCGATTCGTCCCCACAACGTCTCGACCGTTGTTATGTAAATGGATAGCTATTGATTGGGGACGGATGAAAATTTCTGGAATCTCCCTACCGAAATTACCGCTCAAGAATGTAATTTAAGATAAACCCTTATGATGTCTCGACTTATTTAGTGTAAGTCATTTAAAAATTATAGTTATATCTGAAAATACATTATTAAATCAGAAATGAAAGAAAAATGCCATAAGTTCAGGCATAGGTTTTTTTTTCTTCTTCTTCTTCTTTTGGTCCATTTTGACGACCGATATTCGCCAAAAAGTATATTTTTCCAGTATAAAGGAGAAAATTCCAAAGTCAAGGAACAATATAGATATAGATATATATCTCGCCATTTTTACGGTGTTTGGGGTTGAAGTAGCCAGTCTGAATGATACAATGGTTGAATGAACCAAATATTTGATTTTTTTTTTTTTGTTGTTGTTGATATGTATAATACAGTGTAAGTTTTTCCCAATTTTGTCTAAAACAACGCAAAATTTCTCAATTCTTTGGGGTTCATGTTCCCAAAGTGGTGAGAAAAAAAAACCCTGAGGTAGATCATTATGTTCGGGAATTTCCGACTACTACCGACAATCGGATTACATGTGTTACAGAGCAAACAAAAATCCATAAAATCAAATTCACTTGTTTTCCCATTTCCCATGAAGACGTGTGTCATTTCAGACTCTAAACATTAAAGCAATGAATGTGACAAATATGATGAAGTAATGATGATAATGGGTGACAATACAAAATCACACAACTTAAAGAACACGAAAGAATAAGTTATCCGTAATATGATAAAAAGTTAAAATGGTATACGAATAAATCATCGTTGTGATAACTGCAAACATATCTGTCTAATGTAAATTAATACAAAATTCAGAGAAAACGCATGTACTGTTGACAGTCAAAACGTCTTAATTGATACTAATCACCTTGAATGAATCTTAGATCTCGTCCCTGAAGGAGTTCGAACCCTCACACGCCGGTACATTATCATTAAAACTCAGCACAGTGAATGAAGACTGGGGAATATTTATGGATATCTTATGAAGAAACATTTATTCCAAGTTTCAATGATAAGGTTGATGAATATTTATTTATGAAAATAACGTATCCATAGTGATATTAATCCTGTATGCCTATGTTAGCGTAACTACGCCTGAACTGAGATAGGTTTAAACAATAATAGTAAATGAAATCATCTCGATGGAAAAAAATGACTTCAAATGTTGCGTATCTATAGACTCCAAAGATGCAAGAGGATATTGGAATTATATAATATTATGATATTAAGAGATTATTTGTTAATTTTTGATAGATCTTATTTTCTTGCCCTCTGTGGATATATTTCTAACGTCATGACCCTGTTACTCATGATAATATGATCACGTGTGAAAGAAAATATGTTCTTACACAATTAAAATTCAGAAAATATCCTCTGAACTGTATAAAACCTGTACATATGAATATTAACATTAATATTTCTGTATCTCATATTCCTGTGGTTTTCAAATGTTTTAACAAAACTCATATGCGGTAAGAGATAAATGCCTTCCACTTTCCAATTTTTAATCGTTCTTTCCAGGTCCTGCGATTCTTATATCAAAATTATCATATTTAAATAACATTGATCTATCTCATTCTGTGCCATACAATACAGTAATTAGAGAATATCATAAACATATATATTTATAATTAAACTGAAAGTTTAAAGTTTTATAAAAAGTAAATCTATATTCAGTATTTGATTGTATACCACATTTATATAGCACTTTTTTCATAAATACATACGTTCAAAAGTGATTAATTTATTATTTGAATAATGAGCAATGATTCTCTCTCCCTCTCCCGCTCTTTCATTTCCTATTTAGAGACGTAGTCGTGCAAGTGTTTTCCATTATTTTCCCTCTTCTCCAGGGATGATACTATGCGTCAAGCTATTAAATCAATCTACGGGGAACAGTCTGTGTGATACATAATCAGACATAATACACCCTTGTTATAATGATCCGACGTCGTTCATCTCCAACTGCATGTTTTGTATATTATTGACATGACATTACGCCTCGGTGACGCTGTATGAAGAAACTACATATTAAAAGTTGTAATTTAATGAAGTCGGTTAATGTTGAAATGCGTGTGACTAATGTAAAACAACACGTGAGTTTAGAGGTGAAATGTATTGGTATATGAAATAATCTTCCGAATGCTGATAGATGAGTAGTAAGCATATCTATCTATCTATCTTCTGTCTATCTGTCTGTCTGTCTGTGTTTTTAGAACGCAAATATTTAATATATATGCTAAATACGATGAGTGCCACGTACTACATATATATACCGGTATAATATATATATATATGGCATTATTAATTCTAAGCCGGATATACATTATACAAGAATGAAGACATAAAATATGAAATATGTCTCAATCAATGCAATTTCAACAACAACAAGAAAAAACAAAGATCGCCTGCTGATAATTCTAGAATATACACTCCCACAATACTGTATTGTGTAATGCTGGACGACACTTTGACACATTTATGAATGGAGAAAAAAATCTGACAAAACCGTTATTGTACGTCCTTGAGGGTCGATCATTTAGTAAATTGTTACGAGTGCTGTTGAAAGTTGTATATCCGGTATCAACTTAAGAGATCAGAACATGTAATCAAATAAACCAATGCACATTTATAAACAACTCGATGTACTGCGTCGGTTGATAATTGCAGACGTATTTGTATTTGTTTACTAAATGACTGATAACTACGAGAGCTTGCAGACGAATACCTCATTAACTGAAAGCAGGAGAGATCTTCAAGAGAAAGTTCCGTTTTGTCAAATATGTAACAGTTAGGTACACACATTGAATTCTTCATTGTTTAGAAAGGGTCACTTCTAAATCATCATATCAGAATTCTATGTCAATACTCTAAATGTCTTAGTATAATTAGTTTTAGCGTGATCTATGTACAAATTGGCTGTCTTCGTGATGTAGTATTGCGGCTATATAAACACATATATAGTTATCTAGTGATGCAGTAAGCATGCATCGATAATTCATGTGAAAAAGTAAGAATTTTAAGTCAACAATTTATATGTATGATCCTTCAATCAATCAATCAAGTTTGTTGTAATAGTGCGAAGTCAGATAGACGGTCGTCGAGATGGTCGACATATTAGCTGAGACAATTTTGGTTGGTCGCATTTTCAATTAGTGAGTTTCATGCCTGGAACATCACAGAACAGGAGGAGAGAAACGAGAAAATGAGAGGGATGAACAAGGCCCCGCCCCACTCCGGTTTGTTAGAAAATACGTCGGTTGTTGCGTGTAGCATACAGGTACGTCGCATAGTCCCCATCATATCGACTTTTCCGGCACCAGATGGCCCTTTGCCGCAAACATCGTGATACCACAAGTACTATAACAGTACATGGATGAATTCTCATTTGTATTCTAATATACCTTTGTCTCACCCCTTTGAAAGAGCCACGTGGTGGAAGATCCGTTTATTGACGCTAATACGGTACAGAATAAAGATCTCTTCGCGGATACAAGCTTGTTGTAATGTTTACATACTAGTTTCTTTATTTAAAATGAACTTTCGAGCGTGAAATTCGCCACCGACCATAAAATAACATAATGCTGCATCGAATTACCCCTTAGACATAATCCCGCCACATTGTATATCAGTATAAGTATAGTATTCATACAGACCCGTGTGTCTTCATTTATACACGTGTCTGGCATGTAATTACTTATATATTGGTATGACATAATTTGTTTAATACATGACTTACGCGTTTTTTATTCTTTAATTTGAAGTCGAAGAGCTACTCATATCTTAAACTGATAAGGACATTAAATCAATAGAATGACACTGTCACGACCACATATTAGAAGCAATCAATAATTTCTAATCATTTAAA
The DNA here is from genome assembly GCA_021229015.1 of Solen grandis. Taxonomy (NCBI): domain Eukaryota; kingdom Metazoa; phylum Mollusca; class Bivalvia; order Adapedonta; family Solenidae; genus Solen; species Solen grandis. The sequence goes on along the minus strand of CM037791.1, from coordinate 3,801,509 downwards.
AAATCATGATATCAGTATTTTCAGATCAACATTTGAATTGCTCAAATGAAATAAGTATCAAACTCATCCTCCGGTCCCTTGCTTAAATATGTCTCAACTGTGTGAACATTAATATATATATAGAATTTTTATTGTTTTTCTAATAAAACAATATGCACCACAGACATGTATGAACCATATGCCTTTATAAACAGCATACTCCTCCAAGCCCATTTCAAAGAACACTTCTTTTTTTCTCGCTTGTATCAAGTTACTAACGACTATTTCAGCTACAGGAGTACAAGTGGGTCCTGAGATCAGTATCTGAACTAAGCATGTTTTCAATGGCTACCTCCAGAGTTGTATGTGCTTACTTCAGCTTTGTGTAAAATGTGAAATGGACCAAAACCTAGATGACCAGTGTTTAAGAAGCCCATAAAAAGCCCCAGTTATTGGCTGTTTCTTCAATGACAGAACACCCTTGACGTTCCGGGGCTTATCGGATGAAATAATCTGATGTCAGTGTTGCTCAGTCGAGGCGGAACTATTTTAGTGGCACAATGGTCTATCTGGTGTAACTAGACACTTAATTTGCTGCCGATAGCCTGTTCTGGCTCGTAGGACGGGAAACGACGTGATCGGTCATAGCGAATTAAATGGTTTTTAAAGTATCTGGTTTTTAATCGCTTTTTGCACAAATCGCTTGATCAAATTGTTTGTGTAAAGAAAACTGTAAATTGATATAAAATTTAGCATATGTGTATTATTACGGGTAAAATAAATATCAAAGTAGGGAAAAGTGTATGTCTTGAGTGTAAATAAAACATTAACACGCATTTTGCACGATTATTTACCAGTCGTAAGAGAAATCTTATGAGAACTCATTATATTAACTTACCTTTATTTCAGATCAAAAGATTAGAAATATATACATCTTATTCATGAGAAAGACGTTCTGCAACATATTTTAAGATCACGCAAGCGTAGCAAAACATAGCATTAAACGTAATTATATTGATTTAATTGATGTTCAATATATTCCAGTCAATAAACACTGATTTAAAAAGGGAAGAACATAAGTGATTATTTCGTCACGCTTAAGTTTATATGACGTGTCTCAAATATTATATTTCAGACAGAGAACATGTCAGAGACTGGATATCGAATTTTCTTTGTCTTTGAGTGAGCTGACCGAATCAAGGTCATTTCAATATCAGTGCTTATACATAACGATATGTACCGGTCCCCGATATGATAAACAAGGAGTCTCTGTCCGTGCTTAATTCAATATTTGTATTAAATAAATATACGCCTCATACGCGGTTGTAACTTATACTTCAGTGTGAGTAATCTCGGTGAAGGGTGACTTTTACGAACATCCGCTTATCATTCAACTATTAAAATATGTTCACAAGTGACAAATATTTCACGATTCATGTATTTTCCATATGAATAAATATCATCATATTTTCATCGTGTTTTCATTTTTCATCTTTACTCATACATACTAGATTTAAACATATGCGGACGAATCAATAAACAATGAATATTGCATGTGGAATGTAATGCTTCTTTACAACAGTTCAAGATTTTAAGCACTATTGTTTGTACCAGTAAAAAACAGGAAATATTATACAAATAACAAAATATAAATGACAAAGATATATGAAAGGGGATTAGCAATACTCGAAAGAGGCTCCTCGGTGGGGAGCGAAAAACTGACTATAACGTTTCGCTTCGAGCGATAGATAATTATTTCACTATCATCCGCTAATAGAGTCGGGCGTGTGTACATGTACGTAGAGTGTAGAAGGGGCTACTTAAGGGGACAGGGTGTGAAAAATGACAGCAGCTGTTAAAAGCAGGCTGTCGCGCAATAATAAATGCATTCATGGTTTGGGTTCAACACATGTATATGAAAGACATCAGATTAATATGTTTAATGTCTGTTGTCACATGTCCCGGTGAACAAATCAATATGCATTATAAATTCATATACACGTGATCTGTATATAGATTATTTGACGATCATAATGATGAGAATGAAAATATAATTTTTCATGAAATCCTATAAAAATTAAACACATGATATATGTTATCAGATAGAAACATTTGAGATCATATGTATTTTTTTAATTTTGCAATGTTTGTATTTTATTTATTGTTATGATTATCATTTTTTATAATAGGAGTGTGAGGGTATAACAGTCAAATCACGCGACCTGACCCTATATTTCAGATTTAACATAATTTTTTAAAACAGATATGAAAGAAATCATAAGCATGTGTTATCTTCAAGTTTCTTTCAATTCATTCATCTTATTTTCAAATGAATTTTAACAAAAATATCTTAAATTAATCTAACACATTTTTTTTTATAAATATATGTAATATTAATCAAAAATAAATAAATATTTTTCAAAGAAAACTGATATTTATTAAATTTTATTGTTTCATTAGACAAATGAATAAATGTATTCCTTATTATTTCTCAATTTTATTTACTTTGATATAATAGACAACGATAATTCATGATAACTTCAGTCAACCGCTCTACAGGAATATATATATATACACATAAGAGCTCTCTGTTTCAGGCGGACCGTATACACGCCATGTGTTAATAATATATTGTCTATATGGTTAACCTGATCACTGTATATTTACACATTAAACTACAACCCCATGGGAGCCCCACACAACCGATGCCAGGCATATAGTTAAGCTGGAACGAGAGCTTATTGATCAAAATGTAACACCTATACCGAACCACGAAATAACAGAACAACTTCTTGCCGCAGTGACTCAATGCTAGATAAAATAATAGTTAAATTGCATACGCCAAATTTAAGTAAATCACGATTTTTATTAGTATTAACATTTAAACTTTTATTAAACCCGATAACGCCCTTCTTCCAGGCTAATAAATATTTCACGATGGAGAAAATCGATTTAGGACAATTTCTCATCCTGCACAAGCCTTGGATGTATAGTTATTAATCAATAATAGAATCGTAGGCAATTAGCATAAATAAAAGTCACAAATGTTCCTTATTTGACGTATACCCGTGATGAAATATAATTGAAAATAAAATCTGGGTCACAATAAATCTTTTCATGATTCGGTTAATACATACACAGTTTAACTTCCGCGGAATAACTGTTATTTTATCAACAGTTAATTTTAAAACGCCAATAAATGGCTATTCACTGTAGACATAACGAAATTCACGATACAGACCCTTTCCATAATATTTCAGACATTTGTTTGATATACAGGACATATGAAACACATGTACATGAAAAATATATGTAAAATTAATAATTAATTAAATATTTATTTTTGTCATATATTAATTAGTGTATAATTTGCAATTATTACCTCTCCATGAAACGTTTGTCTTCCCTCTGGAGTACATTCAGGGAGAAAATAAAGGCGAATACTAGCTAAATCTTGTGACGCTGTTTTATCTTCCCAAACTAACTGTAGCTCGCCGATACAAATTGGTACTCCCTCAATTATCTTCAGAAAGAAAAAATGTCCCAACGTTATAATTTCACTCTTTCCATCCTTCGTCTTTTTAAATGCTTTGTAAAATACACAAGATCCATGTTTCCCGCTTGGTGGTCCGTATTTCTGTAATTCAAACATTTTAAGTCCTTATAATGGATGAAATCGACTTCGATGCAATATCATCATGTATAATGTTCTCGACAAATATCAGATAAATTCTCTCCATGCAAAGTAGGTCATTCGTACAATAAATAATCGCTGTTTTAACTCTAGAAATTTGCCTAAAAATTAAAAACAAACACTTAAAACATTGAATAATATCATAGGAATAAAATCTGTCATATTTACCTGCACTTTTACGTCTTCCATCGCATATTTTATTGAGTTTTATATTTGTTATTTCTGATTCTACATGTACACTTCTACAATACGTTATATTTAGACTCTAATTAATGACGTCACGAGGACATAAAGCGCACTTGCTAAGTCATTAGCATAAATTATTGTCGATGTTGCTATTTTAATGATTTATTCAATTTATTGAATAAAAAATGTTCACATATGATAAATAAGAGAATAAATAATCTAAAAATGTTAAAATCCAATATTTTACACACAGACTTGTACAAAAGAACATCGAAATAAATAGCCAGAGTCGCTGGTACTCTGTACAGCTTTGATCTTATTTAGCGTGTAGTGAGTGGCAGAAACCAACACACTGTGTTGACGGAAGTGGGGTATTTGTGTAGAAAGGGGTGCGAAACCAAAACTTTTGTGATTGTACCAGTGTTTTTCACGATTTTACTGTTTGACAGTGAGTAAAATCAACATTAATCTTTTAATGCTTGAAATTTATGACTTAATTTTGAACCCAGAGTTTAAGATCATGTTTTTATGCTACAATGATATTAAAAATCTGTACCGCCCAAAATACTCAGGTAACATTGGTGATCAGGTATATTATATTTGCAGTGATTATCAGCGTTTCTGTAAATTGTCTTTCAAAATTACATTACATTTGATTTTTTTTAACATTATATTTCTTTCATTTATTTTTATACGGTGTTCTTTGATTTATTCAGTGTCAATTTTTGTTCTTTATTTTCTTACAGTGACCAGGGTCTGTTCATACTGTACAGAGACCATGCAGTGACAGACAGTAGAATTGTATATTTTATGCATAGTTCTTCAGTAAAAGAAAGTGTTGTATTGAATAAATATAAAAAAGTATAAAGACAGCTAATATAAAGACCTGAATTGCTTGATAGATCTTTTATTTCTTTTGAATGCTATCAGATTTACTCAGAAATATCAGAATTTAAGGGAAAGAAAAAGAAAAAAAGAATTTCAGTGTCTGTTAATGGTCAGTCACAGTGCCAATCTCCTCAGTGCAAACAACAAAGACAGGAACTCCACTTGCTCCGGTTTATTCATAAGAATACGCAAATTAGTACTTGAAAGAATCCTGCCTCCACTCAAATATTCAGGCTTAAGGTCTGGGATAACATTCTTTATCACCGGACCATAGCACTATTATAGTTAAACAGATTCTCAAGAAACCCAGGCTTTGTAAAATATAGAAGTGAAACTGTATTGGACCCTCCGTTTTTGTTACAGTACTCAGTCTGTAGTATGGTACACATACTACAGTTTGTGGCTTATAATTAAGTCTTGTTTTTTCTAACAAAGCTTTTGATAGTGACACCTTGAGGGATGTAAATAATTCTAACACCTAAAATTAAATGGTGTTAGAATTATTTACATCCCTCAAGGTGTCACTATCAGGGATTTAGTTTAAAGCCATTTCTCTCCAAATGTAAACATGTTAAGTTTAAAAGTTCATAACAAAATTCAAGAAAGTATGCCACATTTCGTTAGTCATGCATGCAGTAGACTTTTGACAAATTAGACAATTATGGTCTTTCAAAATATGTGGCTCCAACAGTCTCTGCTGTCTAAATTTGGTAAAAAATAATTTATTTATGTACAAAGTACTGTGCGGCGACATCAAGTACAGCCATATGAGGTTACAGTTTCAGCCGTAGTAAAATCATTAACCCTTTCCCTCATATACTCATTTTGACACACTCAATAGGTACCACATAAAGTCTGATCTGCAGAAAACCACAGTTAAACCTTACCAAATTTAATTACAAAATCCTCCTTTCCAGACCACTGAGGAGCAGCGAACAGCATAAAACCTGATCAGCCTGCGAGTTACTCGCAGGCTGATCTGGTTTTATGCTGTTCGCATAGGTCTTTTCATGGTTTCCTCTATGAAGGAAAGGGTTAATCTTATAATGTTAAATTTCATAGAATATGTAATATAGTAAGTTGTGGTGATGATTATTAAGTTTTGAATTCATGTTCAAGACAATATTTGAACTTAAAAATACTATAACAGTTTTCATGGGATTAATATGTTAATTAGCTGTATATATACAATTATATGTGATAATATATATCATCCTTGTCATAAACCATTTAAGTTTAATAATCTGTTATTGTCGATCCTGATTTGTACCATGTTCAACCTGTGACCTGTCTCATTTTAATCATTAGTATTTGAAATGTACTTTTTGTTTTAGAATATTCCTTATTTGGATATATGTATTTTAAATCTAATCTAAATATTTCCTTATTTGGATATGTGTGGTTTTCCTTAACAACACCCTGGCTACAAATATATAAATGTCTGAACAAAACAATCCACCCCAAAAAACGTGCCTGACAAAAATGATTTAAATGATTTTATAGCATTTAGGATTGCATGCAGGAGCATAGCTAGCATTACCTCAGTACACTTGTGCATAACTTAAGATTTTATATTTTGTATAGATTTATCAAGAAACATCCTGATTACAATGACCAGAAAATATAAAATAATCAGTTTAAGTGCTTGTAAGTAACAACAAAAGTCACATAGCTTAGCCACAGGCATGTTTGATTTGTATTTAACACCATGCTATTGAATTTATATGGGTGATGTAATGAAGTTTCATTTCTTTTCAGCCATATACTTGATGGGTCTTCATGATCTTTGACCACAACATGGAGGACATTTTAGTTGACATTGTCAGCCGTCTTCCTGAGCATGCCAATGCAACATATGGGGTTGCAACGGCAGAAAGGAATACAGTTGCAGGTCTGATTCGAAAGCTTTGCAAAGAAAATCGTATACCATTAAAGACAAGTTACACGCTGAGAGATAGCAAGCAGAACTTGTTGCAGTGGTCACAGACCTTACAGCAATGTGGAATCAGACATGGGGATACATTGTTTCTTTGTAATGAAGGTATAGTTGAAATTGGTTATCATGGAATATCAATGATTTGTCTAACAATATTATTCAAATCAAGTCATCAGATAACTCTATCCATAAGTACCTAGGGATGTATTTTTTAGCCATGGTTATTTAATTTTAAACTTATTTCTTTTCACATCAGCTGTGAAACAAGATTTTAACATTTTATATTATTCCTCTCGATGGGTCCTTAGTTAGAACTGTACTGAATGCCTTGGAATTTCATGAAAGATTCTTTCCCCCCAGCAGTGTTTGAACCCACAACATTTAGGTAAGTATGCTACCTTTGGACCTCAGTGTCAGTTGACCTAGGTTACACTAAAGAACACACGGAATAATTTAGTAGACATTTTTAATTTGAATATGAGATTTATCATGCATATGTTTTTGAAAACTCAATGTGATTTAGATTGAAACCAGCTTCAGTACATGATGCCATCAGCAGATGGAAAGAATTACAACATGATTTTTGGGTTGAACATTTTGAAACGGGCATTGAGTCAAGACTTGAATAAACATTTCTGTTTAATTTGTCTTTATTGTCTCCAGATAAACAGTACCCAATTATACTATAGCTCTTTATTTACTTTATGCACAAATATGTGACATTTTCATAAGGCATTGACATATCAAATTATATGTGGGATTGGAAAAAAATGGGGGCACTGTGCTGGTATAGCTTTAGTGCCTTTTCCAAGCCTGTATCATCTTCATAATCCTGTAATAGTTACTGTATTATAAATGGTGTCAGAGACCAAGTGGTTAGGGCGTCCAGTATATTGTGGGTATCGATCCACAGCTGCAACTTATTAACCCTTTCCCTCATATAGACTCATTTTGACGCACTCAATAGGTACCACATAAAGCCTGATCTGCAGAAAACCACAGTTAAACCTTACCAAATTTAATTATAAAATCCTCATTTCAAGACCACTGAGGAGCAGCGAACAGCATAAAACCTGATCAGGCTGCGAGTTACTCGCAGGCTGATCTGGTTTTATGCTGTTCGCATAGGTCTTTTCATGGTGTCCTCTATGAGGGAAAGGGTTAAAGTTGTTAAAAATGTTACTGGCATTTTTACATGGCTTGGCACTCAGCATAAAAGGTCAGTTCCTGGACCCACCATCACGTTGGGTGTAATATCATGCCCCTTATCTATGGTATAATACTGCAGTGAGGCAGCACTTTGGGTATAATGCACATTATGCATAATACGCATACTCATTAAAAATAACTAAATATAAAACATCTCAGAACCATTGCTGTTCTATATTCCATTCTGGGAGAAATCCCTTATGCTTCAGCTGTGAAAGGGGGAATATCCCCAACCCCAGTCCTGCTGTGGAAATCTTCATTTCAATCCTAGAAATGTGTTTTATTTTCTGGCATCAGAGGAGGATGTGCGGGTCAGCGGAGGTTGTTCCTGGAACAGTTGGTGGTTCCTGGCAGGCATGTGTCTGATCATCGGTGGCGTTGGGATCACAGCCGTGTCCATACTGCTGACCAAGAACGGGGCCGTCCAGTATCAGGTATTGTCCGTTGTTGGCGATTGTGTGATGTACATTGTGCAAATAAAAATACACAACCAGATAACATTTACGCAGTCAGTTTTAGCGCCAGTAAATGATAAAATATAAGAGTTCACCCCAGATAAATGATAGTATTCCTCAGAATGGAAACTGTTTATTTATGGAAAAAGTTGATATATGATGTCATTTTCTCAGTTACTAGTATTCCTGCTGCAGACAGTTGAAATCATGCTTGATGTCCTGTCCCTCACAGAATTAAAAACTGTCCATTATCTTAAGAATCATTCAAGGAATAGCAGCGCAACTTTGCATACATATTCACTGGCAATAGGTCTATCAATAGTGAAAGGTACATCTCTTTACAATTTTTTCAAGAGTTATAACCCATTTTTACTTTACTTAGAAATGTTGGCTTCATGTACGGCATCTTGAGGAGTGCTACTAGTGCCAAGCAACAACTTTCTTCAGCATACCCCGGTAACTAAATGTGCATTTGACAAGAGTTGTTACCCTCAAGCATCCTTGTACTATTGAGTTATGGTAATAGTTCCCTTAAGTGATAGCTTGAAATTTTCACATTTCAGTGATACAATAATAAAATCCCTATAAATATTGTAAACATGACATTGTGCTGAAGTTAAAAATATAACACAGATGTAAACCATATTGTATAAGAACATTCTTACAAACTTCCTAGTTCTGTTTTGTATAACAAGAGAGATAAAGATTTACAAAATATTTATAAGATTCTCAAGTTAGCCCTTTACTTCATATAGATGCATTTTTAAAAAACATTTGCAAGCAGAGCAGACCGGGATTAGACAGTTCCGTCCAGGTCACCTCTGTTTGCTCTTACAGTATTGAGCTTGGATGCGACAGTCTGGTATGGTGGTCATAGGTGTTTGCGTCATGAAAACTTTAACCTTTTCCCTCATATAGACTCATTTTATGCACTCAATAGGTACCACATAAAGCCTGATCTGCAGAAAACCACAGTTAAACCTTACCAAATTTAATTATTAAGTCCTCATTTCCAGACCACTGAGGAGCAGCGAACAGCATAAAACCTGATCAGCCTGCGAGTTACCCGCAGGCTGATCTGGTTTTATGCTGTTTGCATAGGTCTTTTCATGGTTTCCTGTCATCAAACTTCACATACTTGAGGGCTACATTCCCATCAAGGACCATAACTCGTTAAGTCAAATTTGACCAAATTTATCTCACCTTTTTGGAAAAATAAATACACTCACTATCCTCGAGTTGACCGTTCTGACGCACCTAAGAAAAAAATTGTGGTCTTTTTTAATTTAACATAAACAAAAATTATAATTTTCCATTGTATGGAAAAACTAAGTCATTTATTTATAATCTTACATTGTTTTCATGTGGCTGACATTGTTTTTTCAATGAAAAGTCACAAGTGTGCATGTCTGTATAATTCAAGTGAGGCTGACTTGAGAGTACAATGAAATGATGCATCTGATTGGTTTTTTTCATTTAATCATTGTAGCATGTAAATAAAAATTGAATTTCATGTCAGAAATAACAGCACAGCTTTTTTTTATTTCATTGCATCACTGAAAATATGCCAGATGAAAAAAGTACTTATTGGAAATGAGGTTTTGCGGGTGTGTTGTATAAAGTGCACCAAATAATAGCCCTGCATCAATAACTCACCACATTTTTAATTTTTAACACTAAAAGGAATGTTGACAAACACAAAACTGGAAAGAATGATGTCACATGGAATCCATTTTATTAAAAACGAGGTCAAAACAAGAAAGGCGTCGGAATAGTGATGCATCGGATTAGAGTACTGTACGATATTTACACTCATTTGTTTTTATTTATTTGTTTTCTACTGAAGACTAAAACAGATGAGTGTTAGTATCCACATGCGATGCTCTTGTCTGTCTGATCTGGTCTGCCAGTGGTTGAATATGTAAAACAAGTTTGTCACCTGCTGAAGCATAACGGAAAAAGTGAGATGGACAGAAAATGAGGATGGCAGATGGACAGACAGTGATCCCTATATGTCACCTCTGCTTACAGCAGGTGACAAAATGATGCATTTGGATATTAAAATAACTGTTAAATGGAGATTTTTGCACTTACATTTTTTCCCTGATAAATCTATGAATTTCAAACCTCACATGGAGGTCAAATGGTCAAAGTTCTCTGTAACCTGGGAGATAATGGGTAATTGTACTTTTCCCGTGACATACCAAAGTCCTTTTTTAAAACCCTGACAGTCTTGTTGGCACATCTGTGCTGTCTGGATTTCATCTGCACTGTTGGCAATTCAGTCAATGAATTTTCCTCAAGCAACTCAATAAACAAATAAATGTACAGTCTAAAATGAAGGAAATACGAAGGAAATACAAATCCAGTTAAGTTTTGCATGGTAACGGTTAAAAATGATATACAGTTAAACCTATACACATGGTCACCATGGAACAATGATCACATCAGACTCCCCCTATGCAGTATCTTAAATGTTTGTTGCTCAACATGTTAGGGTAGTTTCAGAACTAATGTGCTTGAGTGTGGTATCTTGCAATTTGTCTATGGTGTGCTATTGCAATTTGGCAGCTCTACATCTCAATGTGTCTTGTGTAGAAAAAAGTCCTTTAATTTCTGAATTGTTTAGAAAAAGTCCCTAAATGACTGAAACATTATTGGTGGGACTTTAAATACAAGTAAACAAAAGAAATATCTTGTACTAGAATTGGTGACAAAGATACCATAAATTGTTAAATATTCCATATGAAGATTAAATGATATGGTTATAATTTTAAGGTTTTCAGTCTGTATCCAAAATTAATTTCCTGTTGAAATGTAGTGTTTTTCTTAGAATAAGTGAAAAGAAATAAAGGAACTTGACACACTTGGGTACAGTTCTAATAGCATTGATCTTGGTCATTTCATGTTCATAACATTGTGTTTGATCAGTTAGCTAATCATGCCATTGTCCTGTAGTAGTGCACTTGGTTGTAGGTTCAAACCCCATTGAGAGCAAGAATGATGTGTGACTTTACTAGGTGCAAAGTATTGGTCCAAACCAGGAAGCATCAAGAGAGATCAGTATAAGTTGTTGGAACATGTTTTCCAACTTCAGTTGGCTATGATTGTGTTTCATTTACAGTTTGGTATTGTGTTGGACGCTGGTTCCTCACACACAAAGATGTTCATCTACCGATGGGATGGGGAGAAGCTGGATTCCACGGCATGTGCACGTCAGGTGCACACTTGCACAGTCAAAGGTATGAGTCTTCTCATTTCCTAACTTAATATACAATTAACTTGAAGATGTTGTACCCAGGCTGAAAACTTTAAAATGTAATAGTGTTGATTATTCAGTTTGGCTAAGTTTTCCTGTATTGTGAAATCCTATAGTAGGCTTGCCTGGGTTGAGTGTCCTGTGAACTGGCTATACAAAGTGAAGGAGAAACCTTTTTCAAGCTCCGTGTTGCTATGGAAACCCCACTATCTACACTTCAAAAAAAGCTTTGATAATCTAGAGATTGGCACTCTGGATCTGGAAATCCATTTTGGATCGCAATTTTCTGTTGAAAATATATAAATATATCAGGTAGTATTTCAGATTGGTTTTGAACTTTTCCCTGATTGTATTTATAGATACCATTTTGGTGTTAAGATAGCTTGTTTACTTATCACCATAAGTGTTTCACAACAATAAATCTGGGATCAAAAAAAAAGGTGTTATGCTCAGTCAAGGCAGATATAGCCACAAGCTACATTATGATTTTAATTACCAGGTAGGAAATGGGAGTGACAGATATTCACAGCTGCAGATGCATGCTGTAGAAAAATAATTATATCCACAGACCTTTGACAGTTTTGTTTTTCAGATTGATTTCTTTGTAGAAGAGATTGGTGACTGTTTCAGATGAAAGTGTGACAACCAATTTTTGAACAGGGTTGCTTGCATATCAGATCTTAGATTATAAGCACACATTTCTGCATTGGAAAATCTGTCATTTTCATATTTAGTAACACTTCAGATATCCCTCCTTTTCTCTAATCAGAGATATAGTTCCAGATTTTGTTTCCTGTCTTATTGCATTATAAGATTTTAGACCAAATTGATATGTGTTAATATTAATCATGGAGAAAACATGTTTTATAAACTGGTATAAAGAATGTAAACAGACAGCTAGTCAATAACAATCCATTTGGAAATATGTGTGGCAGTACAGATATAATAACTATAAATATACACTTTCTTGTCACTTGAACACCAAAGCTAGTTGGTAAGAATACTATTCAATCTTTTATATGCTGCATGTTAAGGTTGCCAGTTTGAAATTGGGGGACTATTTTTGTTTTCTTTTCCTCTTGTAATACTAAATCTTATTTCATTTTACTAATACAAATATCATTGATAAATATACTGTCACTGAAAAAGGTAAACAACATACATAAATAAAAGAATAAAAGTAATATTTCTTGGTACAATGCAGTAATAAAGTATAACATATATATTTTGGGGCTCTGTTTAATAAAAAAAATTGGGGTCTATATTATATCAGATTTTATATACAGTTGGCACTCGTTATGTCGACTTCGTTTATGTCGATTTTTTACCTATGTCGATTTTTTTGCAAAGTCTCAATTTTTTTTCTTCTTTATTAATATTAATTTAGCATTCATATCTCGATTTTTCTTATCTCGATTTTTTCGCTATCTCGATTTTTTTTACCTGTCCGCAGTATGTATTTCACACCTTATTTCTAATTCTTATGTCGCAGTTACTTGGCAGTTTGCTGAGGTGCGAATATCCCTGTGTTGGTCACTGCTCACGCATAATCATTCCGCTTTGATAAAGCCGATCTTCTGTTAATTACTAATTAGCGTAACAGTTGATTAATATTATAAAACGCATTTTTTATTGTTCTGCTTTCATTATCATCATACTGAATCTTACGTGAATGCACCGAAATTATTCTCATGATATGCTGGATATAACGAACCGATCAAACAGGTATTTTCTTTAGACATTTATATATCGAACTTTTTTTATCTCGATTTTTTTGTGAGGTCCGGGGAAATTCGACATAATGAGTGCCGACTGTACTTAAATATTCTTTTGCATTTTTTTCTTTTAATTTGCATCCTTTTGATTTAAATATATATAAAATATATATAGAAAGAATTTTATATTAATCCTTTCTTGTTACAACTGTGTTTATGCAAGTCAAAGCAGGTTTATTATATTGGGATTATTGCTTGAAAATTTGACCCTGTTTTTACATATTTACTATAATAACAAAATTAATGTGGCATATTTACTTTAAAATCCCTGTTCTCTTAGTACTATCAGCATTCTATCGGTGCTTTGATTATTGTCCATGAATACAGATCAAGAAAATGTGGACATATATATTAAGATGTTAACATGAATATTTTAATTTTATTGAATGAGATGTTTTTAATTGATTGAATGATATGATTGTGATATTTTTAAGTCCAAATATGGCAATGGTTCATCATACTGTCTACATGTATATAAGCTTTTGAAAAACATCAATTCCACATAAAAAGAATTTTCCATACTAATTTCTCATATCAACAAAAGAAAACATTTCATTTATCATAAGATAATATCAACATAAAGGGGCTGAAAGGACACCACTGTACTGTCCCTGGGGATTTAAAAAATAGTGGTCTGATGTATATGAAAAAAATTGATTTAAATTCTCCAGAATTTGTTTCCTGTATGAAAAAATAGTTTTTGAAAGATACATGTTAAATACATGAACTGTAGTGTATAGGTTTATACTGTGGATATGATCTGTCCCGACAGGGCGGGGCCTTACGTCATACAGCCAGTACCCGGCCAATCTGTCCGCGCCCCTCAAAGTGTGTCTAGACGAAGCTAAACATGTGGTTCCCGCGGAGAAACACACTTCCACCCCAGTCTTCCTGGGCGCCACTGCTGGTATGAGAATGCTGAAGTAAGTCAACAGGCCATGGGCCATAATTCATTCTAAGATCCCTGAATTTAAAGTTTGTTTGACTCTCTCAGATGACCAGATTTTTGTCTTTTTGGTTTATTACTCGCAATTGGAAGTTGATAGACATAGTGGGGATGTCAGAAACAGAATAACAGGTCAGCAGGGTATTTGAGTATTTACCCAATGAAAATTGGCAAAAAAGAAATAGTTTTTAGAAGCACAGCGTAACAAAAAGCAAAATATTTTTTTGAAACGCAGTTAAAATGTTGGCAGTTGTATACAAAATATTCCAAATACCCAATTCACACTAATTTTGTCACACATCACTATATTTCACATATAGTTTAACCCTTTCCCTCATATAGACTCATTTCACCCTTTCCCTCATATAGACTCATTTAACCCTTTCCCTCATATAGACTCATTTAACTCTTTCCCTCATATAGACTCATTTAACTCTTTCCCTCATATAGACTCATTGAACTCTTTCCCTAATATAGACTCATTTAACCCTTTCCCTCATATAGACTCATTTTGACGCACTCAATAGGTACCACATAAAGCCTGATCTGCAGAAAACCACAGTTAAACCTTACCAAATTTAATTATAAAGTCCTCATTTCCAGACCACTGAGGAGCAGCAAACAGCATAAAACCTGATCAGCCTGCGAGTTACTCGCAGGCTGATCTGGTTTTATGTTGTTCGCATAGGTCTTTTCATGGTTTCCTCTATGAGGGAAAGGGTTAAAATCATTTTCTTAGTGAAAGTCCATCTGTGAAGGAACTGCTTATTCATAACATCATTTCTGAGTGCTTTTGTGGATTTTGTGACTTAATAATCTGGCAGAGTTTTTTTTAATTGGAAAATATCTTTATAATTTCTCCTTTTTACTGTTTAGGGTGTGAGGATAACTTTTTTGAGAGCTAGACCAGTGGTCCAGTAACTTAGAAAACTTACCAGACCTGACATAAACAGAACCAGACCAAGGTGTAAAAACATATCAAATATATTCATGTCAAACTTAGATCAATAATAATTTACTTCGGAATACCTGACAGAGGTTTTTCCAAATTCCATGTAGGTACAAACACATGCTTACAGTTAGAATTGAAAAAAAGGGATTTCTGTTGTGCTGCATGCTTTTCAGTAACATTGCATGAACACCCCAATTATGCGAGTTCCAGATTTTGTCTGTTGTTTAATGATTTCAAGCAATAAAACGATCTGTTTCGCATCCTCTTTTCGTAAGTTTACCTTTTCTTTTATAACTATCATCGTCTTTTTTGTCAGATGAAGAAAAACTGATATTTTCATATTGGCTGCACATTGCAGTAAAACCAAACTGTAAAAAGATTGTTGTCATTTTACTTGGGATCCCAACATAACAAAATTAGCATTCATGCATGCATTAACTTGCATCTCTCGCATTTTTTAAAAAGATGATGTTAATAATGAAACAAACATTTTGTAGACATTACTAAATGAGAAGTAAGATGAAGAAATGAGCATTCTTAGCTGAGTATAACAACAAAGGACTCTAGCCAATGAGTGAAAGTATGTCCAGGTTGTTTCTAAATATGCTGCTAAATAGATTACATACAAGTTTCCCAAAAAACTGTATTGACAAGCATCAGTAGTTTGACCAATACAATTATTTTTGTGCTTTTGGTTCGTTATAAGACGGAATTTCAGGAACTTTTGACATATTCAGAGCATGATTAGTCAGTCTTGCTACCCTAGGACTTTGCTAAACCGGAATATTGATCTACTAGTGTATTTAGTTTGGTTGGGCTTTAATGTCGAACCCTGCTGTTTAGTATTGCATCAGCAATTTTTTTCTTTCCACACGTTTTTTTGGCCATTCTTTGTTCCTTTTACTTTTGTGTTGGCGGAGTATATGTAAAGGGAAACAACACCACTTAAAAAAACCAAATTGATATTTAAGGTAAATATGGTTATCTCCCCTTCATAATGTTCAAAGACTGAGAAGTCCTTCCACATTGCTCTATCATGATAGTCTTTGTCATATAAATGTGCTGTTGTCCACTGGTAGAGTATATTGACTTTCTGTAATGACATTTCAGGTGCAAATTACTGGTCCAACCCAATACCTGTTTAACCCTTTCCCTCATAGAGGAAACCATGAAAAGACCTATGCGAACAACATAAAACCAGATCAGCCTGCGAGTAACTCGCAGGCTGATCAGGTTTCATGCTGTTCACTGCTCCTCAGTGGTCTGGAAATGAGGACTTTATAATTAAATTTGGTAAGGTTTAACTGTGGTTTTCTGCAGATCAGGCTTTATGTGGTACCTGTTAAGTGTGTCAAAATGATCTATATGAGGAAAGGTTTAAAGGGAATTGTATAAGATCACAATCCGTGAATCATTGTATGGTCAGTCAGTCCCTGTTACAAACTACAAAATTCACATTAAGTTATGTTTGACTAAATTTAAGATTTTTATGCTGATAACTTTATTCTGGGATATATTTTTTAAAATTTGTTGTTATAAGTATTAAATTTAACTATTTAATTTGGAAAATGAGCAACATTTATGATATAATACAGTGAAACATGCTTATAACGAATTTTTAGGGACACGGCAAATTGGTTTTTTATATATCCGAAATTTGTTGTATCAATACAACGAAATTTTGTTATAATGCTTGTACATAAGGTTTTTCATTGCAATTGATTTAATATTTTTTGCTGTATTTAAAACATAAGGATAATTTACACAATAAAAAACACAAAAGAAATGATGAGAAGTTAATCAATAATGACGATAATATTAATCATCAGACGCATTTACAAAAATGTGAAAATTTTGTAATTTCACACATAATTTTCTTGTCAATCCGTTCAATAAAGTTAGTTGTTGTTTTTTTTTTCTAAAGAAATCACTCTTTTTAGTTTGTTTGACTGGTAAAACTACAGTGCCAGGAATCTCAACTTTGTGCAGATAGAAACTGTTTTAAACCTCTATCCTTTTTCATTCAGTATAACTAAACAAAAACTGCATGAGTGTAACAACACATCTTTAGAAATGAATCAGCTCATGTCAGTTTTCATTGGAATGTTTTTATTCTTGACAAACGAATACATGTAATTGTAGCACCTTCTTAGCAAGTTTAAACACTTTTCACAGGTATAATTATGTAAATATGTGATAACAAATCAAGCCATCTGATGATTTCTATGCATAATTGATAGTTAATGGTAATTCACTGCCAAAGGCAGTTACCTGTTGTCTGTTTGTTGTACTGTCAAAAATAAATTCACTATACCCCAGTCCTGAGCTGATTTGCATTAAAATATATCTCACGGGACATAAGAGAACATATGTTATAACCGTTTTTTCACTGTATCAAATTCATTGTAAATGTGTAACAAACATATAGATAAAGAAAGGTGAAGGTTGGGAAATTATTTTCTTCATTATAACCGTTTTTTCGTTATAACCATGTTTGTTATAAGTGAGCTCCACTGTATAGGGTCAATGTTTTGAGTGCATATGATGTCAAAACATGTTTCATGTAAATTCCTTCTTTACTGCTAATTATTTCATCTAGCAGTATGTTATTGTTGCAGAGAGGTAAATGCACAGATCAGTGACGACATCCTTCTCATAGTGCGCCAGACCATCCAGGCTTATCCATTCCAGTTTCTGTCACTTAGTGATCAGGTGCGCATCATTAGCGGAGAGGAGGAAGGAACATTTGGATGGGTCACTACCAACTATGCGTCCGGGAGACTGGGTGTGGTGAGTCTTGTACCTGGTAAAATCAATAAAAAACATTCAGATTGAACAAATATATTAGTAAATTGCATAATTATGTATGTAGAAGTCATTTGCTATTTAGGTGGGTTTCATAAACAGGTTGGTTGCAACTGTGGTCAAATGAACAGAGTGGTTTGTTTTCATAAATAAGGTTGATTCTAACCATGCTGTGATGATACCAGGTCATACACAAGTGGTCATAATGTCCACCTTCATGAGAGATAATGGGTCAGATCCCAAGATATAAATAGTCTCTTCATGACTGAAATACCATTTTCCATAGTGATTAAAAAAATGAAGCAAACAAAATGTTCATTTTCCTTTGTTTTGTGTGATAAATATTTGACATCACAACTTTTAACAAAAAATAAAAATGTATCACTTGCAGCATCCTGACTTAACGGAGTATACAGAGGAAGAAGTTCATGACCCAACTCAAACAGTTGGTGCCTTGGACATGGGCGGGGCCTCCACCCAGATTACATTCTACACCCCCAAGGTGGGGGAGATACCCCCTTCCTACAAGGAGGACTTAACCCTATATGGACATAACTACTCTGTGTATACACACAGCTACCTGTGTTACGGGATCAATGAGGCAATACGCAGGTACAAGGCAATCCTTGTGCAGGTGGGTAGTCAGGAAAAGCAGCTTCCTATACACACAATTTCACAAGTAAACAATGTATAAATGATTACATATGACTATACTTGCATTTTGTATTAACAAATATGAATATAAAATAATCTTACCAAGACCAATTAGAAAAAGAGATACTATTTTAACCCTTTCCCTTATATAGACTCATTTTGACGCACTCAATAGGTACCACATAAAGCCTGATCTGCAGAAAACCACAGTTAAACCTTACCAAATTTAATTATAAAATCCTCATTTCCAGACCACTGAGGAGCAGCGAACAGCATAAAACCTGATCAGCCTGCGAGTTACTTGCAGGCTGATCTGGTTTTATGCTGTTCGCATAGGTCTTTTCATGGTGTCCTCTATGAGGGAAAGGGTTAACTAATATAAACAATAAACATTATATACACCCTAAAATCTAAAGAAACTGATCATGTATATGTTCATCTCATGTCTTATAGTAATTTGATTCCTTCTCTACATTCAGGCCCAGGGTTACAATGAGACCAACATCACTAATCCTTGTGGACCTGCAGGGAACATCTCTGTGGATACATATACTGACGTCTTTGAGGCTCCGTGTGCCACCAGGTTTGCCGGACAGTTCATCCACCTCCAGCCCTCGGGCTACGTGGACAAGGTGTGTGGTCATACTTCAGGCATCTAATTGTGGCAGAGTTTTCACCTCCAACATTGAAGTTAACAAAGTCTCAAGTTTTTTAATATCCATGAATAATAATGTATAAATGATAATGTTTGCGATAATATTCACAATAGAATTGATTCATGAAAATAGATTTGTGAATATTCCTGCAATCATGTATTTATTTAATGTATTGTATTGTTTTAAACAGAATCCCTACCACCATTTATGCAAGTATATCGGTACTTCTATTATAATTAAGTCTCCCAAACAAAGTTTGGAGACTTATTGTTTTTACCCTGTTTCTTATTATTCCTTCTTTTCTTCCGCCGGCAACTTTGTATGGGCCATATCTCTGAGGCCATTCAACCTATCTTTACAAAACTTTTACACACTTATAGTCCTTAATGAGTAGTGGTGCCCCTCTGATTTTTGTAAATGTTGGTCCCTGGGGGTTAGGCCCCCCCCCTCAAAGATGGATTTTTGCATAAAAAATGTATCTTTTTAAATATTTCAAATTTCCAACCTTAAATCATATATTTTTTGTTCCTCATGCTGAGAAGAATTGAATAGTACTTCTTAGGTGTCTCGGAGGTCACCCAGGGCAGGCCCCACCCCTCAATTTAACTTATGACCTTATATCTAAATAACTGATCAGATCCCCACCCCTAAACCATATATATTCTTGTTCTTCATGATGAGACAGTTTGAATGGTACTTCTTTAGTGTTCCCAAGGGGGGGGGGTCACAAAGGGCTCTGGCCCCACCCTGTCAGTTTTACTTCTGACCTTTATTTCAAAAACCATTGAGATCCCCATCCATAAACCATATATATTCTTGTTCCTCATGATGAGATGGCTTGAATGGTACTTCTTTGATGTTCACATGGGTCACAAAGGGGTCAGGCCCACTTTGTTTGGGAGTCTTAGTAACAGTTCACTGTTACAATTATTACTTCATGATGCACAAAAGTTTTCTATTTTGACTCTCAAATTGCCTAAATGAGCCTCAAATATTTCAAAGTTTGTCTTTCTTCCTATTCATGTATTTGGAGGTATCACTTGACCACCATTTGAAAACCCAGAGCGACATACCAAAGTTGTAAAAAATGGTACCGGTATATTTTCCTTGATTGGTGCTCAGCATGTAAGGGTAGTTGCAGGACTGGTTGGCCGGGTGTGAGGAAAATGTGACTGGGTGTGGTATCATGCCACATGTCTACAGTGTGATACTGCAGTGTGGCAGCACTATATCTGTCTCAAGTAGATAATTATAGTCTCCAAATGACTGAAATACTGTTGGTGGGACGTTCAAGTCAACAAACAAACAATTAAAAAAAAAAAGTCAAAAATAAACCCTACTTCAAGTCACATGCCATTTACAACTTACAACTACATGGCATGGTATTCAATGATAACCATGGTCAAACACTTTCTAATTGTTAACTTATAGTTTCGTGAAGGAAGGAAATATGAAAATCCTTTGAGCTCCACTTGCAAACTTTTGCATGATGCTCCATAAAAATTGCTTCACGGTTTTGTACTAGTATTTGTTTCTATGGTAACTTAATTGAAATTTCTGTGATCACTTAAGAACCTTATTTTTTATTGTGTTATTCTGGGTCAGGTGCATTAAAAAATGAAAGTGTTGCAGTACTCATGATTCATTGCATAGAGAAATATTACATCCTCTTTGCTGGTGAAGTCACATAATGCTGTTTTAACCCTTTCCCTCATATAGACTCACTTTGACGCACTCAATAGGTACCACATAAAGCCTGATCTGCAGAAAACCACAGTTAAACCTTACCAAATTTAATTACAAAATCCTCATTTCCAGACCACTGAGGAGCAGCGAACAGCATAAAACCTGATCAGCCTGCGAGTTACTCGCAGGCTGATCTGGTTTTATGCTGTTCGCATAGGTCTTTTCATGGTGTCCTCGATGAGGGAAAGGATTAACATTGAATATTAGTGTTGTCATAAATGATAGTTACTATTGAAATCATCATATCAATGATCAAAAGCAACAATAGATTAGTTGTGTAAGAATATATCTTAACTCTACAAACAATAACAGTCCAGTAAAAATGATATATCTATAGAGGGACTAATCAAAGCGTGCACTGTTTTGTGATATTGCCAGAAATATGAAATTTTGTGTTGAGAAGGCAATAAATTTAAAAGAGTGGCAAAGCTGCTAAATACAATTAACCTGTATCTACTGCTACTCAGTGACGACATAAAATGAGTTGGACATGGAATGATGAACTTAAAGTATGAAAGGCATCATTTTTTTTTTAACTTGTTGGCACATTAAATATTTAGATGTGTGTACCGTCTCGTAAACTCATATAGGTTATTCTCACTCATTTGAATCATGTGATATTTTGATCTCTCCTTCTGTCTTCCAATGTCCTTTATTAATTTCCTTTTCTTGTTACAATAAATAGATAAAAAGTGGCTCTTTCAGTTGTATTTCTTGTCTTTTATGAAAAAAAAATTAGAATGTCTAAATTAGGAATGAATATAACAAAAGGCATGGCCTTGCTAAATTCAGCATTTTAAATTTCACAGCATATATAAAAGTTAAAATTCATTCTGAAAAGGAAAAGAAAAAGTACTGTAATAAATGCTCAAGTTCTTGGTGTAAATCTACTCTATTTTCTTGAAATAATGATACAGCTTCTTCAGTATTACATGTATGTAGTTATCATAGTTTTGAGCCCTCTGAATGTATCTAGGTACTGAAATTACAGATGTGTATGATATGATTTTATCTTATTAAATTCCTACATGACTAACAATACCACAAAAAAAAGTTATTTAAGTGTCAAATTCCTAAATAGATCAATTCCCAACAAGGGGTGACAAAATACAGGTGACACACACACATGCAGGCACATGTCATTACATGCCCAGACTGCACAGGGTGACACATAATTATATGAGAAGAAAACATAGCCTGTCATTCCAGAGGTTTAACCCTTTCCCTCATAGAGGACACCATAAAAAGACCTATGCGAACAGCATAAAACCAGAGCATCCTGCGAGTAACTAGCAGGCTGATCAGGTTTTATGCTGGTCGCTGCTCCTCAGTGGTCTGGAAATGAGGATTTTGTAATTAAATTTGGTAAGGTTTAACTGTGGTTTTCTGCAGATCAGGCTTTATGTGGTACCTATTGAGTGCGTCAAAATGAGTCTATATGAGGGAAAGGGTTAAGATTTATAATTAGTATAGGATAATGGCTTGACAACCCCCACCCCAGACATAATGCCACTCACGTTATTTGGTGTGGACAAAAACCTTGTTAGAATAGTCCTCAAAACTTAAAGATGCAATATACATGTAGTTATATATTAATCATGTTCTTTTTCCAGTCCCTTAGTTAGTCCCTTCATTCAAATGAGACAACCAGTATATAAATACACTATACTAATAATATAAATTGAACATAACAAATTACCTATACACATTAGGAGGTTGGTTTTGTCCTGGTGGAAATATATACAATTTTTTTGTTTGTCTTTTAAATTAAAAAAAAAAGAATCATGAATTTTTATGGATTGGATTATGTCTGGTGGGAGAGGTTTTTTTTTGTCCTTACCTATGTTAAATGATACCATCTGTTAAACTGTGGTCCAGTGGTAACGTATCCAATTACGGATCCGAAGGTTGTGGGTTCGGACCCCGTTGGAGGCAAGAATTTTTCACAACCTTCCGAGGCGCAAAGTACTGGTCCAACCCAGGAACCGTCGAGAGGGATTTATATAAGTTGTAAGAACTTGTTTCCCAATCGATGTAAAATAAATAAGTTTAAACTTAACTGTATTTGCTAATTAAAGAAACAAAAAACATAAGATCATTTCTGAAATAATATGAGATTTCGTCATGCTCCAATAGAACACATCCAGAAATGTATTGTTTTTAATATCATAACAGGAAAAAGAAATGTCACCCTGAAAGTTGAATGCAGGATCTTATTTCTTTTCATTTTAATAGTTTTGAGAATACAAGTCATTTATTAGTATCGGTGGTTCAACCTGGATGAATCAGTGCATTCAGGGTCTTCCTCCACCTGTAATTAGCTTGATGTTGCTATATGACTGAAAAACCTGTGCAGCAACGGTAAAACTCAAACAATCAATCATTTATTAGTATACAGATGTGGAACTCATTCTGCTAGAGTTTCTCTTTTATGTATGGCAGTGAACTAAAGATGTGAGTTTTTAAACACATGTTGTATATTCATTTTTATTTTATGCTTACATTTGGAATACTGGGCTCTATCAGTGAAATTTTCATATCTCACAGTATGAATGTTACAGATCAACACAAAATAGTTCCCTTATTTCACCAGCCATTAGCATAAAATGAAAAGAAAATTTGTTTTTAGTGGACATGGAATACATTTCATCTCGAAATGATACAACTTTAACATTTTCACTCGCGCCATGAGCGAGTGAAATACTGAAATTGTATCACTACTCAACAAGTGTCTTCTATATTTATGTATTGAATTGAGTTATGAGTCACATGCAGTCTGATCTTGTTTATATGTTACTTTATACATGTATCTAACATATATCTCTCTACAGACAACAAATTACACGTTTTATGGGACGAGTGATGAGTCTTCATGTCGGGACACAGTTCGACAGCTGTTTAATTTCTCTGCTCCTTGTCCTACCCCACCCTGCACCTTTAATGGGACATACCAGCCTCAAGTGTTTGGACAGTTCTATGTGAGTATTCAGGGGAGAGGTGGGTCTTATAATTATATAATATGAGAGTTTTCAGTGATCCAATACAACCTACAGACCAAACAGAATCATGATTCCCAGTCCTTAGGGACTTTAATGACTGATGGTTATTAACAAACCTACTTATTGAACAAGATGCAGTCTGGCAGATTGTATCTACAGTCATTGGAAAGTTTAATTTTATTCAGATTATGAGTCTGCACAAAACCTGTACATTTTAATTATTGTATTATTGTGCAGTATTTTTTCAATACATGTACAGTGCGGCTCGCGTTCAAGTTGGCACACGGAACGCACGTTACACTCACGTTACACGGACACGGAACGCACGTTACACGCACGTTACACGGTGCACTTACGTTACACGTTTGGTTCAAATACACGATACACGGTCCACACGATACGAACGATGCACGATGCAAACGCTGCCGGCTTATTCGGTCAACTCGGTTGTTTTCATCCATAGACTACTTCTCTATGCGTCATTAGTTAATATGGGAATCAAGAGACAAGCGATCGTATTAAATTCTCGTCTTAGATTTGTAATAACTACATGTAATTGCTAGTAAACTTTATATTTCATGTTTGTTCTTTTAGATACGTCGAAGATCTAAAAGAAATGATTACTTTTTTATTCTTATATGATCACGTTCATGTACAATGTATGAATGCATACTCCATTCAATGCGTATGATCTATTTTTCACACTATCATTAAAGTTTGGGAACAAAATTCCATATATAATCAATAAATGAAACATCAAAGGAGTTACCTTTTTATTTAATTAATTACCAATCTGGCCATTTACCGAAACAAATCTGAACACAGAATTTAAAAAATCGTATCGTATTGTTGGTAATGTATAATTTTAGCCACATATACTAGCTGTAGTTGTTTTCGTCCATAGACACTTATCAATCTTTTTTTTTTCTAATTCTTTTAATAAGAAAACGAATAGAATTGACGATTATATGAATCTGTGTATACAATGTATGATTACTCATTATTGGAAGACAGACAAAACAACCAACCCCAAATGATTTTCAAAAGACGGATAAAAACATTCAATAGTTTTAGGAGTGGAAAAATCGAGCCCATTTTATCTTTATAATTACCTGTACCATCACCAGGATATGTATGGAAAAGCGAGTATTTAAAGTTACGCTTTCGGCAATTAATTCCTAATTTCCTATCAGTTTATCGAATAAATTCAAAAAACGCAATCGATCAATAAGTTCATGTTATTGAGGTTTTCCTTAGATAGATGAAAGCGAGGAGTTATAATTATGCTTTCGGCAATTAATTCCTAATCATTTATCAGTTTATCGAATCAATTTAAAAACGCAATTCTTTTAAATAAGTTTATCCTATCGAGTGCTTCCTTAGGTAGATGAAAGGTTTAAGTCTTGGATGTATTCGTTGCGGTTTTAACGTGAAAATTAAATTTAATTAGTTAATAATGAGCATGATAGTTGAAGTTTTAAATTCATTGTATATATATCACATCTAGGCTAATGAGAGAGAGAGAGAGAGAGAGAGAGAGAGAGAGAGAGATGGCGGAGAGAGAGAATTACACATAAGTCGTCAAACGTTAAGTTACATGTACCAGGCCAAGGTGACGATTTACGTATAATCCGAGTCCAGCTACCCAGTCTGACACCTAACTTCCTCAAATGTACTCTTGGTCTTGGGTGTCAAAATTAAATATTTCCTGTGCATAGATTGTGTATCGTGTCAAACTGGAATACACAGGAAGTCCCTGCTAATTGACACAATGTGCCACCAGCACGATAGAGTATAAATTCCGAGCCAGCAAATTTTGAGTTACATTTTACCTGTAAACGGAATAAATAGTGGTTATAATATTCGTGAGGACTGAGGAGACCTAGGAAATCGGTAAGTCGTATTTTATTATTAATTTATATAAAGTTGAAGCAATGTGCATTATGAAATATGGTATATCCAACAGCATAAGTTGTATCATTTCACACCAGATGCACATGTAAGCAGTTGTTTTTTTCATGCATAAAGCAGGACGCAAACACACATGATAATATGTGTTTTTTACCTCGATCAAGACTCATTTCCATCAGGGCTCTAGTACAATAAGCCGAATGATTTTACACCGTGACATGTTACAGTTAAACACGTTACACACGATTTAAAGGCCTTAAGTTACACGCACATTACACGGACACGGAACGCACGTTACACGCTAAAAATGCCAACTTGAACGCGAGCCGCACTGTACCTGTGGTACTAGTGTGAGATTGTACACTTACCATCTTTTAATTTGTTGTTAAATCTTGGTGAATATATGGATCAGTAATAAAAAAAAAAAACTTTATGAAAAAAAAGGTTACCATAGATACATTATATTAACACTATTTATAACTTTTTGCAAGTATTATAA
This sequence comes from Solen grandis, assembly GCA_021229015.1. Taxonomy (NCBI): domain Eukaryota; kingdom Metazoa; phylum Mollusca; class Bivalvia; order Adapedonta; family Solenidae; genus Solen; species Solen grandis. Next base: position 3,774,960 of record CM037791.1, on the reverse strand, counting down.
ATTTATTTATTGTTTGCAAGTATTTTAATTTCTAATTTTTATTATTGTATTCTTGTACCTGCCACTGACTTTGTATATGTATTGGCCTATGGTCTGAATATATCAAACTACAAGTGTATGCTTATTTGAAATATTATTACATAACATTTTGTTGTCATGCTATTAAGTTATTATCAAAAATCGGATGTTATACTCAGCTGATGCTTTGGTCTCTCTGCACGGATGTCTGGAAATCTGGATCCTGCTATAACTTAAAAACCATTCAAGATAATATTATGAAACTTGGTATATGGATAGATGGCAGTATGAAGATTCTGCACATCACTGTTCTTTTTTTTCTTGGACCAAACTTCTGCTTGTTATGATAAAGGAAAGATTACCTCACCAGTAGGGGACTCATATGTTGCGTGCAACACCAGTTACTTGCTCCATCATATTTTCCTCATCTTGTTGTAGCGTTACCAGTAGTTACAATCCTTATCTATGAATCCTTTATCTCATGAATATTCATGTGAAATTAATAATTTATGAATATTGACTTACTAACATTTTAAATGAAATATGAAACAATGGAATTTTATTTGCCTTGCAGACTGTGTAGAATCAAAGCTTCGTACAATACTGTATAAACAAACAGAGGAGACCCAAATCCTTCCAGGAAGGATCTGTCTGATCTGGGTTTGCTCTGTTTGCCAGTGCATCAGAACAGGTCCTTGGGAAATTAAGGGTTAAAATCTGACAGAGTAACTATGCTTGTGAAGATATATTGAATTATTTTAATTAGTATATTGAGAAAATGATCTGTTTACCAAGCACTCTCTATTTTACAGGCCTTTTCTAGCTTCTTCTATGAGATGGATTTCCTTAATTTGACCAAAAAAGAAACAAAATTGAAACATTTTGAAGATTCTTTATCAAGACTCTGCAATTTATCTTGGGATGTGGTAAGTACAAAATGAAAATATTATAAGTTCTTACCAAATACTGGGTCTACATGGTTATTTAAAGAACGTATCAAAGAAAACCTTTCATTCGTAAATTTTTATTGTTTTGCTTGATGTTTCACTGGCTGTATTTCTTCTGTTCCATTGTATCATACTGTAGACTTGTGGTATGTTATCATATGAACATTTCAACCTGATTTTTTTTTGTGGCAAAACATTCACAAAGGTCCAGTGACCTTTGAACTCACTGACTTTATCTGCCATAGGTATCCCACATGAAGGCAGGGGATAACGGCAGTATGTTGGGCTGGTACTGTTTTGAGGGTCACTATATTCACACACTGCTGGTAGATGCTTACAAGTTTGATACAGACTCTTGGAGCAATATACAGTTTGTTCAGAAGGTAAGCAATTCTCTTAAAATTTGCTCAAAATGTATGACTTGACTATTTGAGTTTACCGTCGCCTCGACTGTATTTCAGTCATATAGCGACATCCAGCTAATTACAGTAAAAATGTATGTACATGTAGTTCCCACTGTTTGTTCTGAGAATAAACATATTCAGAAGGTAGGCATTTCTCAAACAATTTGTTAAAAAAGTTGACAGTTTTCAATCAATCTGTTTATAAGATATGCAACTCTCACACCGTTTCCCAAAGTTCAAGGGTAGGCATTTCTCATAAATATTAAGATGGAATGCAATTCTAAGAGAGTTTATCCAAATTGTTGCCATTACTTATACAATTTGTTTTGGACATAAGCAATTCTGACACAGTCAAACATTTCATAGGCAGTTCAACATCCATAGGGAAGGCAATTTTCACATACATTGTTTAGTGTGTAAGCAGTTTGGTTTGAAACAAATTGTGTTTAAAAAAATACCATGAATATTGTGATGATGTTTATAACAAGTACACTCTAAAACAGAGGGTCACTGCAGACAGTCAGGTGCTTAGTCATGATTTAATTAGGATAATCTCCATGCTATGTCAGTAAATACTATTTCAGTAGTGACTTAAAAAGTATATATTGGATTCAGAAGTATTGCACGCAAATGGAGTTAAAAAGACAACACATGACTGTAAAGATCAATGTGATATCCATTAACTAATAAAACACTCACTGAGGTGCATTTATAGCTGAGATATATAATGGATAATTATTTGTAACGTCATTGATATGACATTTGATTCATACTTTCAGATAAACCACACCGAGATAGGCTGGACCCTGGGTTACATGCTGAACTCAAGTAATATAATCCCGGGGGAGGGGCCAAAGAATTACATCTCCACTGCAGCCTTCTCAACACTCACTGTATTGTTCTCAATATTTATCCTCATGTCTGTAGTATTTGGATGCTTCGCCAGGAGGCACCGCTCAGAACGTGTGAGAGGATTGTATGAGAGTGTGCCCACATATGGGGCTGTATGATGTGTAACACTGCTCAGAATGAGTGACAGGATTGTATGAGAGTGTGCCCACATATGGGGCTGTGTGATGTGTAACACTGCTCAGAATGAGTGACAGGATTGTATGAGAGTGTGCATACATATGGGGTTGTGTTATGTGTAACATCACTCAGAATGAGTGACAGGATTGTATGAGAGTGTGCCCACATATGGGGCTGTGTGATGTGTAACACCACTCAGAATGGATGACAGGGACAGAATTGTATGAGAGTGTGCCCACATATGGGCTGTGTGATGTGTAAGACCACTCAGAATGAGTGACAGAATTGTATGAGAGTGTGCCCACATATGGGGTTGTGTGATGTGATACTTGGTGGTTATTAGTAAGAGTATGTTAAAATGCTTGTTTATATGGCTGTCTAAAGTGCGGGAAGCTTGTGGGCCTTCTACATTTGTCACCAGAGTTTTTCACAGTTTTTGTTTATTGACATTGTGTAAATATCTAAATAAGGAAGTGCTGTTTTGAAGATGTTTTCATTGTTAATGTGTTAAATATCTTCACTGTCATTTGTTATGAAAAAAATGTCTCTATTTTTTCCATTTTTTTATTAAATTGAAATGGTTGTATATTTGTTTTATTCAAAGGAATAGATATTTTGAAATGTATATTTAAGTTAAATAATTTACTTACAATGATTTAAGTTTGCTTGTGTGAAGTGTATACAAGAGAGTCTAACATGATGAAGTACATCTACTAAGGGGAGCTCACTCTTGTATGTTCTAAAGATGGTACAGGTAAGAGTTGTTCATGAACATTAGAGAGATGGTGTAGTAAAAGTTGCTAAGGAATATTGTATAACTCTCAACAAACTCTGTATCATGTTGAGAAAGAAGGGAGAGCATAAAGTTGCCGCTTTGTCCGTCTATCCATCCCGTCTGTCCACCTGTCTATCATAATTTTGTTTGGAGCATAACACAAACACTATCAGAGGTATCGGCAAGAAACTTCTTAGGTAGATAGATCTCAATGAGGAGAAGTGCAGTGTACAAGAACCACAACTCTGTTTCCATAATTTAGGAATTACTGCCTTTTGTTATATTTCATACTGAAATTTTGTTTAGAGTATAGTAAAGTACCAATCAAGTGACAAAGCACAGTTCGGGGAGCATCCACCGGTTCAAGCACTTGTTTTTCATTCTGTTGACATTATATGACTGTATGGTATTAATCATAACTGATTAGAATCAGTAAGTTACATACAAACATGTTTGTATGATTCTGACATTAAAGTGTTTTTAGATTACATAGGATATTGTGTACATAGAATTGCAATTATATGCATAATTATTTGGTTTTGTTATTAATGACAATTTAAAAAAGATGTGTAAATTTGTGCATGTCAGTGTTAACCCTTTCCCTCATAGAGGACACCATGAAAAGACCTATGCGAACAGCATAAAACCAGATCAGCCTGTGAGTAACTCGCAGGCTGATCAGGTTTTATGCTGTTCGCTGCTCCTCAGTGGTCTGGAAATGAGGATTTTGTAATTAAATTTGGTAAGGTTTAACTGTGGTTTTCTGCAGATCAGGCTTTATGTGGTACCTATTGAGTGCATCAAAATGAGTCTATATGAGGGAAAGGGTTAAAATAGAGATGAAGATATACATATATGTTTGGTTCAATAGGGCTTTTCAGGGATATGAAGCCTTAACCATTTGATTCAGGAACATTTAAGCACATAAGCATAGAAATTTGGAGAACAAATATTGTAAATGAATAGGTCAATTAGAAAATTTGAATGCTTGGAATTAATATTAAGCTAGTGCTTAAGCAGATTTTACAATATCATTTACATTTTTTAATGTTAGAAACAATAAAAGGGGTTTACCTTTTTTTTTAGAAAAAGTATGTGATCATTTGAACTTTTTTCCTTTCCATATTGGGGAAAAAAACACATTTTTTTTTGGCAATTGAGGTGTAACCTAATAAAGGTCACAGTTATATAACCAGAAAAAGTCCTGTTGATATTATAATTTGTGAGTTATTGTTAATGAGGAACATATCAGTCCTGTGCAACTGAAATTTAGCTTTTAACTGATAAATTTAATGCTTATGATTTGAAATATATAAATGTAAATGTTTAACAGAAAAGATTGAAGTTGTAGTCCCGCTTAATTTATTGCTATATTGAATATTTAACAAAGTAAGATTTTACTCAATTGTTGCAAGTTTCATCAAATTCCATAATACAAGTATTCCTGAAAATTGATTATACCTTTTAGACTCTATTTATTAAGTCTATCGTCCAAACCTTTGATCATACAGACAGTTTATTAATGAGTGTCATAGATATGTAGTTACAAGACTGTTTTTTCTGCATGATTGAGCTTCTAAGATTAGGGTGTCATCTTTACTCGAGACAGATTTGTCCATTGGGGCCAGCTTTTATTAATACTTTGTTTACAGACTATCAAATTTAAAGGAAGCTATGATTACTGCAACCTGCCCAGGGAAATTCATTGTTAAAATAATTGATCCTATATATTGTGAACGATTGCTGCAAGATAAATGTTTCAGGATAATTTGGAGAAAAGAATGACAGTGTGACCTAAAACTCACTAATACTGTTTGAGGTAAGTTCATGCTTCATATGGTTTTAAGAGAACTACTTTTTAGCTCACCTGAGCACTTGTGCTCGGGTGAGCTTTTGTGATCGCCTTTTGTCCGTCGTGCGTCGTCCGTCGTCAACAATTGCTTGTGAACACTCTAGAGGCCACAGTTTTGGCCCAATCTTCATGAAACTTGGTCAGGATGTTTGTCTACATGATATCTCGGATGAGTTCGAAATTGGGTCATGTGGGGTCAAAAACTAGGTCACTAGGTCAAATCTTAGAAAAACCTTGTGAACACTCTAGAGGCCACAAATTTGGCCCAATCTTCATCAAACTGGATGTTTGTCTACATAAGTATCTCGGATGAGTTCGAAATTGGGTCTATATGGGTCAAAAAGTAGGTACACTATGGTTCTAATCCTTGAAAAAACTTGTGAGCAACTCTGAGCCACAGTTTTAGCCCATTCTTCATGAAACTTGGTCAGGATGTTTGTCTACAATGATATCTGGATGAGTTTGAAATTGGGTCATGGTGGGTTCAAAAACTAGGTCCACCAAGGTTAAATTAGAAAAACCTTGTTGAAATCTAAGGCCACAGTTATGCCCAATGTTCACAAACTTGGTCCAGGATGTTTGTCTACATGATATCTCGAATGAGTTCGAAATGGGTCATGTGGGGTCAAAAACTAGGTCAATAGGTCAATTTATGATAAACCTTGTGTAACACTCTAGAGGCCACAAATTGGCCCATTTCATCAAACTTAATCAATTTCTAAATGAATATTGATGAGTTCAGAAATTGGATCATATGGGGTCAAAAACTAGATCACCAGGGAATATCTTAGAAAAACCATGCGAACACTCTAGAGGCCACAGTTTTAGCCAATCTTCATGAAAATGGTCGGTTGTTGTCTACATGATATCTGGATGAGTTCAAATTGGGTTAATGTGGGGTCAAAAACTAGGTCACAGGTCAAATTAGAAAAACCTGTGAACACACTAAGGCACAGTTTTGGCCTAATCTTCATAAGTTTTGGTCAGGATTTTGTCTACATGATATCTTGCATGAGTTTGAAATTGGTCATGTGGATCAAAAACTAGGTCACCAGGTTAATCTAAAAAACCTTGTGAACTTTAGAGGCCACAGTTTTAAGTCCAATCTTAAATAAATTTGTCAGGATGTTTGTCTAATTGATATATTGATGAGTTTGATAAATGAAGTCACATGAGGTCAAAACTAGTCACCAGGTCAAATCTTAGAAAAACCTTGTGAACACTCTAGAGGCCTACATTTTTTGTCCAGTCTTCATTAAATTAGTTGAATGATGACTGCATGAATTCCCAGTTGAGTGCAATTCAGGTAGGATCATTTTGTAGGTTCACTTAAGGAAAGTTAGAAAAACACTTTTAGATGCCAGATTCTTGTCATTATGCCTAACACAGCCATCTTACTCAGGTGAGCGACACAGGGCCATCTTGGCCCTCTTGTTTCTTATGTAAAAATGATCCTGATTTTGAATGGTTACTTTTTTTAAAATTCTTTATGCATCTACAGTATTTTATATTGATAAAAGGTAGTAATAATTTAGTACAAGTATGATTTTTGCATGAATGAAGAAGAAAAGATAAAAGTGTAGTTGTAGAAAAATCATATTTTTTTTTTATCATGGGTGAAACTGTGGAACTGCTTAGCTTGCGAGTGCTGTTACTGGTAAGAAATAAAATGCTCAGACTAGCTCAGTGCATTATTGTGCATGATTTTCATTAAAGATGTGCAACTAATGATTTGTTTATTGAATTTTAGTTATTTCCAAGGTCATAGAATTATCGTGTTGATTATGTTGGAAGAAACACACATACACATGGTTAAATATCAACAACCCACTTAATAATCAAATCTTATTTGTGTATAAATAAAGTAGTAATAGATATTAACTACAATGTATTTAAAACAGGATGTATGTTATGATGACAGGAAGTGATCAAGTTTGTCTCACCATTATAATTAAACATACATGTAATTATATTTGATTTAAATTGATTTTCATGTTGTTAGGGGAACAAGTTCTCACTACTATTACTAACCATTCTCAGTGGTACCTGGGTTGGACTAGTACTTAGCACATGGAAGGATCTTGAAAGAAACAGCAACCGTTGGACCTACAGCCGTGTACATTACCACTGGTCAACAAAACCACTGTTGTTCTTGTTGTTATGGTTGTTAGCTAAATAAAAGTATTGATTGTGATATACATATATGAGTATTTATACATATTAAACCTGCAAATATTCCTACCGACATCGTGTTGTTAATTTTATATCCCATTCACAAACTTACTGGGGGTTTGGCTATATAGGAATCATGTGCTTCGTTCTGTCCAATTTCACGAAAAGGTGCATTGTCTTAAGAAGCATTTGAGGAACTGCAGACTTTGCATACATATTTATAAGCAGGATTTCAAGGCATGGCAGTCAAGAGTCATCAATATGCTTTAAAAGACATCTCTGAAACTACAGGATAGAAATTGTTGAAACTATGCATGAATAATCCTTGGGTGGCCCTTCACAAAAGTGCTGATAAAACTTGATCTATGTAGCACTCTGGTTGTCATGGCAACTAACATTTTATTTTGAAAAAAATCTCTTAACCAACCAGAATTTAATTTGGCAGATGACCCCTCATTGTCCTCTTCTATGACTGTTAAAAAAAAGTTGATCCTTCGAAAAATGAGACCACCAGTGACTTAGTTTCCTTATATTTCAAGAATCATCTATGAAAGCAATGGTCAGAATTTAATTTCATTCACATCATGTTCCTCTTATCATATTTGCTAGGTAGGCTGATTCTTTGAAAAACAAGTAACTGGTGTTGTATGCAACACATAAAGTCCCCTACCGGCTCCACCTTGACTCAATATGGTAATCAATCCCATTTTTTGCCATATTTTCACTATTTCCGTTACCATAGCAACCACAATTTTAGTCGAAGAACAAAAATAAAATGACGTGCATAATCTACACATTGCCATCTAGTCATATACCAAGTTTCATCAAGTTAGCTTGCTTAGTTATCGCGGGATCCCATTTTTTGCCATATTTTCACTATTTCCGTTACCATAGCAACCACAATTTTAGTCAAAGAACAAAAATAAAATGACGTGCATAATCTACACATTGCCATCTAGTCATATAGCAAGTTTCATCAAGTTAGCTTGCTTAGTTATCGCGGGATCCCATTTTTGCCATATTTTCACTATTTCCGTTACCATAGCAACCACAATTTTAGTTGAAGAACAAAAATAAAATGACGTGCAT
>CM037791.1:3716574-3766574 GCA_021229015.1 Solen grandis | reverse complement strand
TTTGAGAATGGTACATTTACACATCATGATTTTTCACTTTCTGATACTTCTTTAGAAGTCGTTATTGAATTTAAATACCTAGGGATTTACTTCTTTAGGAACGGTAAATGGTATCTAACCCAAAGAAAGCCCAGCAAGCGAGTTTCGAACTACACGACTTTTTTTATTTCGCTTAATCAATTAGAATTAGAAATAAATGAACAATGTAAACTGTTTGACTCATTGGAAGCTTCTATTCTTGATAAGTGCTGTTATTTGGGGAAACATTGAGGCAAAATCTATAAAATTAATTCATTGTAAATTTTTACGGAAAATGTATGTGTTTAAAAAAAACACAAAAAAACATTGAAACCTTGTATGTTGAGACGGGTGGATACCCATTAAAATCATAAGGCAAATAATTATGATTAAATACTGGAGAATTATTCTTTCTTCAAATAATCCAATTAAACATCATTATACAACCTTCTAAAACATGATTCAAATAATAATACCAATTATAAAGGCATGAACTAGGTAAAACACATTAAAACTATTTTAGAACGCATAGGAATGTCATAAGTCTGGGAAAAACAATCAATTAACAATCTACTGTTTGCTGAGATAAAACAACGTATAAAAGATATTTATAAACAAAATTGACATTTCAGTAAATAATTCAAGCAGACTTTCGATATACAAAATATTTAAACACGATTTGGTACAGGTAAAAATATTTATTTTGTATTAAAGATCCACAAATATCAATATAAATTACCGCAAATGTTTACAATGCAATATTGGGGTAACTGAAACATTATATATCATGAACCTAGAACTCAGATCTAAATTTTTATAACCATATTATTGTAGATGGCCAACAGTGAGGAAATCTGAATCATTTCTATCATCTGAATCAACAACATAATTAATCTATCTAAATTGATCTATCATTTTTTTTAAATAAGGAAATAATTTTTAATCCATAAATTAATATGTTACTTCACTGTATTAAAAATTGGTACAATTGTATCAGCCTGGTTTAAAATAAGTACCAGTATTATATTTCCTATGTCATTTTTCATTAAGTTTATGAAACGCCTATGCATATTTCTCTCTACAGTAAATTCATGACGTGTACAATTATGATAAGAAGATCTACTCCTGAAAATGGTTATGTTTAAATCCACCCACACGTGGTTGTGGCTATATATATGTATGAATTTTATGCCCAATAAAGGATATGTTATGTATATTGATAATTTATATGGGCAATTTTACACATCTTACGTTATCACACGGTAACATAATCGTACACGTAACTGAACGAGAGCTTCTCGGGATTTGCTCTTTACCTAAATCAGAGTTGCGGATCTCTCTTAGGTTATGAAGTCATTGATTTCCTGCAGGTGATAATCTCCTTCAGTTTGTCCAAGGTAATGTTCCATAGGTGTGTCGTAATCCCAATATCTGACAGGCCATTTGGCCTATCAGTCAAATATCGGAAGGAGAAAGGGCCAGACTGACCGCGTGGAGCCTTATTTATTAAAATATGCTTATTAACTCATCACGTTGTATGATACTGACAGAAGTGGCAGACGGAGTCGCTATCACTACGCCACTTTGGAGCCTTTTTGTAAATGGAATTATAACACCTCTAACATTGTCCCTGGGATGTTTAATAAAACGATTCCATGTCGTTGGAAAAATACCAAAATAAGCTTTATTTTGTAATTACTGAGTCAGCTAGTTGTATTTTGTTGAACTTCTGGAAGGTAAAAGAACTCTGCATAACACATAATCAAACGAAATAATAAAGGTTAAAGAAATATATTTATTTTCATGAAAAAACAAAAACATAGAACCAATTTAATACCCGTTCGAAAGATATTACAAGTGAGGTATATACAGTGTTGATTATGAGAGACAGAAGTCTGGCCCCAAGTAAGTTTCTGCACAATGCAGACTTTCCTTAACGTCCGCTTCAGGCGAACTCAGTCGGCCTTCAGCGTTGTACGGTTTAGGTCTCAATTCAAGCGTTGTCGTCTTTCTATTTGTTTCTAGTCTCAGTTCATTTCAAACTTTCTTGCTATATAGTCTATTTTATCAAACAAAAAAATATGTCTAATAATCGTTATACTCTACCTTCTCTTCATTTGTTTCTTCTTTCCCCTGGAAGTCTCTCTTTCTTCAAATAATACTACAGTCACTCCGTCTCATACATTCACTATTCCCTCTGTAAAAGTTCTTCTTCACTAGCAGCATATTTTCCCACGACGTTTTTCTTTTCCATCTCTCCTGCAATATATCTTTCTTGAAAATAAGTCATACATCCATCTCTTCACACACATTCTCTTCAAAGTCTCAGCTTAATTAATTTTCATCTTTCCCCAATAATGTCCCTCAGTCCTCATTTGGTTATGTGTATATATCAGAAAAACGGCCGCACCTGTGTCTTGAAGAAGAGACACTGGGAAATATAAGAAATGTAGTGATGAACCGGTAGAGAATTTGAAATAGGGAATAATTTATGAAGATGGAATAACTGTGTTATTTGAAGAAAGATGGATTGCTAGAGGGAAGAACTCACCTTAACTGCTTCGTGTGTTTGTACTGCTGACTATAATAGTTTCCACGAGATTCCACTCTTACCTATTCAAAAGGGAAACAACTCGAAATGAATATCGAAATGAATATTAACGATTGTCTAGCACTGCTATTCTGAAAATGCTGTTTTTTTTTTATCTTGACATTATATATCGTCAAATATTTTTTTAATCCTTAGACATTCACTTTCATTTTAAAATTAAACCTAACTGACAGTATTACGGATGAATTACGGACACATGAAAAAAGTCCATAACAGCCAATGTTTTTGTATAAGGGGGTATATTTATATACAGGAGCGTCGTATCCAATAAAATCCAAATAAAAAAAAAATAATTTGAAATTGTGATTTTATTCTTATTTTTTCCAGCCGCTTTTCGAGACAGCAGAACATCTTTGATTTTGAGTATATACATTATTTCAAATCATCCCTGTGTTCACACATAGATGTAGAATAAAATCTAAACATGTTTAAACTAATAAAAATACTTTGGCCTAAGACGGTAAGTGTCTATGAAAGAGAAAGACAGCAATAAACAATAAAGGCTCATTATGCTTCCAAAAGCAGTATATAATATAATATTCTTCGGACAGAAAAGCAAAGTGTGTGCTACAGATTTGTTACGAGATGCAATCTGTATACATACTCGTTGACGACAACTTTACTACAATGCAAAAATTAGAAAGAACCTTTTACTAAATTTCATTCATTTGTTTACAAAAATAAACTTAATACGCATATTTCGCATATCCTTTTCAATTTTCCATAGACATTCCGTATATCTCCGTAAACGAATCAGTAGTGCATAAATTGGTAACGTAGCAGATAAACAAAGTGTGATTTTAAATTCAATTTTTTTCCGTGAAGCAACATAATTGTCTTTATCTAAATGCCAAGAAGTCCTTATTTATTGCATGTCAAAAACGGCAATCGTTCTTGGTGGCTCGATACTGAAAACATTTTGGTGGTCCACGGTGCGGTTTGTGTTGTACGCCGGATTACTGATCACCGATCCGCGATACATCAGCTTATTTCATGCAATCCAATGAAATACTTACTTATATCAGTTGCATATATTTCATATCGTCACAGCACGTGCAGTGAGCGATATATTTCATATCATATCACCGGTCTGCTGTGGTGAAAGAAAATTGGCTAAATTTCCTAAATTTTAAGAGAAATCACAATATACGTATTTGTATTCATTTTTTTTTTTTTTTGGGGGGGGGGGGCGTTGAAATAAGATCGTTGACTTAGTATCGATTATTTTGTCAAAATGGCTCAAATTTTTATCGTACTCCTTTATCAGTGAAGAGCAAAACATGCAGAAAAGAAAGAAAACTTCAATTCGATATACATTTGTAACTATTTTTTTGTTTGTGAACGTAACATAGCCTCGTGGGTATTCATTTTCTTAGAAAAAAATCTTAAAGACTGTCTTTTATTGTACTTTATTGTTCAAAACTATTTATTCCATCACCACCGTTGTTGCTGTTATTTCCATGATCTAATATAAAATGTGTTTATTTTTCGTAGATATTAAATGTATCTAACTTCAAAATGATATAATTTCAAATTAATATTTTCTTTCGATGAGATATACTCCATATCTACTCAAAACAAACACTTTCTATATCTCACACTGGCACAGTAAAAACTGGGCCTTTTCGGTCATGCCCTGTTCATCCCGGTAACACCTAGCTCACTGTTACGGGATACGTCGTGAGCTTTAAACAGGTCGGTAGTAAAAAAGAGTTCTCCTAAAGGGGTGCAGCATCTAGCCTTGATGTTGTGACATATAGCGGCAGTACATTTTTTTCGCGACATTTGGCGTCACAGATGTGATATATAACGTAATGAGGTTTTGCGACATTTAGCGTTGGTTGAGACATTTAGCGTCAGCCTTGCGACATATAACGTCAAGTGCGACATTTAGCGTTGGTACGACATTTAACATTGCTACACACAGCAAAGATACTCTAATGATCCGTGCAATACTTAACTTTGAGCAACTCACCTGTTTAAAGTGACCACTTGTCTTTTTCTGGACCCTCCGTCCATCGCGCATTGTGTTTATGGCAGAGAATGACCGTTTCGAGAGGCTGCCGATATAGCGATTTCTGCAGAGAGACCGCCGACATGGTTATGCACCGTGTTCTATAGAACAACGCGTATCCGAGTCAGAACTTGATGTTACCATAGTTTCAAGGCCCCAAACACCTGCTTGAGATAGCTTCATGGTCACTTTATATTTGATTTCCAGGCACTATAAACGATGTTAATTACAAAAATAATTTTACGAAGTGCACACCGGAAGTGTGGTTCTGATAAGTAATATTTTCATGGTACAGGCGAAATCACGACACATTTTATTTCCATACCATGGATTTTAATTCTACACGAATAATTATATAAGTTTCTACACAAAAATTTACTTCAAGTACATATTTATCACGCTGAAGTTTATTCCTAAAGAGCATGAAAGTTGTTATTTTAAACAATACAATATTTACATCCACGCGTGGTTCTCCTATGTACTGAAAAACAGGCAATTCCATGCTCATTTACAAGATTAACATTTCAAGATTAACATCACAAAGAAAAAATGTTCCCAAAATAGTTTACACGTTACACAGGAAGTTAAGGTATATGCCCCTGTAATTCATTTCCGGTAAAGGTATATGTCCCATTATAACCATCAAAGCCATGCTTATAACTTCACAATATATGCTTTTAAAATGTCAAACCATGGAAATCTTAAAGGCAAATTGACATTGTTATGACATATGACAGAAATTCTTTTATTACCTCCCCTTTATAAGTTTGTTGTCACGAGTTATCTCTTCTGAAAACTACAAAAAAAGTGATTTTCTCTATTTTCCTACGGTAAAGTATAGACGTGTTCATGAAATTTGAATCAGAATCATATAATGCATTTTTCACCAATGAGTTTTCCTCGAAAATCAAATTCAGTTTTTCATATTCACAGAAACTGTATATTTCCCATAGACTTCAATGTTAACTTAAATACAGATTACCTCCCCTACATCTAATAAAACCTCGAAAAGCTCTCGTTGAAACATTTTTATTTTTTGATGTCTTAAGTGACAAAGTTTCATAAAAATATTTCCATCCAGTGGCAAGATATGGAAAAAGGGTATTTGGGGGGGGGGGGGGGGGGGGGGTATTCCTTAAGAACTAAAGAACTGATGTTTGATTACAAACATAAGATTACCACATGTATATATTTCAGAAACTCGGTTCAGGTATTATTTAAATCAAGAACACAAATGTTGCAGTTTTAAACCATTTTGAAAGGCTCAATAGACAATGCATTATAAACAAGAAAATGGAGGTCTGAGAAAACCGGAAATCTCTAAATACCGGACGCTGTGTTTGGTCCCGATTTTTTCCTTATATATTCTATATTACTTTCCTCTGACAATACCGGACTCTGTAAAATCCGACGGCTGATTGAGTCCCATTAAGCCCGTCATATAGATAATTACTCTGACAATACCGGTCGGTCAAGGTGTGAAAATCTCGTCGCCATGAAATCATTTTATCGACTTAAGGGTAAGGTTTAATTGGTAACAGAAGTCTAAACAATACCGATTGCTGGTTTGTATTAATGATGAGTGTGTATTGAATTACACGATATTTATATATACTACATAATTTCAACTTGTAAATAAGCTCAGTTCGTTTGAAAGTTTGAAACATAATAGGAAACTTTATTTCACACCTATCACTGATCACCCAATAGCATTTCAGCATTTCCACCACGTGATGTACAAATAGATTTCCATATTGGATCCGCATGGCCTCGTTTTCAATTTCAGAGTCCAAAATATAATCCATATTGGACTCGGATAACTCTGTATGTCGAATTGGTTATTCCAGTACGACTTACCTCCCTTTAATCATCAGACGCTCGTTAAAATTTATAAGATAAAGCGTCTATACATTTTGATCGTAGTTCGTCTGCAAAGAAAACAAAATCATGTTGAGCGACGAAGAAATAAATAAATTCATTAAAGATAATACGCCAGTGAACACCTTAAAGAAAACTGACTCAGATCTGAGGATATTTAATAAGTGGATCAGAGAAAACCTCCCGGATGAGAAATTATTATGACTGTTAAACTTTGTTGAAATAAAAAAATACTATGAGAGTTGTTTAATTATATTTAAACCCTTTTTCAATTGTGGCGTGAAATAAAAAGGTCATTATACATTGTTGAGTACAATACTGAAATCTATTGGACTCGTACACAGCTGAGAAACCTATATTGGACTCGGCTAGCGCCTCGTCCAATATAGGTTTCACAGCTGTGTACTCGTCCAATAGATTTCAGTATTGTACTCAACAATGTATAATAACCTCATATTATTTTTATTCGTTTGTGCATTAGCCTGTACCCAGAGGCACATGTTGATGTATTCGGACTTTATCGATACGAGGTAATCAGCTTGGTTTTAATACACAGCACGATGTTTGTATATTACTTGAACTTTATTCCTATTTATAAAACAATATGCAAAAGTACTAGAACATTAAACAAATATATTTTTTTAATTGCTTTTATTATTACTTTCATAATCTATACATACATACAAACATACATACATACATACATACATACATACATACATACACGAGTATTTATGATTGGTCAGAGCTTAATACATAGATAATGTATGGCTAAATATGGATTCTTCAGAATACCGGACATCCGAGAAAACCGGAAAAAAAACCGCGGTCCGAGAGCCGTCCGGTTTTCTCAGAGTGCACTGTACTGACTTATAATACGCACATACTCGTATACTTTTGCATTTTAGCAAAATGTAGTTCATGGATAACGTCGGCTATTCAAAGATTTACTTACCCGAGTTATCGTAATGCTTTTGGTAAGTTTTTCGTACTACTCACCTTTTCACTGAGTCCGTACGGGTATTGCTATGAAGTTTTGAATACTTGTTTATAACCATCCCCTACGCTACTGTCCCAGGAGGCCGGCACTGGGGGCGGGTATTGTGGGTTCGATCCACGACCAGTCCTATGCCCTTCTTCATACTCAACATAGTTCTAGGACAGGTTGGCCCGGTGTCAGGATAAAGTGACTGAGTGTGGTATCATGAAACATGTCTACTGCGTGTGATACTGCAGTGTGGCAGCACTATATGTTTTAAGTAAGTAGATATAGTCTATAATAAACAAATCATATCTTCCCAGTTTACATTGTTAAATCAACAGGACGCAAGAGCTTAATAATGAGAACTGAATCTAAACGTATATGTCATTCTCAAAAGATCATTCCTAATCTTATATACACATATAGAGTATGGTTCAAAATGAAAATAAAATGTTTTGAATATATTGTAATATTCCAATTTTCTATGTATTAGATCGGACATTTTTAAACAAATTTTATATCTTTTCTAGGGATATTTAATAGATACATTAATCTATCGATCGACTGATTTTTTTGTTGTTGAAGGAGATGGAGAGAGAAGTTTTCTAGACAACAAAATTGTGAGCAAATTATCGCTTTGAATAAGTGAATACATGAAATAACAAGCAAACTTGTGAAATTGGTATTACCCGCCGCACAACGTGATATACGAGTAATAAAAATGAGATGTCAGGGGACAGCCTGCTGGACTATTTCAGCGCCCGACAATTCAGTAAATGTTTAAATACATTGAATCCTTGTTCAAGTGGATAAAATCACAATTTTGTCTGTAATACCCTAGTTATGCTCCAGACAAAACGTTGCTGTCCTCCAGAAAGAAGTTGCATATGTAAAGTAAAAACACCTTCTCTAAATACAATTCTCTAAATACAATAAGAGTTACAGCTCTTATCGACTTCACTTTATCTTATCAACAGCTACCCTTGTATAAAGCTACAATACTTTAGAAGTTGTGCCTTGGACTAAAAACAAGAAAATATGAAAAAGGGACCCAACTCAGGAAGTATGTAAAACAGAGTTCACTGCACTCTCTCTTTATGCACTCGTCCACAATACAAAGATTCGTACGTATATCACATGTGTTGAGGAATTGAGGAAATTACTGCCAAGACAAGAAACAAGACTAATTTTGATTCAAAGCATCAAGGACTCCGCGCAAGTACGACTCAAATAAAGCAAAACAATTCAGAATATTTTAATAACATGTGCATCATTTACAAACAACGGATCTAAATTATGGAATGGTATTTAAGCAAAAAAAAAAAAAATACATTTTGCTTGGTGCTAATGACATTATGCTTTGTGGCAATGACATTATGCTTTGTGACAATAACATCATTTTTGGTGACCATGCCAATATGCCTAGTGAGAATGTCATTATGCTTCGTGACCATCCTTATGTGCTGGCTAAAATCTTTAATTATTTGTAACTACTGCCTTTTGTAACATATCTAAAACTTTCACCGAGTGGGTACAAGCGGTGGAACAAGGTAAGAACCCGGTATGAGGACGGAATAAGGACGGTGGGCCGGTACGAGGCCGTTATGAAACCGTTCATGGGGCGGTGACGACGTGTTAACCGTGTTCATACCGGCCTCACCGGGTTTCTTAACGACCCGATAACGTCCTCTTACCGTTCCATCGTATTCAGAACGTCTCCATACCGGCCTATTGCCGAGTGTTTTCATTGCGCCCCGTTTATAAACCATACAAGACACCGGGACTCCATAGTTTACTGTATAAAAACGACGAATTTGAAATATGAAATTTGAAAATACCCAACTTACAGAAGACTCATACTTGCGATTGGGGTTCTACTTTTGAAGTTGTGGATCTGGTTGAAAGATCCTGTGGTTCCGAAAACTTTCTTACTTTACTCATCCCTCTGCCATCAGCTCTCCTTCATGTTTAGGCATTAGTTACGAATTCTGAGAAAAATTAAGAGGAGTACATGTACCTGGACGGAGAGATTATCACCGTTTGTCATTTAAATCAAACGGTATGGGCCCGTTGGGCTCAGCCGGTGCTATGTGACAGCTACATTACACAACAATTATTAATGGTTATAAAAATGATAAAAATATATTGATCCTTTAAATACCCGGCTTCTTTGAAACTGATGACATTGTTTAATGCAAAAAGGATTTTGATTCTTAAATCGAATCACGGTCTCTTAAAATGAAATGTTGGTCAATGACAATGGAAGTAACCAACCTCTTTACTATATTTACTCTTAAGTTTTGTGTGACTAAAGCACTGACCTTAAACAAACTATACTGAACACAAAACAATGCTGAATGAAGCGTATGTAGGCAAATATTTCCATTGTCTAAATGATAGCGAAAATAACATAAAATAAACCCTTACCGATTTTTAATTTTCCGAAAGTGAAAATAACAAACACAGTGCGTGCTACACTTAGAAGATGTTACGTAAATTTACTGAAGAGGAATCGACAAAATGCCGATGTAAATGGGAGGAAGGCTTTGTTTGAGTTCCGATATTCACATTGAAAGCAGGAAATATATAACCTAAGTGGGTCCCAATCGGATCTGTGGACTATTTTATTGCTCGCATGCAGAGAATGTCGCGTAGTAATAATTATGACGACTAGGTCACACGTATTTTACTCAATGTCTCGATGTCGTTTGATCGTGGAGAAGCGAAGGGCATTAATACAAGTTAATTGAACTGTAACTCTCAGTGAAATATTTTACAGCTGGCACTTGTGGTTGGACTAAGTCACGTTGATCGCGATGTTTAAGTTTATTTACTGAGGTGTTATATCATTTAAATCTTAAAATGAATATTTCTATACCGATGTAAAAGCAAGTAACATCTCGAACACTACATGCAATGGATACCTACTCATGAGATGGAATATAGATTATTTATGTTGCCGCAAGTAATTGAAATGAATTTACCGAAAATATAATTGTAGTTGAAGTGAATACCATGAACAATTTCGCAAATATTTCAAAAATGAATAGTAGATTTTAAATACTTCTTTTCGCCTCGAAATTTAGTTCCTTAAAATCTGAAGATGCGTGCACTTAAGGATGGTAAGGAATGACACTGCAATCAAGCGTCTGAAGATGTGGGAAGCACTCTGCGTAACTAGTCTACTGTACTGTACTTTAGGATACGTAACGGGTATCCATGTCACGGACAGCGCGTGGTCGGCTGGATTCAAGCTGGGTAAATATACTATCACCTTTATCACCCAGACCTGATACTTTGGCATTGTTGTTGTTGTTTTTGTGAGTTTACCGTCGCTGCGACAGTATTTCAGTCATATAACGACGCCCAGCTAGTTACAGGTGGAAGAAGACCCCGAGTGCACGGAGGCATCCGGGTAGAACCACCGACCTACCGCAAGCCAGCTGGAAGGCTTCCTCACATGAAAATCCGAATGACCCTGCCGGGATTCGAACCCACGCGGTGAGGGGCAGAGTGAGTGCTTAAGTAGGCGATTTTACCCTCTCGGCCACGGAGAATCCACTCTGGAATTGACCAACCGTTATCATTTATTTTACTACATCGTTCATTTATCACACAGTAATTATATTTCATTTTATTTCTTACCCTATATGTCTGTTGTAATCAATCGCAGTAGCCCAACTTCTGAACAATTAAGGAATTAAACAAGAAAAGAATCAAATGGCTATGCACCCCCCCCCCCAAAAAAAAACAAAAAACATTACAAGAAATAGTAACTAACTACATCGACGTTAGAATGAAATAAGAGTGCAGTAAACAAGAAAATGTTTTATCATTTTAACATCAACAACAGCAGCAGTAGTAGCAGCAGTATCATCTTTAACGACAACAACATCATAATCACCACCGCAACCATCAGCTTAACTCTCAGATATTCATCTTCACTATTTCTATCCCGTTATCATGATATCAACTTTATTTAACTGTATATTTCTTCAGTTATAAATATTGGTGTTTGTGATTCTACTTCACGAAATGAAAAAATAAATACATACATAAATGAATAAATAAGAAAGTATAAAATATAAATAACGATATTTTTAATGAAAATTATATCGTTTTGCATGCGCTTATTCCGAATTCACATTCCATGTCCGCAAAATTAACTCCCATTATGGTCGCAAAATGAGAATCGCATATATAGGCGAGCGCTCAGGCGCATTGTTAACAATTACATATTTCCGGAATTACAGGTAAAACCTATATTAGCGGCCACCTGTATAAAGCGGTTGACCTACATTTAGCGGTCAGTATTAATTTTACCAAACAAGCATTTTGTTATTTGTTTAACCTATATTTAACGACCATCTCTGTTAAGCGGTCACATTCTTTTGTTTTCTTGACTGACCGATAAAAACAAGTTTGACTGTATATCTAAATTGTCAACATCATCAAATGGAGTGATAAGTAACCCAGCATTACGTGAAGTGTCAGCCATTTTATTTTAAAATGGTTGTGTGTTGCAAAATCTGCAGTATATTTGTTTGCATATTTTTTGTCTAGGATAGAGTAGAAGAACTGACAGCCATTTAATGATCAGATGGTGAGAACGGCATAAAATCCAATCAATAATTAGTTTAAAAATATTTTATTATCAAAATATTTTCAATATGCATAAATACGTGTAGCGTCAATATACCGTGAATATACCGAGAACTTACGATTGACTTTGATTTGGCTATCGTTCCCACAACTTATATCTAGGCCATTCCCAACCAACCATTCATTCAATCAATCATTCAATCAATAATATGTACTCACTGGCTACCCATATGACGTTATCTTTGTATACTGTTATATATTTCTAGCCATGGGTATTGGTCCGTCTAAATGTGAGTGACCGACTGAGAGCCTACAAAACAAGTTAATCAATTCTACGATACGACCAAATTACGGACGAAAACATTTCTAGGTTGTCCAATCTGAATGATAAAGATATGTTGTCATTACTAAGGATAGCAAAAAGTCATTCCAACATACCTAAATCCAGCATCAGTAAATGACTGAACAAGCTACTTAAGGTAATGGGAAAGATTGTAAATACCGGGACCTGTACCTAAATTCTGTACCAAATAAAATTATCTGTGCTGATTTGTTTCGTTAGACTTGACTTGACTATTTGAGTTTGCCGTCGACTCGACAGTATTTCAGTCATACAGCGACGTCCAGCTTATTACAGGTGGAGGAAGACCCCGAATGCACGGAGGCATCCGGGTAGAACCACCGATCTACCGCAAGCCAGCTGGAAGGCTTCCTCACATAAAAATCCGAATGACCCTGCCGGGATTCGAACCCACGCGGTGAGGGGCTGAGTAAGTGTTAAAGTCAGCGATTTTACCCTCTCATCCACGGAGAAATTTTTTTCCCATAATAATCGATATGCTAACATTTACCTTTTTCCTTTGGGTGCGAGAACATTCGGGGGTAAATGTTTTATCTATGGTATGGAAATAAATAATTTGAACTTCAGTCAGCTTTTATACCTATAAAGTTACTAATTTAGCTTGAAATGTGTACATTGTCTCACAGACTTCAAATGCTCTAAAGTACATGCATTCATGCGCGAAACTTGATTTTTTTTGTAGCTTGTAGCATCGATGGTGCGATTTGTGTTTGCTTGCTAAGTTTTAAAATCTACCTTTTTATTTTAGAGTTTTTGGTAATAGGACGTCCATATGGACTCGTTACATTGCTTGAATAATACATTTATTACTTAAAGTCATTTTCGGTGTTTGAACAATAAAAGTGATTTCGATATATAACCAGGTGAGACAAATATGCAGCCAGATAGAGGCTCGAACCCGGAACCCCTTGCTGTCAGGGCAAGTGTTCTACCGACTGAGCTTACGAACCGCTTGCACAAATCTCTCACCGATAAGGGTTACTTATAGGCTATTGCAGATAGAAAGCTTGGAGTATAGTGCAAATATAAAATAAACAAATATCTTGTTCAGCATAGTGCATAGATTAGTAAACTAGTTAAATACATATTGCTTGAAAATCCATCCAAATTGGGTATTCCTCAATTAAAAAAGAAACCTTCAAAACCAACCGAATGTGCCTACGACCTTGCTTCCCCCACGAGTCACACGGTAGGACCTCAGTCAAGCCAGATGTTTGCAAAACATCACTTCAAGCAAATACTTTACATTCAGAGTCTCCCCATGTTTTTTTTTATCATTGTTTGTCGATACGGTGTTGAAGCTTAATGAAAAAACACTCCATGCATTGAGCCGAATAAACTATAAAGCCAACGGAATGCAATGTTAACAAATTCAAGCTAAAGAAAATGCACCCGTGATTATAAAATGTTCACATATACTTATATTATTTTCAGAAGCTTAAAATAGTTATTTGCTCAGATAAAATATACACCGATTGATTTCAGTTTTCTGTTTCCTATTCGATGCTATGGATCCAGTCTAAAAAAGACTCAACACATTTAATATTTACCTCATCATTTTAGCCATAGACAAATGCCCTTTTCAGGCATACGTGGGTAACATTTGATAGGTATTTGGCGGAACCTAAATTTAAAACACTTTTCTGTGACAATGCATGCTTTTGCATATATACTTGTATGTTATGTTACTATTCTATATTAAATAAATA
This sequence comes from Solen grandis, assembly GCA_021229015.1. NCBI lineage: Eukaryota > Metazoa > Mollusca > Bivalvia > Adapedonta > Solenidae > Solen > Solen grandis. Next base: position 3,752,399 of record CM037791.1, on the reverse strand, counting down.
CAGCATTTATAGCATCCACTAAAAATCTGTTTAATTAAAATTTATGTTAGATAATATTATTTTTAAAGTTACCGATTAAATGAACTTCTAGAAATTTTGCACACAAATTTTTTTTTTTTTAAAAGAAAATCTTATAAACTACACTTTATCATTTTGGCGGCCATTAGGGATTTCTCAGAACGCCACGACATTTGATGCTGGCCGTTTCATAAACTACAAATCCTGATGAACACTTTGGTATATAACACTTCTTGTTACAATACCCTTCCTGGTTCATCATTTTTAGACCCCAATGGTCATCCTACCATTAAGTAATCAGTTCACCGAAATGATTCATAAACATAATTGGATGCTACTCAATCAACCGTACATCTGCATTTATATTTGCCTAGTTTCAATGATAATGTTACAGCTTTTGCAAAACTAAATTCTGAATAGCTACCTTTTCCGAAGTATTGCACTTGCAAGTGCATTTTGCACAGTAAAATTTTCAGTCGCAATGGCATTTTCACATTATTTTCATGTCCATCATATATTGTCACAATGTACATATGAATTATAATAATCAGAGTTCTTCTCTGTGTTGATTTTCTATATATACATTTTCTGGATATGGACAATAAGATATGTAGCATCTACATTTACCAGATGGTCACACTAAGATATGTAGCATCTACATTTACCAGATGGTCACACTAAGATATGTAACATCTACATTTACTAGATTATCACAGTAAGATATGTAACATCTACATTTACCAGATGGTCACAATAAGATATGTAACATCTACATTTACCAGATGGTCACAATAAGATATGTAACATCTACATTTACCAGATGGTCACACTAAGATATGTAACATCTACATTTACTAGATTATCACAGTAAGATATGTAACATCTACATTTACCAGATGATCATAATAAGATATGTAACATCTACATTTACCAGATGGTCACAATAAGATATGTAACATCTACATTTACCAGATGGTCACAGTAAGATATGTAACATCTACATTTACCAGATGGTCACAGTAAGATATGTAACATCTACATTAACCAGATGGTCACATAAGATATGTAACATCTACATTTACCAGATGGTCACAATAAGATATGTAACATCTACATTTACCAGATGATCATAATAAGATATGTAACATCTACATTTACTAGATTATCACAGTAAGATATGTAACATCTACATTTACCTGATGATCACAATAAGATATGTAACATCTACATTTACCAGATGGTCACACTAAGATATGTAACATCTACATTTACCAGATGGTCACAATAAGATATGTAACATCTACATTTACCAGATGATCATAATAAGATATGTAACATCTACATTTACCAGATGGTCACAATAAGATATGTAACATCTACATTTACCAGATGATCATAATAAGATATGTAACATCTACATTTACCAGATGGTCACAATAAGATATGTAACATCTACATTTACCAGATGGTCACACTAAGATATGTAACATCTACATTTACCAGATGATCATAATAAGATATGTAACATCTTCATTTACCAGATGGTCACAGTAAGATATGTAACATCTACATTTACCAGATGGTCACAATAAGATATGTAATATCTACATTTACCAGATGGTCATAATAAGATATGTAACATCTACATTTACAAGATGGTCACAATAAGATATGTAACATCTACATTTACCTGATGATCACAATAAGATATGTAACATCTACATTTACCAGATGATCACAATAAGATATGTAACATCTACATTTACCAGATGGTCAAAGTAAGATATGTAACATCTACATTTACCTGATGATCACAATAAGATATGTAACATCTACATTTACCTGATGATCACAATAAGATATGTAACATCTACATTTACCTGATGATCACAATAAGATATGTAACATCTACATTTACCAGATGGTCACACTAAGATATGTAACATCTACATTTACCAGATGGTCACAATAAGATATGTAACATCTACATTTACCAGATGGTCACAATAAGATATGTAACATCTACATTTACCAGATGGTCACAATAAGATATGTAGCATCTACATTTACCTGATGGTCACAATAAGATATGTAACATCTACATTTACCTGATGATCACAATAAGATATGTAACATCTACATTTACCAGATGGTCACAATAAGATATGTAACATCTACATTTACCAGATGGTCACAATAAGATATGTAACATCTACATTTACCAGATGGTCACAATAAGATATGTAACATCTACATTTACCTGATGGTCACAATAAGATATGTAACATCTACATTTACCTGATGATCACAATAAGATATGTAACATCTACATTTACCAGATGGTCACAATAAGATATGTAACATCTACATTTACCAGATGGTCACAATAGGATATGTAACATCTACATTTACCAGATGGTCACAGTAAGATATGTAACATCTACATTTACCAGATGGTCACAATAGGATATGTAACATCTACATTTACTAGATGGTCACAGTAAGATATGTAACATCTACATTTACCAGATGGTCACAGTAAGATATGTAACATCTACATTTACCAGATGGTCACACTAAGATATGTAACATCTACATTTACCAGATGGTCACATAAGATATGTAACATCTACATTTACCAGATGGTCACATAAGATATGTAACATCTACATTTACCAGATGGTCACATAAGATATGTAACATCTACATTTACCGATGGTCACAATAAGATATGTAACATCTACATTTACCGATGGTCACAATAAGATATGTAACATCTACATTTACCTGATGATCACAATAAGATATGTAACATCTACATATACCAGATGGTCACAATAAGATATGTAACATCTACATTTACCAGATGGTCACACTAAGATATGTAACATCTACATTTACCAGATGGTCACAATAAGATATGTAACATCTACATTTACCAGATGGTCACACTAAGATATGTAACACCTACATTTACCAGATGATCACACTAAGATATGTAACACCTACATTTACCAGATGATCACACTAAGATATGTAACACCTACATTTACCAGATGGTCACACTAAGATATGTAACATCTACATTTACCAGATGATCACAATAAGATATGTAACATCTACATTTACCAGATGGTCACAGTAAGATATGTAACATCTACATTTACCTGATGGTCACAATAAGATATGTAACATCTACATTTACCAGATGGTCACAATAAGATATGTAACATCTACATTTACCTGATGATCACAATAAGATATGTAACATCTACATTTACCTGATGGTCACAGTAAGATATGTAACATCTACATTTACCTGATGATCACAATAAGATATGTAACGTCTACATTTACCAGATGGTCACACTAAGATATGTAACATCTACATTTACCAGATGGTCACACTAAGATATGTTACATCTACATTTACCAGATGCTCACAATAAGATATGTAACATCTACATTTACCAGATGGTCACAATAAGATATATAATATCTACATTTACCAGATGATCACAATAAGATATGTAACGTCTACATTTACCAGATGGTCACACTAAGATATGTAACATCTACATTTACCAGATGCTCACAATAAGATATGTAACATCTACATTTACCAGATGGTCACAATAAGATATATAATATCTACATTTACCAGATGATCACAATAAGATATGTAACATCTACATTTACCAGAGGATCACAATAAGATATGTAACATCTACATTTACCAGATGGTCACAATAAGATATGTAACATCTACATTTACCAGATGGTCACAATAAGATATGTAACATCTACATTTACCAGATGGTCACAATAAGATATATAATATCTACATTTACCAGATGGTCACAATAAGATATGTAACATCTACATTTACCAGATGGTCACAGTAAGATATGTAACATCTACATTTACCAGATGGTCACAATAAGATATGTAACATCTACATTTACCAGATGGTCACAATAAGATATGTAACATCTACATTTACCAGATGGTCACAGTAAGATATGTAACATCTACATTTACCTGATGATCACAATAAGATATGTAACGTCTACATTTACCAGATGGTCACACTAAGATATGTAACATCTACATTTACCAGATGGTCACACTAAGATATGTTACATCTACATTTACCAGATGCTCACAATAAGATATGTAACATCTACATTTACCAGATGGTCACAATAAGATATATAATATCTACATTTACCAGATGATCACAATAAGATATGTAACATCTACATTTACCAGATGATCACAATAAGATATGTAACATCTACATTTACCAGATGGTCACAATAAGATATGTAACATCTACATTTACCAGATGGTCACAATAAGATATATAATATCTACATTTACCAGATGATCACAATAAGATATGTAACATCTACATTTACCAGATGGTCACAATAAGATATGTAACATCTACATTTACCAGATGGTCACAATAAGATATGTTACATCTACATTTACCAGATGGTCACAATAATATATGTAACATCTACATTTACCAGATGATCATAATAAGATATGTAACATCTACATTTACCAGATGGTCACAATAAGATATGTAACATCTACATTTACCAGATGGTCATAATAAGATATGTAACATCTACATTTACCAGATGGTCACAATAAGATATGTAACATCTACATTTACCAGATGATCATAATAAGATATGTAACATCTACATTTACCAGATGGTCACAATAAGATATGTAACATCTACATTTACCAGATGGTCACAATAAGATATGTAACATCTACATTTACCAGATGGTCACAATAAGATATGTAACATCTACATTTACCAGATGGTCACAATAAGATATGTAACATCTACATTTACCAGATGGTCACAATAAGATATGTAATATCTACATTTACCAGATGGTCACAGTAAGATATGTAACATCTACATTTACCAGATGGTCACAATAAGATATGTAACATCTACATTTACCAGATGGTCATAATAAGATATGTAACATCTACATTTACCAGATGGTCACAATAAGCTACATTTACCAGATGGTCACATAAGATATGTAACATCTACATTTACCAGATGGTCACAATAAGATATGTAACATCTACATTTACCAGATGGTCACACTAAGATATGTAACATCTACATTTACCAGATGGTCACAATAAGATATGTAACATCTACATTTACCAGATGGTCACACTAAGATATGTAACATCTACATTTACCAGATGGTCACACTAAGATATGTAACATCTACATTTACCAGATGGTCACAATAAGATATGTAACATCTACATTTACCAGATGGTCACAATAAGATATGTAATATCTACATTTACCAGATGGTCACAATAATATATGTAACATCTACATTTACCAGATGATCATAATAAGATATGTAAATCTACATTTACCAGATGGTCACAATAAGATATGTAACATCTACATTTACCAGATGGTCACACTAAGATATGTAACATCTACATTTACCAGATGGTCACACTAAGATATGTAACATCTACATTTACCAGATGGTCACAATAAGATATGTAACATCTACATTTACCAGATGGTCACAATAAGATATGTAACATCTACATTTACCAGATGGTCACAATAAATATGTAAATCTACATTTACCGATGGTCACAATAAGATATGTAACTATGTAACATCTACATTTACCAGATGGTCACAATAAGATATGTAACATCTACATTTACCAGATGGTCACAATAAGATATGTAACATCTACATTTACCAGATGGTCACACTAAGATATGTAACATCTACATTTACCAGATGGTCACAATAATATATGTAACATCTACATTTACCTGATGGTCATAATAAGATATGTAACATTTACATTTACCAGATGGTCACAATAAGATATGTAACGTAATATCTACATTTACCAGATGGTCACAATAAGATATGTAACATCTACATTTACCAGATGGTCACAATAATATATGTAACATCTACATTTACCTGATGGTCACAATAAGATATGTAACATTTACATTTACCAGATGGTCACAATAAGATATGTAACATTTACATTTACCAGATGGTCACAATAAGATATGTAACATCTACATTTACCAGATGATCACAATAAGATATGTAACATCTACATTTACCAGATGGTCACAATAAGATATGTAACATCTACATTTACCAGATGATCACAATAATACCAGATGATCACAATAAGATATGTAACATCTACATTTACCAGATGGTCACAATAAGATATGTAACATCTACATTTACCAGATGATCACAATAAGATATGTAACATCTACATTTACCAGATGGTCACAATAAGATATGTAACATCTACATTTACCAGATGGTCACAATAAGATATGTAACATCTACATTTACCAGATGGTCACAATAAGATATGTAACATCTACATTTACCAGATGATCACAATAAGATATGTAACATCTACATTTACCAGATGATCACAATAAGATATGTAACATCTACATTTACCAGATGGTCACAATAAGATATGTAACATCTACATTTACCAGATGATCACAACGGAATGGTGGATTACGTTTACTACACAGAAAAGATGAACTGGAACGAGGCGAGGGCTGTTTGTCAGAAGATTGGGGGTGATCTGGCGAGAATTGACTCCCCCAGTACAATAGGTTGGATCCGTCACAAAGCTCAAGAAAAATACGCAACGAATATATTGTGAGTGGTAATCCTGTCTGTCTGTCTATTTTTATGTCAGTAATTTAACAAATTCCTTTTTTTTATGTTTCTTTCCTTCCTTATGTGCGCGCGTGGGTTCGTGCATACGTAGAGAGAGAGAGAGAGAGAGAGAGAGAGAGAATGAAGTATTGTTTTAATTTTAATGTTTTAAGTTTAAATTCGATACTGGTCACATTAACCGAAAAGGCACAGCCTTTATATTCAAGTACTGAAACATTAATATATAAATAACTTTTCAACGTTAAGTTTGATGAATATTCAATTCCGGAAGTCATGTCTATACAGCTGGCCCAGTGTAGTGTTGAATGATAGGTGGCGAAGTGCAAACCTTTGTTAACTTAGAAAATGCATTTTATTAATATTAATTGGTTATTTACATAACGTCCCGGTTACCACTTGTCTCCTTTTTTCTGATTCCAATGATGTTAATGTCCCATACACATAAAACTTCCAGTGCGGCACACACGTTATGTTAGAACAATCTACCACTGTATTATTTAGCCCGGTGATAATACAATTATAATAACCAGAAGACTGGGTTAAAAATCAGAGTCCCTAGTGTCTAGATGTGAGGGAAAATATGAATATAATATTGAGGATTAAGACAAAAAAGTTTGTACCATTACCATTTCATTACAGACGGGCACAAACGAACAATTTTTCCCCGTCCACTGTTTTAACAAGTCGTTAAGCTATTTCCTTGCAAAAATAAAAATAAAATAAAAATAGATAAAAATAAATAAATAAAATAGAGAAATAAAGGTCACGGATATTATTCAGTAGTAAAGTCAATACATTAAGTAAGTTAAGGAACTGTAAGGTCTTCCATTTAATCAACCAAAACAGCAGCTCATAAGGAAATTTAATATAATTGTAGTTAAATCTATGATCTTCTCATAGAAGATATAAGCCAAGACTTTTCTTGTGTGTGTAGATCCCCGTGCGAACATTCATTTTATTATTTCTTTGAATGCTTTCTCTACCTAAATTCTCGATAACTCTTGTTACATTCACGATTTCCTGCAATATATTTTTTCTTCACGGGTCAGAATCAATTTAATACGAAGATGATACTTGCACACATAAACATTAAAAAGAGCAATCTTTTGGGTATTTCTAATGTAAGTTTTACATACAGTGTACCAACTAAACAAACGTTTCTTGTAAAACAACTGTTTGAAAATTAATTGATAAAGGACGTATCAAACCCCTTAAAAATGACGAACATAATCAAAATCGGCATGATCGTATATGTAATGTGCCATCCGTCCGCCTTGATAATAGTTCTGGGAATAATGAAATTGTTCTATCAAGTGTATTTAATTATCAATATCAATGACGGAGAGCGTGAGGACACGATTGAAGACCACCCCATGCTGGTCTTCTTCAACTGTCTATTTATTGTAACATGTGTCTATTCGTTCACTTGGAAACGGTAGTAGAGTAAGGATATATGTATGAGTACAGTACACATGTACCGAGCAATCTACATGCAGCGACCTCCAAACTGAACTGAAAAAGTTAGTGACTGCCTCTCAAGTCAAACACATTTCGAAGCAATAAATTAACTTTCCTATCACGGCATATAATAAAAGGATTAGTGATCACTTAATTGACTTCACGGTCCTCGTACACTTCCAAGTGAACTTGTTACGGTCTTCTTTTACGATGTTGAGACTTGAACAGTAGACGAAAATCAAAACAAACAAAATGCTGTATCGAAAATATCGCACTGTAGAATGAAACAAAACAACAGATTTTGATTCTCGACATTTGGCTCTAGCCTGAAATAGAAAATTCCAATCGAGAGCAGATGTCCTATATTATATCGTGGCAAATAAAAGGTGCCGCGTTCCATCAAGAGCACTTGTCCTATATTATATCGTGGCAAATAAAAGGTGCCCGTCGAGAGTACGTGGTCTATATTATATCGTGGTAAGTAAAAGGCGCCGCGCTCCATCGAGAGTACGTGTCCTATATTATATCGACGCAAGTAAAAGGCGCCGCGCTCCATCGAGAGTACGTGTTCTATATTATATCGTGGCAAGTAAAAGGTGCCGCGCTCCGTCGAGAGTACGTGTCCTATATTATATCGTGGCAAGTAAAAGGCGCCGCGCTCCATCGAGAGTACGTGTCCTATATTATATCGTGGCAAGTAAAAGGCGCCGCGCTCCATCGAGAGTACGTGTTCTATATTATATCGTGGCAAGTAAAAGGCGCCGCGCTCCATCGAGAGTACGTGTCCTATATTATATCGTGGCAAGTAAAAGGCGCCGCGCTCCATCGAGAGTACGTGTCCTATATTATATCTTGGCAAGTAAAAGGCGCCGCGCTCCATCGAGAGTACGTGTCCTATATTATATCGTGGCAAGTAAAAGGCGCCGCGCTCCATCGAGAGTACGTGTTCTATATTATATCGTGGCAAATAAAAGGCGCCGCGCTCCATCGAGAGTACGTGTCCTATATTATATCTTGGCAAGTAAAAGGCGCCGCGCTCCGTCGAGAGCACGTGTCCTATATTATATCGTGGCAAGTAAAAGGCGCCGCGCTCCATTGAGAGTACGTGTTCTATATCATATCATGGCAAGTAAAAGGCGCCGCGCTCCGTCAAAAGCACGTGTCCTATATTATATCGTGGCAAGTAAAAGGCGCCGCGCTCCATCGACTGAAAAGGAAATAAAATGGGAACCATCCTCGATTTTTTTTCATCGAAAGCCCTAATGAAAAAGGATCGAGATTAAGAGCTCCTCTGATTGATAATAACCAGGAGGTTTTCCTTGTAATCACATGACATGTTTATTAATTGTTCGGATCTCACTTGATGTCCGTACTGTTTAGAAAATTACTTAACAATTAATTTATCAGTTAAATCAATTATCATATACAACTGAAGCAATGCGTTTGTAGTCATACACACATTATTCTTGAGAAGAAATTGATATAATTTAATTATAAATGTGTAATGTATGTATATAAAAGTACTAAGATATGAACTGTTTTGAACACAGAGAATGGTTTTCGATCTTACTAACCGTACACATGCGTGCGCATCAACAGCAGCTTAAATTTATCACCAATATCTGGTACTATCTATACCTCCGCAAACGAATGTTTGAGGGGATATACTTGAGTCACTGTGTCGGTTTATCGGTCTTTTGGTCGGTCCGTCTGTCACCTAAAAGAAACATGTATTCCTATGTGGAGATAAAGCTTTGATGTGTTGTTTGGGTCTGATAGATCAAGGTCAAGGTTACTGTTACTAAACTATACTTTTGTTACTGCTTATTGTCCACACAATTTGATTTTCTTGATTTCTTTTGTCAGAAATGAGATATTATAATCAAATTTGGTACTTGTATACTTTGCTCCGAGAAAAAGCTTGAAGGCGTTGTCTGGGTTTGATAGGTCAAGTTCAATGATATAAAAATTGATTGTCCCTAAAACTGAATTTACTTAATAACTTTTATTAGGAATGAGATATCTTAACCAAGTTTAGAATGTATAAAGCTTGTGTGATAATAAAATTTTGTTGACCTGCAAGGTCAAGGTCATTGTTACTTAAAATAGATTTTTGTTACTGCTTACTGTCCCCAAAATGGAATATTCTTAATATTTTTTCTAAAATGAAATATCATAACAACTTGCAACATATACAGCTTGTGTGAAGAAAAAAGCCTTGAAAAACTGCTTGGGTATGATAAGGCAAGGTCAACGTCACTTACTAAAAATGATTTTTCATTACTGTTAACAAGGACTTATAGGAATTGGATATTTTAAACATATCTTGGACATAGTATTCTCTTGTGTGGAGGGTAAAAAGTACTAAAGGTTCAAGATTTGCATGCATGGCTATATTTTGATAAAATCTAGTATCTTATACAAGAGCTGGTTGGAGTTTGTTCACATTACATTTTGTGATTTTTACTTAGAAATTATTGAGTTTACTAAAATCCATAATTAATTTTCTCGTCATTCAGAATAAACATCCATACTGTGACAAAGCAGTATATGGGGGGTATAATTCATCTCTATGGCAGTTCTAGTTGACCTTGGATAAGAGTATATCTGAAAACAACAGCTTATAAAGTATTGTTCGTATTTCAAAGTATCATCGATAATCCAAACTGTTTGTGGAGACATTAATTCTAAATCGACCTAACCTACATACTTCAATACCCCTGACGTTGACGCATTATTTGCTTTATTCGCAAATCAATGTTGACCAGACTGAAAAGTCGTTCAGCAGAACAAATGTTTTTACAGTAACAAGAAAGTGGCTTTGTTATGTCTAGTGACTACCTGTACAAAACATAAATGGACCTCAGTTTCCGAACGGTTACAGTTGTTGACTTTGAAAAACCCAGCACCTCATCGCTGTGGGTTCGAATCCCGGTCGGGAATTCGGATTTTTCATGTGAGGAAACCTTCCAGCTGGCTTGTGGTAGGTCGGGGGTTCTCCCCGGGTGGCCCCTGTGCTTTAAATAATGTACATTGGTCCCTCGTCCGCGTTTCCACCCCTGAAATGAAGTTGACATCGCTTAAAGGTATACGCGCCGAATTCAGTTTTTTTTCTATATAGACAAAGAAGGGGCAGATAAGTCAAAAAGTAGAGAGGTGACCCCTAATTTTTTTCCCATAAATTTGTTTCTAGTGTATTTCTCTATAATCATGCAAACTTTTAGAAAATTATCATGGCTATTTTTATTTTTCCTTCTTTGTCTATATAGGTATGCCTTTAAGTAACTGAATACTGTCTAGCAACGTTAAACTCCTATAAAACAAGCAACACAAACAAAGCAGTAAGTAGTAAGTCTTATTTTTAATATCAGCATGTAAACACGATAAGAACAAGTTTATCTTATTAATATAAAAAGAAATTTTGGATTTTATATTAGGTTTGATTTTATTCAATCATAAAAGTTAATCTGAGATCTGGAAAAGAAGGCTGGACTACAATATTAAATTTCTCCTCCAGGTTTGCTTTCCACCCGTTTAATGTCTTCAGTTTCATTACATATGAAAGCTGCCTAGCTGAACTGAGGTCCGCCTGTGCTCAAGAACCACATACCTCAGATAGCTGAGAGGGGAAAATCGTAGGGACTTTCTACAAAAAAACAACATATTGTGACTTTTTTAATCGTATATTGGTCTGTGTCGGCGCTTCATCAAACTTTATCATCCCCATCCCAACAACCCTAAGCCCCAGTTGATGTCTTGACGCCAGCATAGGTTACAATTTAAAAGTTTACTGGAAATGAAAGTCAAATAAGCGTCTTATGACATTCAAAATACGTAGCTTTAATACATTTTTTATACTTATCGTTAAAATGACGTAAATGAGATCTAACATATTGTGAAAGAAACACTCTTGTGCGCTGGATAATATTAGTTATCTTTCTATGGAAACATAATTATGTCAAGCGCGTTATAGTATTTGTCATTATAATTTCATTGCAATAAATAACAAAATAATATATATTCAAGTATCAATCTTATAATTAAAATAATATATATTTAAGAATCAAGTGCAGTTGCATAAAAGTAAAAGAGATATGAAGGAAATACACGAACTTTTGAAACACCCCTCGTACACCTGGAAAGTAAGTTTTGAAACACCCCTCGTATACCTGGAAAGTAAGTTTTGAAACACCCCTCGTACACCTGGAAAGTAAGTTTTGAAACACCCCTCGTATACCTGGAAAGTAAGTTTTGAAACACCCCTCGTACAACTGGAAAGTAAGTTTTGAAACACCCTCGTACACCTGGAAAGTAAGTTTTGAAACACCCCTCGCATACTGGAAAGTAAGTTTTGAAACACCCCTCGTATACCTGGAAAGTAAGTTTTGAAACACCCCTCGTATACCTGGAAAGTAAGTTTTGAAACACCCCTCGTATACCTGGAAAGTAAGTTTTGAAACACCCCTCGTATACCTGGAAAGTAAGTTTTGCCGATTCTAGACATCTATCCCTCTAGCCGTGATTATGATTTTTAATGTCAATAATTTAAAATTAAAAGCTGCTAGCTACACGCAGTTGGATGTCAATATAAACCAGCAGTGAACTCATAGGATTGTTTAGTAAAGGTACAGGCTACATTGACAAGAACGAAAAATAATGGCCTCCATTGTTGTGCTTCAAAGGACATATTTATTCAGTGTAACCGTTCTGTCTATAACGTTTTAAAGCACATTTTGTTTTTCAAAATTTAGGTTAAATGATTTATTTCACTTTATCTATTTTGAACGGCGGCTTTTTTTTATCAATGTCGTTTTTGTAATCAATAAATAAGCAGGTTACTTTGTGTGAGACTTTTTACATGCATGTAGTCAAACACATTTGCAATCTTCTTATGCGGTAAAGTGTATCTAAATTCTTATTTTTGTTTATTTGTTGGTTGGTTGGTTTTAACGTCTTACTGACAGTATTTCAGTCATGTCCACTTGAGACAGATATAGTGCTGCCACACGACAGTATCACGCTGTAGACATGTGGCATGATACCACATCCAGTCACAGTATCCTGACATCGGGCCAACCAGTCCTGGTTATAGGACTATGTAATTTTTCTTGATAAAAAATTCAACGGACAGATTTTTTTGATTTTTTTCAGATTCAGTACTCTGAAATAATGGCATTATGAAAAAAAAACTGATTTTTTATTGACATTTAGCCAAATTTGCATAAACCATTTAAAAAAGTGACCTTTTGGACCCTCAACATTTGGCAAATATACTTTTAGTCATATTTTCAATACAGGAATTTCAAAATTTAGGGTTTCCTTTAACATTCTACTAAAAATAAATGAGAAATTCAAATCTTTGATTTTTACCAGGTAACTCGCCGCTGAAACGTTCTTAACTTACAGATAATAAAAGATGGAAACTTTACCATCATTTATACTATATGTTCTACTTTTGGTATATAGTATCATTTTTGTGATTCTTAACATTCTGCGCTAGGACTCATTACTTAAAAATTAATTACTGTAAGTAAAGGCTGAAAATTTATGTTTTAAAATATCCGTAGTGGTCCTATTTATGTTTAAACAAGTGTGCACTCTATCAGAACACATACTGATTGAAATAAAAACACCACAGTGGTATCCACACTGGTTATCATAAAGGATGTTTCAAAATGATAATAAAATCTTAAAAATGACTAGCAACTTGATTTACATACATGTACATTAGTTTCCTTGGTAATGAAAGTGATGAAGACATACTGCTGTTATGACTATTTCTGGTGAAAATATGTCGTGTATATAACTTGAAACGGATAACTGTTATTGTTAAGTGCTCTAAACAATACACAGTGTTGACAGAATGTCAAAACTACATAAAATCAAAATGCGCTCAAATCAAAGTGTTCCGTGTTGTGTAGAGGACACCGGCATGGTGACCAAATATTTATATATACATACAAACAAATAAATATTTGAAATATAGAAGCACTATATTTGAACAACAGGTATGCGTAATTTCATGAATCATGGGCGCCTTGGCTTCTATCATTTTTTTACAGACCCATTCCGTGTATTTTTGTAAAGGTCTTCTTTGTTATGCGGGACCAACCTCATATGGATTCGGTTAAAAATATGTGGATTTCTGGTGGTACAGACTGACTGACTATTTGAGTTTACCGTCGCCTCGACAGTATTTCAACCAACAATTACAGGTGGAGGGAGACCCTGAATGTACGGAGACATCCGAGTAGAACCACCGACCTACCGCAAGCCCGCTGGAAGGCTTCCTCACATGAAAATCCGAATGACCCTCCGGGATTCGAACCCACTCAGTGAGGGGCTGAGTGAGTGAGTGACCTACCGCTGAGTCAGCGACTTTATTCTAGTGGTACATACGAGGGTTAAATATCCATAAGTGGAGCGGAAAATCAACAAAATGAATTACTAGTTTTCCGATTAACTACTTTTGATGAAAAAAACAAACAAAACGAATTGCTATTCAACCCTTCTACATTTCCTTGATAATTACCTATTTGATGCAGTCTCCTTTGAGAAATTCGTGTGTGTCCAACACCGAACATGATGTTGAGACAAATGTCCTGAAACAGGCTCAAAACATTTAACAGTCAAATAACCTACCACGCAGTGGTGTAAAACATAAATACAAAGCCTAGTTCGACCAGTATTTTGAAATCGGCAAGGAACGAAAGGGAAACCTTGGTCAAAATTCAAATAGTAATCCATATATGGACAGTAAAGTTGTGCGCGTAGAGAAAGAAAACGGAAATTCGACCGGAGAAAAACCAGAAGTGACTTGATTAAAGAAGCTCATAAAACATTGTATTATAATGAAAATAATACAATGAAGACTGGTTGTTAAGTGTATCAGCTGTATTTGATGATGTAGAAAACGGGGTCTAGTACCGCCAGTTCTGGGGTCAGCCTTAGCCAGAAGACAGGAAATGAAGTTTTGACAATTCTTCACGCGATAAATGGAAAAATGAGTGTTATAGATAAAAGACTTGAACGGCGTGAAAAATTAGAAAATAAAGTCGATAAATTCGATTTAGAATTGAAGGAATTGTGGACATTGGTCAATGATAATTGCAAAAGAGTAGAGGAGAGGATAGGCTAAGTTGAGGGCCGGATAGAGGCCGGCATGATGTCGGACAAAGTACAGCAGTTAGAGAAGGAGGTCACCCTAGCCAAGGAATATTTATTATACATTCAGAGTCAGTCTATGAGGACTTATCTGTTATTCTCTGGTATCATAGAAGAAGATGGGGGAGACAAATGAAACTACAGAAAAGAAGCTCAGAACATTTCTTGTGGAGAAGTTGCAGATGGCGAAGGGTATGGTGGATGAAATCAAATTTGAGCGCGTTCATAGGGTAGGACAGTATAGGAAAACCGGCAAGGGAAGGAGCGTTGTTGCCAAATTTTATTATTTCAAGGGTAGGGAGAAGGGAAGGAAGAGGAGTGGAAAGCTGAAAACTCTTGATTTTTCGTTAATGAGCAGTTTCCTAAGGACATTGCTGACAGGCGGAAAAGCTTTATCCCAAGATGATGTCAGATAGGAAATCCGGAAAGAAAGCTTGGATCAGCTATGATACTCTCTATATGAATAGCAAGCCAGTGGATGCAAGGGAATAGGGGTGTGCACAGGATGAACTTGATATTTTTGCATGGAATTGCAATGGTTTGACTTTACATAAAATCGATTCTGAACACTTAAATGATATACTAAATGGTAATGACTTAATATTTTTGTTTGAAACATGGTCTTATGAAAACAGTAAAATTGGCGTTTAATGGGTTTTAAAGTTTAACTTTTACAGGAAATACCAACATATGCTAGCTAGACGTAGAAGCGATGGCATTGTGTTATATGTAAGGGGCAATATTGCAGATAGAGTTTCGGTTAATAAAAAACATGTTGATACTACAATATGGCTCAAATTAGATAAAAAGTTCTTTAGATTAAATAAAGATATATATTTATGTGGTGTATATATTTGTAAGGAAGACTCTCCTATGCATACCATTGCTCTGATTGATTTGTTTGAAAATGATATTTCTACTTTTAAAGGTGTGTTCCTTATGTAGGACTTTAATAGTACAGTTGGTGATCGGACGGATTTTATTGTTCAAAACAGAGTTGTTGATGATGATGATGATGATGATGGCGGTTATATTTCAGATATAACCCTAACTAGGGCCTCCCTTGACAGAGTGTTCAATTAGCAGGGTGCAAGCTTGCTAGAATTGTGCAAGGCGTGCTTAGTCTGCATTGCTAACGACAGGCTAGGTTCAGATATTTGGACAGGTACATACACTTATATAAGCACACATGGTTCTTCATCGGTTGATTTCCTGTTGTTGAGTGAAGATGATTTCACCTCAGTTCGCAATTTCAAAATACATGATTTTAACCATTTGTCTGATCATGCAGCCCTGTCTTTTTCATTGAGCTGTTGTAAACAGCCAGTAATATAGGGTGAAAATGTGCACACAACTTTTAAATGGAATGAGTCGTTACGTAACACATTCCGCAGCAAGTTATTGATCACCTAAATTGAATAATATTACATCAAATATCGACACTGCTGAGCGGTCAGATATAACTAGCCGTATTGTTGATTTTACAAACTTGTTACGCTCAGAAGCGGATCCATCATTTTCGAAAGAATTTAAAGTCACCAGTAGTGTAAAACAAAAGCCAGCAGCTGAATGATTTGAAGAGGACTGCCAGTCAGCTAAAACGACTTTATTTAGATGCCTTGTATGCTTTAATGAAAATAAATGTTCATCAACTCGTTTATTGTTATGTAAACAGAAAGGCATTTATAAAAAACTTATTGTTAAAAAGAGCAATTTATACAGGCGTCGAAAGATAAAAGAGATAGAGAGACTACGATTTAAGCGACCCAAGGATTTCTGGTCATTGTTTCGAAAAAAAAATAAAATACAAGTTTTTATATTACACTAGAAGAATATCGGAAATATTTCTGTGAAATTTCTCAGCAAGTTAACAGTAAAGGTAATTTTTTTCATTTAAAAAAATTTTTTAGTAAAGTTGTCAAAAAGTTAAAGCCTGCGATATATTTAACGCCTTTTTCCATTCTGGCTTTTATCCGAATTTCTGGGCAGAAGGTGTAATTATAACTCTGTATAAGAAAGGGGATAAAAATAATGTTGTAACTTATCGCAGTATAACACTTATAAGTTGTTTAGCAAAAATACTTACAGGTGTTTTAAATGAAAGAATTACAAATTGGTGTGAAAGCAATAATTTATCAGATTAACAATTAGGATTTAGATCAGAGGGAGCTACGGTGGAGGCTGTTTTTATTGTGTATTTTGTTGTGCAAAAAATTTAAATGATGATAAACGTTTGTGTTGTGCATTTAATGACTTCAGAATGGCATTATATAGCGTCAATAGGAATAATCTATGGTTCAATTATCTAAACTGGGTGTAAATGGTAAAATACTTAAAGTTATAAGGGATATGTATGATAAAGTTAAAGCTTGCGTTCGTAAATATAATGACCATTCAGACATTTTTAATATCACTGTTGGGTTGTTACAAGGGGAGGTCCAAACTCTAAACATTGATCTCCTTTGCAAAAAAAACAAAAAACAAAAAAAAAAAAAAATCACTGCCGTCACAAATGCCACGTGATGATGGTAAACTAACAAAATGGCGTCTCCGTCTGCTGTCATAACAACAAAACTATTTTTTAAAATGGTTTTTTTTTACCACGAGTCGATATTTGATGTTTATTTAAGAAATCATACTTAGGGATATGACACTCGCAGTAAAATATTTTTTTTGTAAAAAAAGAAATATTAGCTAAAGTCTGTTAATTTTTACTTGTGGTGGCAGTGGTTGTCTACAACTGTAAGGGGAGGTAACTACTGCGTGGAGTTTGGGGGAGGTCATGACTCCGAAATTATTCGCTCTTTTCATTAAGGATATGGAATTATCACTTATGGACTTGCAAGAAAATGGATTGCAGTTTGATGACATTATTATCATTTCATTGTATTTTGCAGATAATATGATTATATTTGGAAAGTCTCCTTCGGAATTAAGCATAACCTAGATAATTTATATGAATATTGTTGCAAATGGGATTTAGAGGTCAATACAGATGGTATTTCGTTAACGTGGTCCTATAAAAGAAAATATATATTTTTATATATGATAATCATATATTAGAGATAGTGATTTCAACTATTTTGGAACTGTGTTCAATTATACTGGTAATTTTAATTTTTATCAGAAATATTTGATTGGGAAAGGACTTAAAGGCGTTTGAGCGGGTTTTAGAGATTGAGTTTATGGTAGAACATCACTATTTGCTAAATGTTGTTGAAAAAACATTACATTAAAAAATAAGAATGGTTTCGTTTCTAAATACTGTAACAGCATGTTTAAATGATATTTTTGATATATCTACTCCTGTAAAAAAAAAAAGAATCACAGCTTTTTTCCTTTCACTCGGCTGCCGTCTCTCAGCGCATTGAGCGCTTTGATTATATTATAAACGAGGCTTTTTATTTTACTATATCACTAATTTATTGATAGAATTTAAAACTCATGTGATATAATACAATATATGAACTGTTTCAGTCAACCTCATAGACAAGACATTTAATCAGATTACAAGTAACCCGGAAAAATGTACGCCGTCTTTAGTGTTCCATCGCTTATGTATAGAAGTTTACTAGATGCATGTACATGCATTAAATTATTTTGTCTTGAAGAGCCCACTCCTACACTGCAAGCTTGACACCCCTTTTCAAATCTTCACTGTATATCATTACTTTCTAAGAATAATCTACGATGTTATTTCGTTTGAAGCAGGACAATTTGACCAACACGGTTTGCATTTTTGACAGGTTAGATGTTAGTGGATATCAAATCGCTGTTTAATATTTCAAGACACCAGTAACACCGTCTCCATGGTAATTCAGTTTACAGACGATAGATCATGCACAAGTTTTCACTGAACATTTTTTTTCTCATCAAGACTTGCAGAAAATCATTAATGTATGACATTTATGGAAAGAGAAAAATGTGCACAAAATATCTCTAATATGACAGTATGGTATGAAGTTGATAATGATGTCAATGGTAAACTTCGAGACACAAATATGTGACAACCCTGGCTAGTTTAAAAGATTCGAACAACCATATCTGTGTCAAGATAGTAAAAATGGGTCCAAAATGGGGAATTTATATATACATTTAGGAGCACTTGTTCCATGGTTTCAATCTTTATACAAAATTAAGGAGAATAAAGTATTCTTCATCAAAATGGCTATTTCAAATACGTCTGTGCATATACATGTACTAGTAAATGGTATTTAACTGTTTATTAATTCGACAAGTCAAGCCACTGTAAACTTGATCTGAACTGCCTTTGTCAAGTACACAGAAGGCACATATCGGTAATCAAGTTTAGGACATTTTAAGCTTTGGTGTTAATTCATACGAAAAGTTAGAACTACTGGTGTATTGTTATTTTGTGTGGTAGACTAGTTATCCGTTCAATGGTGTTTTTTTTTCTTCTACAAAATAAAATGAGTTGGCCATTATATGGAGCGCATATCCACATTTCGACCATTAATTGAACTTTGACCAGGTTCTCTTTGTTCGTTGCCGATTCCTAATGGTCTAACTAGCCTCTTTGTATGTATGTTTTTACATTATTACGTGGTAAGATTGTTTGGAGGATATTTTCCTCAACATTATGGTCAGAGTTTGCCACACCTGAATCCACGATAACAGTTATTTCTCCAGGGAGACTGCATCAAATTACAAGACAGGAATCACTGGCGTAACTTCCTTTAGGCACAGTAGGCACGTGTCTAGACATATTTTCTCTTAGATAAAACAAGCAATATATTTAAAAAAAAATATGCGGGTTTGATGGGGATTAAAGAAATGGAGAACGTAAAATGGTTGTAATTATGATGTACGAAACATTATCTGTGAAGCATATCATCCTAGGATGTCAAAATAAGCATGGATAAAAATTTGGTATTCAGAG
The DNA here is from genome assembly GCA_021229015.1 of Solen grandis. NCBI lineage: Eukaryota > Metazoa > Mollusca > Bivalvia > Adapedonta > Solenidae > Solen > Solen grandis. The sequence goes on along the minus strand of CM037791.1, from coordinate 3,732,101 downwards.
TGAACATCATTATAATAGAGCGCAACGTGTTTCTGTCATACGGAGAAACAGCTGATAATACACTCTAGGTATTTATAACGTTTGGCCCGAAACATGTTTCGATGTTCATCAAAGAGAAGTGTTTTGATACAATAACTTTATATTTGCCAAAGGAACTGTAATTCAGTGAGAATACTTTATCAAAATTTCGTGAATACGAATTATATGTTTCAACTAGTTGTCATCTCATCAAACAATTGTGCTTAACTTAATTCCGTGAGTATGGGAATATTGTTAAGATATTCATTCAGTACTGTCTTACGTCATCATCCTCAATGAGGTCAAAATTGAAGTTAGACAGCTACGCCGAGAAATAATACAAAAAAAGTTGTAAACCTGAACAACGGATTCCTAATATTTTCACATTCACAATGCTTGATTAGAGCGGGGTGCTCTTTGTTTTCAGTGAGGTTCATGAGTTATTATACTTTGTTAATCCTTTTCTGGAACCGACTCCTACGCTTTTCTCCATGTATATTTTCTTCTTCTCTCTCTCTCTCTCTCTCAAATCTATATATTGTGATTGAAAATAAAACAACCAAGGTCATCATCAGTGGCGGCCCATGTTACGCTATTTATGGGCTGGTGACAACACTTACACTCCTACACTTGATCAGCTAAAGCTCTGTGGTGTCCTGTCATTCCCGAGACGGCCTGTCATTCCCGAGACGGACGTTCTTCGGTACGGTCTCCTTTAGTTGTCAGATGCACTAGTATCCTAGGTTTATGGTGCACGAACGGTCTTTCTGCACACCACGTTTTGAACACCGAAAGTAGGGGAGTTATCAAGAGTTTTATATAAATATCCGCAAATTTATCGATATTTTATTGGAGGATATACAAAAATATCATACGATGTTCATTTTTAGAACGTAACCAATAACTCGCTTAAATCTGCCGAAAGTGCCGAGGTTCTGTTCCATGTTGGTACACCACTAAATAATTTGTCCAAGTTTCGGAGCGCATTCGCTGATACTTGAAAAGTGGACACGAATATATACATAGGAAAATTACTCTTATGTTTCGTGCGATACTTACTTTTGAGCAGCCTGTTTGAAGTGATTACTGGTTAATTCTTTTAGCCTCCGTCCATCGCGCACTTTCCTTACAACAGAGAATAACCGTTGAGAGGGCAGCAACACTGTTGATACAGCGATTTTTGCAAAGAGGCCACCGATATGGTTATGCTCCGTGGTACTTGTTAAATTTCTAAGCAGGTTTTACAACAGACATTGCCACTTAAAACGAAGCGAAATAGTGATCAAACAACTGGTAAGGAAACTGCGTGGTGGTATCAAATAAACAAGTGTACAATTGTATTCGAGTTATAATAAACGGGTTTAGCTGTAGACTTATTCCAGTTTTATTGAAAATAGGTCTTCGAGTTCAGTGACCTGGCAATACTACACACTATATTGCCACAAATGCAGAAGTCATTCACATAAAAGCAATATTCATACATGCGAAAATTATTACAAATAATATTTTAGTTCTCTTTTATGGGCGCCGTGTTTCAGTAGTAACGTGCATGACTGCGAATCCGATGGTTGTTGGTCAATTTAGAGAGGAGCTTTTCAGTATTTCAGTTTGTATTTTAACTTTTAAACAAACAGGCTACAACATTCCTTTTAAAGACACACTCTTTGGGTTACTTACGGTATTTTGATTTTACGATAAAGGCAAACAGTAATTACTTTTCTCCTGTGAGTGCGAGAGTGGGGTAAATACTCTTTTTACGGTTGAGAGTAGAGAGTAATTAATTATTTAAGTTATAATTAGCTATCAGACTTCTGTTACATTCATAAACGAAACTTTATGTTCTACTTTTGTAATTTATGCACCGATATAATGATGTTCAAGGGCGTAATTTGCGTTTATTTTAAAATATACCTTTCATAAATTAAAGGAGTCTGTCAACAGGATGACTTTAGGGACTATGTGCAATGTTAAAATAATAAATTTATTAGTTTTAGCCATTTTCAGTGTTAGGACAGAGAGTAGTTTCGATCGAAAGCTTGTAGTCTGGTGCAATTATTAAATTAACAAAAAATCAAAAGTCGTTTGGCACAGCACGTGATCAGACAGTTGTTCAATTAAGCACATAAAGTTGCACTGTCGTGAAGCCGATGACAGATTCAATTAGAAATATATGAAACTTTAATGTCAGTCCTGCGTGTATTTCAACAAACATGTACATGAACACAGATTTCTGTCGAATCATAACCCTAAGTGTTTAGATCCGATACAGACTTGTTGCAAGTTTGCTCTCTGATCGTAATGATTAAGAGTCAAGAATTTCAATACCATATTGTAAAGGCTGTTTATGAGTATATATCAAGTATCATGTTTGGTAAATATTAAACAAAATTTGTTATTTTTTGCTTCAAAATCCACACAAATTGGGTATACCCCTTCTGCAGAGAAAGCCTCAAAAGCAATCAGTATGTAAATACAAATATCAAAAGTTCCCCCAAAGCGTCATAGCCTACACATTAGGTCAAGCCAAGCTACGCCCCTGGGAATGGGTAACTGTCAACAACATATAGTTGGGTCGAATAGCATTCATTTTTTTTTTAAAAGTGGTTGATATTTAATCAAATAATTCGAAATCGGAAAACTCTCCTTTCAGAATGTTGAATTTCCGATCCACATATGGATGTTTAATATTCCAAAGTACCACCAGAAATCCACACATTTTTTTTTATTAGAATCATATTTTGGTGATCCATTTGAAGTTGTTACTGTTTTTATAGTCCGTATACTGACACGTATCTAGATCTATTTCAGGTTTTTCAGGTTTTGAAATTATAAAATCCTTTGTTATAATTCTTATTAAAGAAAAGAGGACTACTGGATTGGGCTGTCCGAGCCTGTCGAAGGAACCTTTGTGTGGTCGGCCGGGTGTTCGGGGTTGACGTTCACTGAGAACTACGCCGTCACACCCTGGAAGTATGACGAGCAGTGTTATATGATTAAATGGGACAACGATCACATGGGCAATCGCAAGAAATGTACAGACTCCAAGACCTTCCTATGCCAAGTATTCAAAGGTAGGCTATCAAGGATAAGCTAAATCTATAATATTATTGGCACAATACATTATTCTCAATAAAAATAATTAGTACACATTTAATGCAGATAAATAGGGTTTTTTTTCTTTCTTTATATCAGTATTTAAGATGACACCCTGTTTGCTGCCTCACAAGTTTTTTCTGAGCTTAACCACATAACTGCACTGCACACATCAACATAGTAACAGAAAATACTACCCTGAAAAGAAAAATATCACAAATACGATTTCGAAAGTAAACAGAGGCGCCTTAATACAATACAAATTTGCAGACCATAATTTTCCGTCCATAATATTGAAAGAAAGCTTTTTTGGGACAAAATACTCAATCAGAAGAATATATAGATTCTCTGATTGGAAACTGTTTTCTCCTTTATTTACCTTATCCTTCCTTATCCTTCCGTTATCTTTTGAACAAAATGCTCCATTAGAAGAACAGGTAGACACACTTATTGGAGACTATGTTATTCCATCTATGCTATCTACCTATTACACTTTCTTTAAAATGAAACACTCCATTAAAAATATATATACGGTAGCCACCTGTTTTTGGAATATTTAACTGTATTTTTCTATATTTATGTTATTCTACTCATTGTGTGGCTATCGAGGATGAGTTCTCTACAGTTAACTAACTTTGTCTTTAACATTAAATTTGTCTCCTCTAAAATATAAGATGGTCGCGTCCCCGATTGGAATTATTGGAAGTGTGAGGTCGTGGGTTCGATCCCCAACCAAAGTCGTCAGGATGTTGCTCTCTTTTTCACCCTTAGCATATACAAATAGTAGTTTCAAGACTGATTGGCTCATTTTCAGGATATTATGATTGGGTGTGTTATCTTGTTTGATATTAAAGTGAGGCAACACTATTTCAGTCTAAATTGAAAATCTTCAGAATTTTCTGAAATTCTGTCGGTGGGACATTAAATACATAATAAAAAGACAACCACTAGCATAAAATCAAGGTATAAGCACAACCTGCAACGTCAAAAGTAAAAAGTGATAGTTCCAACTAAATCTTCGTATATAATATCTACAAGATTTATCTTCCATTACAAAGTTCAGAGATGCGACGATAGGAACTTAACTTATACAAAGGTACAACATTTGAAGGAAATATGCATCTGATATCATAACCTAACTTCCATATATAATGTAAACTGAACATGTTGAACTAAAGACTCTCAGTTTTTCCATTATCCTCCTTATCATAGTTTAAGCATCCTTATACATGTCTACGATATTACATATATTCTTTACATATAAACAGTTCCCTAAGAATATTTAATTTGTACAGGAAAACAACCCTGCTATTAACGTTCAAGAATTAGTATTGGCTTATTTTCAGCTGAAGAATGCCCGTTTCTGACTGCTAACTATTCCAAAATCGCCTCAAACACAACATCGTCATATGCCGACTGTAAGGCCTCGTGTATGAGTTCAACTAATTGCACAGAGGCTCTGTTTGTTCCCCCAGACCAATGTATTCTGATGTCAGACAACGCAGTGCAAACGAATAACAGCCCTCTTGTGGAACTGGGAACAAAAGTGTGCCTAAGAGGTATTTCCCAACCGCCTATCTCTCTCTTTCGGAGTGGATCCAGGAATTATAAATAAAAAAGTCAATGACGTCATAATGATTACTGAGGTGGCATAAATATTATTAGATTTTTCATCGAACATCATCGATTTTTCATCGAACATTTGTATTATTTGGGGGTACATAAATCTTTTAATACCTTAGCTAAGCATTACTGCATGTCAGAAAGGTTGGATTATATTTTAGCAACTTATCGCGCTGAATTCTAATATTTGTTTATTTTCGTTCATAGAAATTGAAACTTCGCAATTAAATACATAAATAAAGATACAGCGTAGTGGTAACGCGCCACGCTTCTCACCAGTGCGCCCCGGGTTCAATTCCTGGTCGCCCGTCCAGACACGTGTGTTTTCTCCGGGATCTCCGGTATTCTCCCACAATAATGACCACATACGCCGACACCAGATCCATCGAGAGTGATTGATATTAGTTGTGATAACTTATTTTGTAATCGATGTAAAATAAATAAAGTTTAAACACACAACAAACAAATGCATCTAGATGCGTCAAATTGTCTGCTTCGCCATGGGATCAAGGTCAGGCCAGGTCACTCGGAATTTTGACTGCAATGGTATCTGGCTATGTTCCCAATGTCAGAAGGTATACATTGTCCCAATGTGTCTTCAGAAGGAACATTGGTTCAATTTGGTCAAATAAATGGCAAAGTTTGATACTTTTTTCTACACAGACAACTTATAAATAGGCATTGTTGATAAATTGACTTAACGTTTATTCCAGAGAAGTGCTGTAATTTTATTTTCCCTAATTTCTCTTTTTGTAATTTGGAGTCAGGCACCCTCGGTACCCATGAAAATATGAATAGCCTTGGTACCGAGGATGAGGGTCAGGCTGATCCGCAGGGGTCATGGTCATCTCTATTTCTGATGAGTCTAAATGAGGTAAAAGTTAAAAAATAGTTTCAACAAATATACAAAGCTCCTTCCCCGGAACTTTGACAAGAGATGGTCCATGTACTTTAACTGAAACACTCTCATCGAATGTTGTTCCAGATTGCCACGGTTCACAATGATTAAGCTCTACAGTATAATATCAGCATCAAATATCACAATTAAGTCATAAATTGCTTATTGATTTTACATCACCAGCTTTGAAGCTCTGCCTATGTCACGATATTTTATGGAACTATTTTTTCATATCGGGTATTTCTGCCAAGTTCTGCGGAAGCACAACAGGAACATTTCCTCTCAATGATTAAAGTTAATCATATCGGCAATACCCGTGACTTCGTGATCTGTTTGATAAAGAATTCCCCGATATATTACGGGGCGTTTTACTAAGTTTCATGTATACAGTCATTAGAAGCGAAGCATGGCCTAACGTCGTGTAAATCGGTATTATTGACATTTATTGTTGATAAAATGAAACTGTTATCGAATGGAAAAGGGAATGAAAGATAATTGTTCTTCCCTTATCACGACAGAATATTTCAGTGTAGTCAAAATTAGTGATGAAGGCATACTAAATGAGTGTATGAAGAATCAACAAAGATAGTCTTGTGACTATCTAGAACAAGTAACTTTATACACATACACTAAGTATATCATTAGATGTATATTCTACTTTTCAGGCATCTCAAACAAATAAAAACAAGGAGAGAGAGAGAGAGAGAGAGAGAGAGAGTGTGTGTTCAGGGTGGAGTTGTGAGAGGCCTCTCTGGCTGAGGACAGTGTACAATCATGTGTCCCCTCACACTGTGGCCCGAGTCCCGGTCTTATCATTGTCATGATTATGAGGAACTTTAACGTTTGGTTTCTCCTGGTTGTTTCAGTGAACTATTTGTACAAACAATCACATCGACTCACTTTCCAATGACAGTGAAACCCAAGTGTATTTTACACATTTTGTAATGTAGGCCCCATATACGTAATAAAAGACATGGAATGAATTGCATGGTTAAACAAACCAAAACCTTAAGCAGAAAGATGCGCTAATCAAATAAGCTTGTGATGGAAATCTCGTATACTCGTGCAGCCGCGATATTGTGAGAAATTTCCGGTGCGCTTGTATTTTCGAATAATTTCATGGTAACTATTGCACGGAGCTGTGTTCCGACGCCATTCGAAACTGATAAACAACTTTCTGACTAGCATTATCCATTAAGGATATGCAATGCAAAGACATTAGTTTTGTAAGTACAGTCGACATTGTATTAAGAGACCGCTCAAAGGACTACCAAAAAGCGGCTGCTTTATGAAACAGTGTCTTTTGTAGATTTTTGGAAATCATGTGACCCCTAGGCAGGGCCAATTTTGACCCCAGGGTCATAATTTGAACAATCTTGGTAGAAAGTCATAAGATCATGCTACATACCAAATATCAAAAGGCTAGGCGTTGTGGTTTCGGAGAAGAAGATTTTTAAAATTTTCATTTTTAAAACCTATTTTTAGCTCCTGTGACCTAGATTATTGACCAATCAAAATGATTTTAACATCTTTGGTAAAGGGCCCAATAATGAACATTCCTGTGAAGTTTTATCAAAATCCAGTGAGTAGTTTAGAAGGAGATGTTGTTTAAAGAAATTGTTGACGAGAGACGCACGGACAAAAGGCGACCACAAAAGCTCACCATGAGCACGTTGTGCTCAGGTGAGCTAAAAAAAAAAAGGTCGTTTATTACAGCTGGTCTCATGTACTATATTGACTGTAGATTTGTTTTAATAATGTTTGAAATTTTTATTTAAAGAATATCATGGTTAATCACGGCATTTGTGTCGATCATACACTTTCAAGTCATGTAACACATTTTCTTAGGGATTTTAAGTATTGTTATTCCGTTTAAAACAAAATGTTGTCTTGATTTTCAAACAGCGAAAGCGGTTATATACTTTAACTCTCAATTTAGATGACTGCATGACAAATAAATTGATATTATAGTTATGACAATATGTCTTTGGGAGATGAGATCAAAGTCGATCATGACTTCATAATTTTTAACATTTTTTTGCACTTTATCCCATTTTGGATGAAATACATTTTTTCAAGCCTAGTTATGAAGTCAGTATAAAGTGAATGTAAAATAACTTACGCGTTTGTGTTATGTAACTCGCTATTTTGGTTTATATCCTGGAGTATCCAGTTCTCATCAACATAACAAGTTTTTGTAAGAAAAATGAACAAAACAATCTCTAACCTTGATATTGAATATATTCCCGCGAATGCATCATTATATCCCCTTCATATGTAATAAATTAAACAAGAAATATATTTAAAAAAAAAAAAAAGATATTCGGCGTAGCTAAATAATTGTTAATTATAACACGTAAAACAGATTAAAACTATTATAAAGTTGGAAACGTTAGCAAAAATGTTTATAATTACCATGTATTGTGAAGACTACACAACAAAACAGATTTAATTTACAAACTAAAAAAAACAAACTAATCTACCAACTTCCATTTACTATTATGCACTTGCTGATTTTTGTTAAAGACAATTCCTATGTAACCAAGCGAAACCGAAAGCTCATAAATCGAGTATATCCGATAATTGTCTCCAGCACAATAAACTGCACAACTTCTCCGCAGTAGTTACCTCCCCTGAAGGCCGAGTCCACTTAAAATAGACATACGCCTGCTTCTTAATCCTATTCCTAAATTGATATGGAAGTGTTCAATTTTCATTACTATGTTAACTTTCATGTTTAAACCGAAAAAGAAACCTGTTACATAGAGTAGAAAGATATATACAACCTGAAACTCCCATTTTAACTCTAACTCTCATGCAAGTGGATTATTTTGTGAAACAAATATAACTGATGGTTTTCTTAAAATGTGAAAAAGAAAAAAACCCTTTTGCATTGACACCTACCGGTATTGTGCAAATGTATGATAAAAAAATTAAAGAACAGAACAAAAACAATGATGATTCATTTTAGCAAAATATAAAACAACGGTACAAAGTAACGAACCGTTATTTCAATCGTTGTTTTGCTATCGCTTAATAAGACTGAACTATCGTTCTGGCGAGCCTCTCCGAGAATTCGCGCCGCGAATGTACGATGTTTCACTGATTTACGCATCTCTTGGTTTTACAACATAAATTTCGACCGATCTACGATACAACTGGTCGTTATGTGGTCGCATTTCATCGAAAACACCATTTCACGGTTTAACCACCGTTCAGGGGGCCGAGAGGTTGGTTCGAGCCCTGGCTTCGACATACCAAAGTTGTAAAATTGGTATGTGTATAGCTCTATTCAAAGCTTGTCGTTCAGCATATAAGGGTATTTCCAGGACTGGTTTGGCCGGTGTCAGGATAATGTGACCGAGTGTGGTATCATGCCACATGTCTACGGCGTAATACTACAGTGTGGCACTATATCTGTCTCAAATAGACCTAGTCTTCAAATGACCAAAATACTGTCGGCAGGACGTTAAACCCAACAAACTATTTTAACAAATTAGTTGGCAGCATTCCATCACCTCATTTTTAATGAACAGTGTGATATTAGATTGACTGAAACACGTATATGTTGATTAAAATATGTTTACAGTCACTTATTGGCATATTGTATGATAAGTGACAGGCAAACCGATAATTTAATGTAATGTCAAGAGGGCGAGGTTTTGATTTAGTGAATAATTGAATTATTTTGAAAGCATGTGGTTTTTTCGTCAGATAGAAATCGTTCACTATTATACAACAAGACACAATGTCTTTTAATTATTGCTCTGCGTAATACTTTTCTTTTGATCTCCTGCTGGAAAAGTCTGATAGTGAATATTTTTATTTGCCGAAAATGGCCTAAACTGACCTTTGTTTTGTTGGTGTCAAATACCTGAGTTTTAGAAAGTCATTTAGCATGTTCGCATATAGAAATGTTAAGACCTTATATTTAAAGTTCAGTAAGAAAAGGAAGTGTTTTTGTAATAGATCTATATTTATTGAATTAAACTATTTATGTGTTTGTCATATAAATCAGGACTATGCTAATATTTGGTAATGCATTTTCAGTGACACAGAATGATACCAAGGAATCTGTTCCGTCGGATGATAGTAAAGTTCCCAAACATGGGTGTAATATAACCACAGGCAAGTCCCTCTCTCTCTCTATCTCTCTCTCTGTTTATGCCAAGTTCAAAACTCTAGAAAGCGAACTATATCGAAGTTTTTACAAAGAAATTCAAATGACAAACGTATTTGACGGCATAGAATTCAAATGTCGTTTTATTAAATATAAATCCGAACTAGAAATGGAGTTTAGCATATATTTGTTTAATCTTCATTTTACAATATTTGTATTTGATTTCCACCTAGCTTGTTGCAATTCTTGATAGTCTAACATTCTTGAAAGAAAGGATAATACGAGGATATGTTTATTTATTTCAAACTCACCAGATCTGTATTTAAAGATTCTATTTGTAGTTTTCATCAATACTGTTAGCAAGTGTAGATAAGTACATGTCCAGCATTTTCTTTCAGTTGTTACCCCATCTTTTTCGAGCACATTCTACCTGTCCTCGAGTAGTTCGCCTGTTTTTTCATCGGTCACCACGACACCAATATTGTCTTCTTCTTGTTGCTGTGTTTCTTCTTTAACGGACACTGTTACGGACACAACTACAGTCACAAGCGTGGCGTTTTCAACATGTGACGTCACAACTACGTCATTTGCCATGATGTTTTCGTCACACATGTGTTCTGCTGAACCTGCACAAAATATCACAATAGAAGAGGTATACAGCATAGCAGTGGAATATATTAGAAACCTTACTGTTGACACAAAGAAAACATCTGCATACAAACGAACGCTAATAAGCATTCGAGACGAACGTACATCGTCTGTTGCAATGGGTTTTGTAGGAGTTACTTGTGTTGTTTTGCCATTCGCGATGATAATACTCTCTGATTTTGGCGGAATGATAGCCAGTATAAAAGCCAAGTTTCATAAGAATTCCGAGGTTATAGAAATGGTACACAGTGAACCGACAGTGATGCCCCAGAATTTCACGTATGCATGACTGACTTCTTATTTTTTACCAATGAGACCGTTGTATTTTGCTCTTTTTAAATACAGTATATAATTTCTCGAAGACAGCCAATTTGTAGACCTACATATAATCACTGCAAGGACGCTCGTCAGAATAAGTTGCTTAGATTTTCACAGTAAGGTTACAGCCTATACTAAAATGTTAAGAGCACAGAGATGCAATAATGAAGGAACCGCGTGGAAGCGAGCGCAGCGACAGTTTTTCTTGTACTCTAACTATTACATATCAAAGGACCGATAATCCTGAGAGCTGTCAATTGAAAAATACTGCTACATTATCCTAGCTTATAGGTTTGTGCAAGGCCAATCATTGGATTTTGAAATCACAGACAAAAACTGAATTGAGGAAAATATTTAGAACAGATACTATTACGCTCTTCTAAGATGTCATGATTAAGATTTTATCTATATTAAAGTTTAGACCGGTGCGCTCTTGATATGTAGGTCAACCTCTACGATCTACTTTCCGAAAATTACTTTATAAAAACAAACAGTCACAACGTCGCTCTATCCGGAAACACAAAGACATGTAAAGTATCATTAACATGTCAAAATTATCCCGGTTGCATTACTTAACAGAGTAAAATGTTTATACATGTATATATATTTTTATCGATCATATCTGATTGAATGTTATAGAATGCGATAGAATATATTGGCTATTGGGATGAAGCCTGGACCAAATGTGTACAGATTTGGATGTGATATTTAAAGTCTTTATTTTCAGTTCATAATGCACTGTATCTTATGAACACCAATGCAATGTCGACCATTTATGCTAATTGTATTCAAGTTGCGTTGCAAAATTTTGAAATACATATGTCACTATGTGCTGATCTAAAAATCATTCACGGGTCCGTACATATAGCCGTAAACTGTAATATTCAGCTGTGAATATGGATCAGAATTAAATATCATTTTATCATACGTGTTATGACTATAGCATATGGTTTACATACAATGCTTTCTGAAACAGTTACTCATACGAGAAAGATACGAGTAACTCAAGATATTATATAGAAAAAAATCAGGCCTATTTCGTGTGGAGCATTTACACTGAAACATGATTATCAGGTTCCAGAGACCGACATCATAGGAATGAGACTGCAGCTCAATAAAAAAAAAAAAAAAAAAAAAATAAATAAATAATCTGACTGACCGTATAATATTAGGCGCCTGAAATACAATCAAGTAATGTGTTTCTGGTATCTTAAAAACCATATTTAGTAAAATAATATCAATTTGAATTGTTACATGTACACTTAAATATGGTCACACGCAAATAGAGATACTTGAAAGAGTTAAATATTATAATTTATATAACGGTATATACTGACCATACAACCTGATCCTGATAATGCAATTTATTCGAAAGTCACGAAAACTCTGTGTACCCACTTTTGTAAGTAGAATGCTGCATTGCTAATGATCAAGAGATCATATTTCCATATACATGTATGTTATATCTGTCGTTTTCCGTGTAATACATCAAGTTAAAAAAATATGAACATTCTATAACAAAGATGGAAATATTATCTTTCAAATATACAACCAGCCTTGCATCAATCTGCTACATCTTACTGCCTTAGAATGCGTGTTCATGGTGAATTTTGTGACTTTCGAATGAGGGGGGGGGTGTACTAACGCTAGTATTCTCTTGATATTTAAGAGATATTAGAGATATACATATTTTCATAATGGCAGACCTTTTACTCCATATGCTTTCAAATGAGACATTAACCAAAAAAAGACAAAAAAATCCTAAGTAACCAATTAGAAAAGTCAGGTGGGGGACTTCTCACGACCTTTCCAGGCACAAAGTACTGGTCCAACCCATGAACCGTCGAACGGGATTAATATAAAGTTGTAAAAACTTGTTTCCCGATCTACGTAAAATAGACAAATTTTGATAAGAAAAAATGTCAATAATTACAAATAACCACAAATTTTACGTAGAAAATGATATTAAATACCTAGATAGAATTGTTAAAGTATAATAAATTGAAATAGTTCAGGAATCGCAGGCGAGGATAAACTTTTATCATTGAAATGTATTAATACAAACAATTTGCTATTTAAATGTAAGTTGTAGATAACTCTTCTCAACGTGGTCTAGCCACATTCAGGTAGTGTTCTAATTTAAATTGCACCGCCGTCCAGTGTTACTGTATATGACTGCGAATCCGAGGGTGCGGATTCGAACCGCTTTGATTACACCATCGCAAAAACTATTTTTGAAAAAGTCGTTAACGTATTATTTAAGTCAACGGCTTAATCAGTAACTTTACATTGACTCTAAGCAGTTAGATTCCTCTTCATTGTAAGTCGCCAAGGTGTGTACCTTAACCCTTTCCCTCATATAGACTCATTTTGACGCAACCAATAGGTACCACATAAAGCCTGATCTGCAGAAAGCCAAACTCAAACTTTACCAAATTTAATTGTAAAATCCTCATTACCAGATCACTGAGGAGCAGCGAACAGCATAAAACCTGATCAGCCTGCGAGTTACTCGCAGGCTGATCTGGTTTTATGCTGTTCGCATCGGTCTTTTCATGGTATCCTCTATGAGGGAAAGGGTTAAATTATTACTGCACCTTTTTTTATAAGGAAATGTGTATTTCTTGTTTTCGTATGTTGTTTAGATATGTTATCGTTTTTGGCCTCAATTAATGACTGATTACATCAGTGATATGTCATCAGATGTGTTATTGGATTTGACACACCACTTACAGTATGTCAGTCAATTGGGCATTTTGTATACATGAGACAAAGTGATGCCTCACCGTGATACCACGCCATAGACAAATGGTATGATACCCCGCCAAGTTACAGTACTCTGACACTTGGCCAATCAGAAGTGGGAATTTCCTAGCACAAGGGAAAGACACCAGTCCTTATTTAACGATTATCGTAGGACACGACCGGAGATCGAACACCACCCGGCTAGGGGACGAGCCCCATAACCACTCGGCCACGTGAGCCGTTTAAATGACGAAGTGGTTTGAACTCAAATACTTATAAATAAATATATATATATATTCTTAGAATACTTTGAAGTGTTTTTGGAGATTTTGATTATAAAATCAGAATGGACTGCACATTTGGATGGTTGATCGGTGAAAAAGAAGATTTGAGCTGTTTAAATTGAATGAGACCCTTAACCATATGAACAATTGTCATATATTCTGATATGATTATTTATTCTAATGACATTGCTTTTTATTGTTTACATTTCTTGTCTAATTTCGTACGTTTTAAACGCACTGCACAAAGTAAATATGTTTAAATTACTGACTTGTACAAAATTACAAGCTTGCGTGACGAGTTCGTATAAAAACGAGGTTGAATCAAATACACAAACGTTTGACGCCTTGACCAGTTTCCTATTTGCTCATCCATCATACCTCAGAATCTACATAACCTGCATTGATCCATTTTTCTTATACTTTTCTAAGCAATGTAAATGTAGTATTCACCAAACCATATGTTTGTACTGATCATACGATTGTCACGTGCAATGCATGATTTGACAATGATGCAATGCGCTTTATATGTATCATGTTCAACATGATATATTGTATATATAACATATCTTGTCTACATCCGATTCCTTAAGTACTGTTTACAATTACTTGAATTTAAGAATTAAAACACTTAACAATTTTAATAAATATCGAGTGATATTTTGTTTTGATTATCGCGTTGTCTGTGTGCATAATAAATATACAGCTACTAACCAATTGTTATCTTATATTTGAAGTGTCATAGGCATACTTAACAATATCAAATTATAGATCTACGCCTCCCCTTTGTTATCACTTTTTATCTTGTGTAATAATAAACTATCATTAAAGGGGGCATCAACGACCACAGGCGTATCACTCTGTCCCTCACCGCTGTGTGGATGAGTCTTAGGAAACCTTCCAGTTGGCTTGTGGAAGGTCGATGATTCTACCCTGTACTCCTGTTCTCTCGCGGCCTTCCTTAACCTGTAATAAGCTGGACGTCACGATATGCTTGAAATACTGTCGCATGCGTGGTAATTCTGCGTTTCTAACGCCAGTAATATAACAGTACATGTACATGTAAGGTAGCCGAGACGAATAGAAATAGTCTTTGACCATAGTTATTATGAATTCTGTAGTTTTTATTTAATTTTGCATCCGCCGATTAAATTTTGCTTAATACGAGTTCCTTCGATTACAAATAACGTACATTTGTGAGAAACAAGAACCACGTACCGCTTTGTCACATTCGCATTTTGTCAAAATTGAAGGATAAAAATAAAAACACACAAAAACCAGGTAGAGCACTTACACTTACACATGTATCGCAGACAAAAATACTCAATACACATAAAAAGAGAAATGAAGCTGATTTGCTATGAATATGTGCAACTAGCGTTGGCCTTTATGCATGCGTTGAAGTCAAATCAAAATCTGACCAATAATAGCTGAGAAATAGAGTAGTTAAAACATATCAAATATGACAAGAAGGACATAACTCATTGCAAAATGAAGTACGCATGACATGCCTACAATATGAGCAAGTAGGCTAGGTATTTATAATTGTTGATTTGTTAAATGAGAAATTGACCAATGGTAGCTGAGAAATAGTGTGAACAAATTATTTTTATAACTATAACAAAGGACCGTAATTCATATACAATCAAGCCGGTCATAAGGTGCCAACGATATACGTAACAAGATTTGGCACTTATTAATATTGTGAAGGTAAATCAAAATCAGATTCAGGATTCAAGGATTCAATATATTTTATTAAGCAACGTAAACTTATACAAGTTTC
>CM037791.1:3666474-3716474 GCA_021229015.1 Solen grandis | reverse complement strand
AAGTTCCCAGCAAAATTTGCATATCACTACGAAAATTATTGTTTATGATTTAAATTTAGGGGATTAATGAAAAATTGAAACAAAAAACATCATCCAGTAGTCCGTACGCCTGCAGCTCGTATCAGGGAAACCCGCATTCCGTGTTTTAATAACAGTTTCACGGGGTGTAGGGGTAGATTTTTGGGGATCTTTTAAATTGAACACATGGTGACATACATAAAAATCATGATGGTTCAGTTGGTATCAGATAGTTTTAGTTCCCACCGCATCAAACTACGCCCCATTGCTCTTAGGTCCGTTAGCACCATACGTTATTTTCCCTCTTCATATCAAAACCTCAGGCTCTTTCATTCTCTCTCTCTCTCTTTATTTTATTATTTTGAGGAAATACAAAATTTTTTTAGACAAACTTTTTTTGTAGGAGGATGCGTATGCAGAAAAAAATCATTGTAGTATTTCGTAAGCATGTGTGTTCTCCAATATTGCAGATACCAAATATAGAACAACTCTTATTTCGTTTTGAATATACAATATTAACTATGCACCGTGGAAATTACATAAAGGCATAATAGATAACACTTAAGGAAAGCTAACTTTTTAATAATGTGTAATGTATACAATAGAGAACCCACATATAGCACACAGGATACAAGAAATATTACAAGAAACATTACAATAATATGGTCGGTTTTGTACAATGCATATATGGGGTAAATCATTGATGAAACACAAGAATAAGAAATATACAAGTTAAGATTATACTATCATTACTCAGATAATTAATATTAATCCTTATCAAACAGCTTAGGCACATTTTATTTTTCTACCGGACGGCTATAACATTATATATGATCTAAAGACATAGACTTAATCACACTTCTAATAATCAATAGTTTTTCATAAGCAGGGGCGAGTTGCTCACACACTGTGTTCCAATGTCTTTCTTTGTCTGGTTAATTCTGGCTGGGGTAGCCGGTGTCTGTAATCATGAGGACGACCGTGTCACGTTATAAAAGTTACCTGTGATGAAAGTTTCCGGATTGGTGATGTGCGCATGCGCGAAAGTGTGCGAATTTTCGGTCGTGACAGAAGTAACCTACTTTATTTTACATGGAATCATTAAAAAAAATTCAAAAAAAAAAAAAAAAAAATATCAAATTTACTCAACTGTCCGCCATTGTTCGCTAAGTAAGCTATGTCGAAGGTTCGGTTTAGTTCTCGGGGCGAATGGGCCCGTTCAGTCACTCGAACTCTCGTATTTCGCGACCTTTTTGCGAACGTTCGCGTGACTGAACGCAAGGCTGGACTGAGTGTACATTTTCTCAGCAGAAATATCAGACCGATATTTGCAAAGATATATTTATAAATACTTAGTAGGGCGTTTTACAGATTGTTACGTACTTGTGTTGTGAGAGCTTACACTTTTACACTTGTAGACATGCATTATTTTTCTTAAACATTTTCACAGGGCATTCAGTCAAACTTATATGTACTAAGACCTTCAAAAGCTGTGTGACACAAATTTCACTTATTCAAAGATCGTCATAATACCAGTGTGTAAATTAAAACTTGGTGTTAAAGGATGAGTATTAATGAAACTACAACCGATTACTTACATTACATTTAAGTGAACATATAGAGGTCTGGAGGTTTCACAAAAACCTAAGCGTCATATAAAGTAGTTATGTATTTAACTTCGTATTAGCGGTCTAATCTTTCCCTTTCTGTCATTATACTAAATATACGAGTACTATATTAAACTTCATTTAATTATTAAAGAAACAATTCTTATCAATAAAATGCGTGTATATAAGGATGAAATAATATTTGATGTTATTTATTGATATTTATAACTATTGATCAATCATCAGACTTAATCATTTTAAGTGTTAATTGATAAAAGTTTGATAAAAAGAAAAACAGTTATTCGCGTTATGCATATTTATATAGCTATTTATCACCAGAATGATATCTATCTTTTTCAAAAAGTAAGAAATTTTAGCAATTTCAACCATGCATGTAACAAACACGGGCTTTGAGTTACCGAAGGCAATTTACATTATAAATAGAGGATATTTGTTTGTTTTGAGTGGATATGTGTTATATCTCATCGAGTAGTGATACAATTTTATATTTTCACGAGCGCTTAGCGCAAGTGAAAATTGTATCACTTCAAGGTAAAAGTAAACAGGCTACCGTGATGAAAGTTACCGTGATTTAATTTAAAGTATACAAGCTGCCGTGATGAAAGTTGCTGCGAATAATGTACATTACATATAAGGTATAAAAGTATACGGGATGCCGTGATGAAAGTATACGGGATGCTGTGATGAAAGTTACCATGAGTATTTTATATTATATGCAAGGTATACTACGTACGCGGGTTAACGTGATGAAATTTACCATGAGAAATGTACATTATAAATCAAGTATACACGTATAGGGGCTGACGTGCTGAAAGTTACCGTGAGTAATTTACATTATAGGTAAGGTCAAGAAAGTATGTGGTATACCACACACACACACACACACACACACACACACACATATCATAACTTCGTATTGTTTTATCTTTTAAACTATATAAGATTTGAAATAGAGCGAGTAGATAATGCTAAATATACTGGTTAACTAATTTGCCGCACCTAGTCACTAACCCAAAGGTTAAACAATACGCATACGCATGTAAGTTTGAAGAGAGAGAGAGAGAGAGAGAGAGAGAGAGAGAGAAGGGGGGGGGGGGCTTAATACTAGAATATTTACCTGTTCATCTGAAGAGATTAAAATGGTTAATTGGTATAGAAACCAATCTTTACCTGTCCGGCGATAAGCTATTTCGCCTGAAGGGTGTGTTTGTGTGTGTGTGTTTGAGAGAGAGAGAGAGAGTGGGTGAATAAGCGAATTCTAGAACATTTCATAATATTTAACATGTATATGAATATGCCATTATAGTCTGAATATCAAAATAAAATAATAAGTAATAGCGGATGCTGAATCGAAGGTTGTCTGGCTAGATAAGAGGCCGCCGGTGAATTGTTTGTAAAGGATGATAACGGGACTACTTAGGAATGTATAATGCTTTAATATACGAGTCTACTGACATATATCGCTTAATGATTAATCAAATAAATGGAAAACATCATTAAGACGTTATTTTTAATTAGTTTTATCTGTATTATATTTTATTATTGTTGGGGTAGCGATGGTTTATAAAATGGGTAGTCGATTGTATGTTTGAAGTGAGATAGAAACTACGCTGTTTGACAGTTCGTGAACGTGTTTGAACTCGTATAGGAGTCACTTGGATAACAATTTAAAATGTGAGGTGCTGTTTGCTTTAATGTCCAATATATCGATGATACGATTGATTAATGATTGGTGAAATCCTTATGACGTCAATACTAAATGATAAGATATGTCATAAAACAGCATGCATTGTACCTCTATATAAATAATGTTTTTAAAAGCTTTCATGTCTCGAAAAAGTAAAAGAAAATAAACCATATGAGTTGTCATTGCAAAAAGTATAAGTCTGTGTAAAATCAAGTAATCCCTGGTTACCTTATGTAACCTCTGGGGCGGGGTAATTTTTGACCCAAAGGTAATGATTTAAAGGCGTATTTCACAATAACATATTTTTTTTTCTATATAGACAAAGATGGAAAATCAAAACTAGCGAATAGAATTTTCTTAAACTTTGCATAATAATAGAGAATCAAACTAGAAACAATTTTTGGTATAAATAATGGGGGTCTTCATTTTTTCTTTTTCAGTTATCGGTCCCTGAAAGTGAGATTTTTGCTTTTATATGTCATTTTCAAGGGCAGGTAACTCAATATTATGGGCTAGCAAAACCTCAATTAATTTCAACTTGATGTTTGGTACTTTATTCCCTGTCATTGCGTAAAGGTTGTAAAAATTCTATGGAACAGATTTTATACCAATTTTATATGGAACAGAATTAGGGCAAAAATTGCATCTCAACGTCTTGTTTACACGTGACATTCTGCCTTTGCCATACTGACAAGTGATATGCTGTATTATGTTAAGTGCGTTTATCAATGCTGTCTACTGACTAATGCTCTTGTGTATCTTGCATTAGTTAATGATTTGGCTTTCATGTGTCACAATTTGATGCTGTTATATTTTAAAGTTTTGTTGAGCAACTATCAATGTGACATTTGTTTTACATTAAACTGCCTCATTTGTGGCAGAATAATCAAAGAGAAGTTAATTCGTAGAATCAAAATCCTGCATTTCGTTTTTACTCAGGGGAGGAAACTGAATACTCGGAACTCTGGGAAAGTAATATGGTCATAACAGGAGTTGAAATATAATAAAGGTATAACAGTTTGACTTTTTAAATAGTTTTATTTTCACTTAGGGTAATTTTTAGGAGGGGGTGGGGGGCATAGCCCCTTGGTTTTTAGGTAGGTGTGTGTGTGTGTGTGTGTGTGTTGGGGGTGGGCATAGCCCCTTGGGAAATATTTTTTCTAGGAGGACGGAGATGCATTCTGAGGGGCATCTGAGGGAAATTTGGTAGATTTTTTTTTCCAGTTTTGACAAGATTCCTGTCCCACGACCCTCTTGTTATTGTAATGGGGGCGAATGACAACGCTTGAAGGTTGTTGCAGTAGGCGGGCAGTTAACATATTATTGCTCTTAGGAAGGACCAGTACTAGACTCATGTCCTCCGTAAATATCTCGCATACAAAACCATGGTAGGTAGCCGCCGGGCTTGAACTCACAACCCGCTTATTCAATATATAGATCGTGAAAATATTTTTCTACATGATTTATAGTGACATTAATACGAACTTTATGGCACTGGCTGCAAAGCTAGGTTGCGAGTTCTAATCAAGCTTGGGGACGTTTCTGTGATATGTATTAAAAACTTGTTAATAATTTAAAAAAATGAAAATAAAATGTTTGTTCAGCAATACTAAAGGCGTTTGCCTAATTCAGATTAAAGCAGACACAATCCCGTTGTTGTTGTAGTTGTATTGGGGTTTACCGTCGCTGCGATAGTATTTCAATCATATAGCGACGTCCAGCTAATTACAGGTGGAGGAAGACCCTGAGTACACAGAGGTACCTGGGTAGAACCACCGACCTACCGCAAGCCAGCTGGAAGGCTTCCTCACATGAAAAATCCGAAGTCCCTACCGGGATTCGAACCCACAGCGGTGGGGGCTGAGAGATTTGTAGTCCACGACTGTAACCGCTCGGCCACGGCCCGGTGACTCTGGGACTTAATTACGAAACTACGAACAGTATGTAGATCGACGAGATGTGGCTCGTATATAAAATTTTGCGTGACGTTTATTATTTTTAAATATTCATCTTTGTAAACCTGAGCTCATATAATTTATATCTGAAATGTTTGGCCTGCAATTAGAAAAGAAATGGAAAGTATTATGTAAAATGCAATTATGTCTTTAAGCAGTGGATCTACTTTCAATTTCAAACAATTTGTTTAAAAGAAATAACTTTTTCGAATTTGGAAACAGCCACAGTTTCGTACTTCATTTTGCCAATTCTTCCCGAATAATAGTATAAAGTGACTTATTATAGGCACGCCACCTTTTCTGTGGAGGACGAAATTTCTGTATATACTACTCCGAACTACCGACAGCGAGTTCAGGTGACCAACTTAAGTTCTACTCGAGTTATAGAGCGTCCGCCTCGGGTGCGGGAGGTCGTGGGTTCGATCCCTGGTCGCAACATACCAAAGTCGCAAAAAAATACTGTTAAAGCTCCCTTGCTTGGCGCTCACCATTTAAGGGTAGATGCAGGACTGGCTGGCCCGGTGTCAGGATAATGTGACTGGGTGTGGTATAATGCCACATGTCCACGGCGTGATACTGCTATGTGGCAGCACTATATCTATCTCAAGTAAACATCGTCTCCAAATGACTTAAAAATACTGTCGGTGGGACGTTAAACCCAACAAACAAACACTACTTGAGTAAACTCGTATTGATGACGTAATAAGTATACTCTAGTTAGCAATCAACTGAACGTATGAGGCTTACCCCTTGTGACGTAATTTGTAAATAGACATATGATTAAAACAATAGATCTTTTATTTATGACTTTTTTCGAGCTTGGGCTTGAATAAAGTAGCTGCCAGCTTACATGCTTATTTAAAGACAGGATATCATAGATATTTATAAATTTCTTTAAATTTGCCTAGATGCTTTCCGTCCGCCATATTGCTTTCTAGTCTACCCACCTACCTCTCTGGGTTGAACTCGCGTAACCCTACAGAGTTCGTATGGTAAAACCCCGCACGTTTTAGTTGCAACTCTGGTAACTCTAGTTAACTCTAGTAAGTAAACTGAACTCGCTCCAAGTCAAATCGGCAGAGCGCCCTCCAACGTCATGATGCTAGGTGCACATTTTGACATTTGTCATTCTGCTTGCGTACATGTGTTATTTTGCTTAGCTACACGTGTCATTCATCGATTCGTTAAACCGACGAAATAAACTCCATTTTAATACGAAACTGGACTGTCCAGCTATACACAGTGCTATACGGTGATGAAATGGAAATAAAAGCAGATGTATTTTCAGTAGTTAATTATGATGTGAATGAGTAATGAATGTTTAATGTAAAAAAACAAACAACAAATAACGCAGACGACGATTACACCGTATTGTACCAGTCAAAATGATGCTAATCACTTAGACAAATGAAGCAATAAACACGTCAAAAGGCAAAATGTATTTTTTGCCCGAATTCTGTTCCATAATTTTATAACAGATTTTATAGTTACATACGCGAAGATATAGAAATATTTCTATTTTTCTTTTAAAAAAAATGCAGTATGCCTATATGCTGAAACAAAGTGAAACATCAATTCAAAGGAATTGTTTTAATCTTTGCATAATGACTGGAAATAAAACAAACAATATCATGAAATAAATAAGGTATTGACATGCATGGTTTTGAGTTTTCTGCCCTTAAAAATTTCACCTTTAAAATCTATTTTAGCTCCTGTGACCCAGATATGCAAAAGAAGTGAACCATTAGAACAACTTTGATAGAAATTTATGCAAGAAGCATCATCACAGGTAAGTTTTATCATATCTGTCCATTGGTTTCATAGGAGATGTCGTTTGAAACAGTTGTGGACGACGGCGGACACCAGACATCTATTGGTCCTTAGAGCTCACATGGGCACTAAGTGCTCAGGTGAGCTAAAAAGATGTGTTAAAATTCTTTTAAACATATCATAGCGTCATTATTATCAACCAATTATCTTTTAGTTGGTGACAGATCTCGGTTCTTTCGTTCCCTTGATTAAAAGGCAGCAATTTTACTTTACGGACAAGTGATTGGAATAATCATTTAAATCGCGAAATCTTGGCAATTTATATCCTTGTGATTTTGCACGTTAGAATATAAATATATCCTTCATATTGAAAGAGTTGGTATAAGACTATCCTGATAAGCATAAAAATGAACTTGAATGGTACAATGGGCAAACTTCATTAATAGTTCGCACCAATTAAGATAATGGTATGTGTGTTTTTTATTTTGTTGTTTTTTGAGTGGTGTACATTGGTAATAGCAGACGTGTTTTCTCGACAGTGATTTAAGAAAGTATACAACACAGTTATTGATTTAGAACTTACTCGAATCGATGCCAAAAAAAGGATGGAAGTGTAAAATGAAAAGTATTGCTTTCACCAAACGCGCGTGCAGTGGTCTTCTGACAGTGATAGTAGCGTTGTCAGTGCTGATTGAGACATGTGGCTATGTCGAACTTAACCTGGGACATACAGGGTCGCAGAGATCCACTAGACAGGGTACGCTTTTATTCGAGCAGGTAGCTGTCAGCCAAGAAGCATATCGTCACCTCCAGTGCGTAAGGCTATAGGGACTCAACAGGAGGATGAAAATAAGGAGGTTTAGTCCTTTTCACGCGACATAAAGTCGTGCATACTATATATAGCAGAATAGGGAAAACGAAGCCTTGAAAAAATAAACCCTGATATTAAACCTATTATACTCTATTATCCCATTTAACCTATGTGGCCTATGTAGTACATAGACTACAACTTTTATCCTAATTAGGCCATTTAGTCTATGTAGTACATTAGCTACAGCATTTAGCCTATAAAGCCCATTAAGTAGATTTAACATAGAAATGCTAATCTAAAGAAATAACCTAAATATTCCACTTACTATATAATAGGCTATAATTTTTAAAAAAACACAAAGGCGGTTTAGCCTATTTAGCATTTGGCCAAAAATGTGGCCTCTAGTGTGATAAGTTTTTTTTCTAAAATTTAACCTTGTGACCTTCTTTTTGACCCCACATGACCCAACTTCGAGCTTGACTAAGATTTTATGGAGATAAACATACTGACCAAGTTTCATGAATAAAAAAACATTTTTCCAAGATTTAGAGAAACACACATTCTGACCAAGTTTCATGAAAATTTGGCCAAAGATGTGACCTTCTATTAAGTTTTTCTAAGATTTCACCCCGTGACCTACTTTTTGGCCCCACATGACCATTTTCGAACTTATCCAAGATTTTATCGAGACATTATCCTGTTATTCTGACCAAGTTTCATTAATATTGGGCTAAAGCCTTACGACGCACGTCGGACGAAGGGCAATCAAAAAGTGCCAATTTTTGTTGACGACGCACGACGGACGAAGGGTGATCACAAAAGCTCACCTTGAGCACGTTGTGCTCAGGGAGCTAAAAATCGATTTAGCCTGTTAACCTTAAACAGTCTTTCATTATTAAAATAATGTAGGCGATTTGACCTATTCGTACAAGAGGTCAAGTGAATTTATAACAGAACAGAATATATCTTTTATTTTACCACAGATTACAAGTTGTAATAACAAGTGGATTAAATATACAATAGCAATTACAGTCATAGAAAAGTTTAACGGTGAGTGAATCAGTGGGGATGGTGGATTTGGATTTCATTTTAAATTATTAATATAAAATATAGAAACAAAAATATCTAGAGAAAAACAATAGATACAAAAGTCAGTTGGAGTGATATCCTGCAAACACAAAACTCACACACATAACCTTCCCAAATAGAACAATATGCATGTGTATACATTCCGATATTACATTTATTTATTAGTACAACACTGTCTTAGTCGAATGGAATCATAACGGAAGTTAAAATTGTCAAAACAGTATCTATTTTAAGCGAAAACATAATAGCCTCCTTTTCATTTGACCTCGGTCGGAATTTCATTGACGATCAGAAGTGGGACGCACACCTGACCACGTGCAAAGCGAGACAGGTGTATTTACATTACAGAGGTAGCTGGGAGACCATGAGGATGATGGATCAACTTGGTAGGTTTCTCTCTCTCTCGCCCCCCCCCCCCCTCTCTCTCTCTCCCTGTTAGCAAGTGCTCAAGATAGAAGAAATGATTAAATACGTTTAATTAAAGTGTTTGAACAGATATGTGACATAAACACCATTATTCTGCAAAACCTGTTTGTTGTCAGTAGTTAATAATTCTTTGAATTTTCTATGATCTGGTCTTATTAGATATTTGGCCGGAATAAGATTTTGCCGTTTATTACTGAAAAAGTGGCATGAAAATAAATAGTGTATTTCGTCCCCTAGCTCATTCGAGCTACATAAATTGCATTTTCGCTCTAAGTGTGGAATAAGCAAACATTACCTATTTAACTTAAAAAGGCAATAATTATTAAATAAATGTTGGCAATTTGGCCTACTAGTATTAATCTTACAAAATGCCATGTGTATAAGCTTAAATAGCAGTTTTAACATGTGTAAAGTAAAATGGAGATCGTTATTGGCCATTTTATGCAAAGTAGCCTTTTAAGAAAATAAAAAGTTATTTTTAAAAGTCAATGTGGCCAATTTCGCGAAAAAAGATGTATTATTCTAACTTAAAAATGCTATGTTAATGAAGGAATGTAGGCTACCATGTTTAGTCTATTTATCCTATGTAGTACAAAAATTACAGCAGTCAACCAATGTAGCCCATTTAGCCTATTTTACATAAAAAATAATATTTCAGTACTTAGCCTCTTTAAATTAAAAATTTAAAGAGTAGGTGATTTTGGCCGATCTAGATTACAAAGGGACTGTAAGGAAAGGTAGCCGATTCAACCTTTTTGATGTAAAAATATCTAGAACATATCTTAGTAAAACTAATGAGGATGTGTCATGCCGTCTAAATAGTCGTTGTGTAAGTGAGCCATCCTGTTTAGCGTTTTTGGCTATTTTACAACCGTTCTCAGGACAGATTTAATGGACGGGACATCCCAAACAAGAGTTTGCAAGGCGCCTCGAAGTATGTATACGAATTTTCAATCCCAATGTCTATCATGCTCCGCCAATATTTGGCACGTGTACATTAAGAATCAACAATATTTTTGTATTTAAGTCAATATTAGACTCTAACCAGCCTTTTTAACGATATAATTACTGGTCAACATTCAAAGTCATTTCGTACCGACATCATGCAAACATTGTTCTGTGTCGCCTAAATAGTCTTTGTTCACATGACAATCATCCCATTTAGTGTATCTGTTCCTTTAAGTTAGATAGGCTCGCTCGATTGGCTACATTTACTTATAAGCGTAGTCTTTTATAAATGGTAAATTGGCTAAGTTGGCTTTTAAACATAGCATTTTTATGCTGAATAAGCTAGTTCGCATCCACTGGCTTATAGATTTAGCATTCGTAGTTAATATATTACATCGTTTACATAAGCTTTTAAACATAGCCCTTTGTATGCTATTTTGCACCAAAAAAAAAAAATGGAATGAAATAAAGATAGCCTTTTTTAATTGAAATCCGTGTTATCCATGCGTTCTTAAGGTCATAACAGGGAAAGATGAGCACACACACATACACCTGTTTCAATGGACTGTTAACAATTAGTACATCGCCGCTCTTACGCTCCCTATTTCCCTTGCCTACAGTTATATCAATGTACATATCTTAATCAAAAGGGGGCAAATATAAAACAAAAATCTTTCTTTTTTTTTTATCTAAGTTTGGTATCTGGCAAAAAATAAACTAAGCAGCAGTTCAGCTCGTCAAACATTCCTTTACTTAAAATACACACAACCTCAGTGCCTTCAGCGCTTTGATTTGAACGAAGCCTTCGTCGTGATAAAGGTTTTTGATTGTAGAGTGGTATCAATATACCCCAAGAAGAGTTCTAGTTAAGATACCGGGCTTATAAGATTGCCAATATCTTCAGCTTTCCACAAAATCATGACAATAATCACAATTTACCACTTCCACTGATCGAAACCGGTGACTACACAAAGTTTTGTACTCCGGAGACAGAACATTCTGAAGGAATTGAATACATAACAAAAAAAAAACTACAACTACAACAACAACAAAATTACATATAGTTTGTTAAAGGTAAACTTGACACGATTATGATTAGCTTAACAACTTTGGAAAACCAATCTACAGGTATGTCATTCTCCATCGTAAAATAGACTTTTGTACAATATTAGCTTAGGGCTGTATATTTTAATATTGGACCAACATGTATTAAAATATCGTATACATCTTATTCAAATTATATATTTAAAAAATAAACATTTGATATTTAACCGAAATTTGTTTAAAAACGATTGAAGACAATGCAAATTAATTCTTTTTATCCACACTACATAAACTAAACACAGAAAAACAGAAAAAAGCAAAGGGGAAAACTGTAACTGGGGCAATTAATGCCCTTGCTAACCACTCCCCCAGTAGCTTGGCAATGTGACAACCTTGGTTTCCAAAACTTACTTGAATGAATCTCTATCAGCTGAATCATCTGATATGCCATAATTAATTGGTCTGGCCATGCGCCAGTTATTTAACGACAAGGAAAGATAAGACTTGAAAAATCTATATCAGGTCTGGCCATGCGCCAGTTATTTAACGACAAGGAAAGATTAGACTTGAAAACTATATATCATTTAAATTTACGATACTGAATTAGGTATATAAATATTACTTTTCCTAGTTTGCAATTTATAGATTCCAGGACATCTAGGATTAATATTTTGTTAACAAATTATCATAAAAACATTCAATTTAATTGGTGTAATACAAACATCTAATTTCCATAAATATACAAAATTGATTCTATGTTTATAAGGCACGTTACTTGAATATAAAGTATAGACAAAAAAGTAGCATAAAGTTTTACTTTTCATAGAAAGTAATCGCCGTTAAATTTACAGTGCAGATTATTAGGTATAATATACTAAATAGATACTTATATAGTCACAATATGATGGCAAATTCAGAGGACAGAAAATAAACAAAACAGCGGTAAAAGTTATTCTTAAACTCAAGCTATTGACATTTATTCCTTATTTTAAGATTCAAATTCTTCATAATACTAACATTTGTATTACGAAAGATTTATAAATATCTTTAATAACAAAACAACGAATATAATTATATCATTTTAGTCCAACTGCAAGCAAACTAGATTACAGAACACAATCCGAAAACTTACCCATACCTGTTCTGACTATACCGGCAAAATAATCCATTATTAAGACAATCGATATATATATATATAGATTGAAACAAATCAATTTACTCAATTTCTGATTGAAACGGTTAAACCGCAGACATTATGTACCTTGTATCTATTTAGGGACCTCAATCCCACTATCTTTCGGACCTCCTTTCAGGTTAAATTTATCAGACCAAAGAACCATTAAGGTGTAATTAGAATACAGAAATCCCTATATTGTTTCATTATTGAGTGTATTTGTTTTGTTTGTTTTTAATTATGCAATATCATGTTAACCTGATTTTGGAGAAGTTGTCTGAACCCAAAAGAAATTTCTTAATTCAACTTGGAAAAGCAAGGAAGAAAAACATCATTACACTGTAAACAATATACATCTAGTGATTCTAATGAATCAAAAACATGTTAATACTGAAATGATATATTTTTGCAATAACAAATCTAATAATGAGACTTCAAAAGATGTGGAATCCATTGAGATGCGGTATCCTTAATTTGCAGGAGACGACGACGATGTGTAGAATTAGGACTCCGGAACAGTGCACCTCGCGTCTTGCTGTGCCATTAAAACAAATCGTTTTCTGTTTCAATGCCAATAACCCGGGTGTCCAGTTGTTGGTACAACTTTAGTATATTCAGCATCATTAGCGATGCTCTTTATAATTTGATTGGTGCTATATGGTATATTCTCTCAAGACCGAATTTCAACAATCAACACTACATTAGTGGTTCACATTAAAAAGGAGTTTTGTCAGGCAAAGTAATATATACTCATTATATGCATTGAATCTAGGCAATTGCGAAGCTGAATAAGACTAATAGTGTTTATTATTTTGTACTTCAATGAAGATTGACCCTTGCATGTCTCAAACGTGCCTTCATGTGGTCCTCGATCCAGTCTCTTTAGTATTAGAATGCAGAGTTCAGGTTGCTCTGATCTTAATTAAAGTTACCACATTACCATTTTTAGTAAGGAAATAACGAAATCAATGCAATTCTTTGCGATAGCCTTTTTAAACTCTTCCTGTATGAAACTAAGTGCAAAACTCACATAAGGTCCACCGTAAATACTAGCAACGACGGCAACAATATCTATGAGTATTTCCAAAATGTTTACAGTGATATCATGTGTGTCAGCTGAAGACTTCAGTGCAAGATTAATTCCGTGTTTAATTATTCTCGTTACAAGAACAGCTTTGATTGGTTTAATACGCATCGATAAATAATGTTCAATTTAATAATGTTTACGGCTGTATCCATTTCTGAAAAGAAAAGTATTTGAATAAAATAAAAACATGTGCTTTTTTTTAAATACATTGCAAAATAATTTAATATTTTTCTATCCTGACTTTGCAATAACTCTATAAATTTTAACATATAAGCATTTTTGTAGTAATAATATCACTCGATAATATCTTAAACCAGTATTTTATTATCTAAGTATATCGGGTTATATACAAAGGTTATCTACCGAATTCACCATATACATGTACTGCAGTAGAACATATAATATGTCTTACTTTAAGAATTAACTTACAGAATCTCCATTTTTTTATTTCGTGTTTCCCCATATTTCTGCTGAGAAATTAAATTAAGAACAGATCCAACAAATGAATCAAACAATTGACACAAATTATTTAATTTGATTGGAAGTTTTTTACATTTTTTTTTTAAAGTACAATCAAAGCTTTTAATGCCTTTCCACTTAAATATTCTTGATTTAATAAGAATGTACCCGTGTAGTTAAAAACATTACCCAAATAATTAAAATTATCAACAACTTCTAAATTCCACAGTTATATACCCATTTTTCGTTTTGATGAACCTTTCCCCTTTTTCTAAACACCATTACTTTTGTTTTCGTTGTATTCACTGCAAGTCCCCAATTCGATCAATAATCATGAAGCATATTAAGTTTCTGTTGCATTTCTGTAGGAGTTTTACCAATTATAATCATATCATCTGCAAACAAAAGTAAAATAAGAGATACATCATCTACATGTTTACACGATTTGTCAGCTGAGGTCCTACTGAGGGGTATGTTTGGAAAATAATCGTTATTTACAGAGGGCCCTGACTAGTTTCATAAACGTCAAACTCCTATCATTATTTTGAAGATTTTAACCGGTCTTAACTATTTCATTTTAACGAGGCTCTCCCGTACACGTCTCTATTTTGATACATTTAAAATAATCGTCAAACCCTAGGTGTATTGGGTGCGATTTAAATACCTATTCCTATTCTTTCAAATTCATAGGCCGTGCGTTTATTCCACAATAGGAAATGCATATTTTTGCACGCATGATGTAAGAATTAGTGAACTGATCACCTGCAAATTTGATTGACGCAATGCCAATATTTGCACAATTACTGTACGGCGCCATTTAACAACGTAGCAGTTTTTATGTCGGTCCGGAGAAGACATACATTCGACAGAAGGACCTGGTCAATAATTCTTTTAACTTAGATAATTATTCTTTCTGATTAAATTTCATTGCAATTGGACAAAGTAGAACACAACATATAAAAAGAAAGACCAACAGTCGTAGCACTATATGTATTGTACATGTAAGTCGTGCAAACATAATTCTCTTATCTCATACAGAAACGCGTTTGTCTTTTTTTTCATTGAGAAACCAACATTTGTGTGTGTGTCTATTTTGTTGTTGATTTAGCAAGGTAAGCACTCTGTTTCTTTTAGCCGAATATTCTTGAGAACATGACTTGCGAACATGACTTGGGAACATTAAACTTTATATCATGACTGTAGACGAGGAGCACAGTGTATTTTATTCGGAATTCAGAGTATTGAAAGTCATTTCTTGCAGAGTGCCACATAGCGACAAAAGCAAAAACTAAATTTACCTTTGAATCATGTTCAGGACTATCCATAATTACATGACTGTTGCTTGACTAAATTGTAAATATCGTGCTAAACCAACAATTTGAATAAAATATAGTTAATACAATCAAAACATACGTGTGTTGATCTCATTATATTGGAAAAAAGAAATGGATCGATTGACGGATCGTCAGTTTCAACTTAGCTTTAACCATAAATGCATTCATGGGAAAACATCCTTCAAGAACATAGTCAACTTGAAGATATTTATTTTTAAATTAAAGTTTTACATCATCATGAATTAAACATATAGTCATTTACCTGTTAACACAATCCAGTAATTGCCTTGCGTAATTAAATAAAATCACTTGCGTTGTTCAAAACAAAAGAATGCATGTGTTGCGCGACCGAATTGCGAGACTTGTGTGAGAAAACGAGATCTCGTCTGAATGTAAATATGTTATAGATCCCAATACTGGGTTTGTACACGTCAGTATTATTATTCACTTTTTTTTTAATAAAACATGTCTTAACAGCAACAAATTAACTATGTTTCAATGAAATCACACTTATTTATGTTTATTAGAGAACAGTTTATGAGAGTTTTCCCTCATTCTTTACAAAATCATTGAAGCATACTGATATTCTTTTTACATTAGCATTACTTATAATTACCTTTTCAGTAACCTTATATATGTAAACAATGTCATCATCTTCCTCTTGCTATCAATGTAAAGAAAATACATAAACTACAGCTTTTTTTTTTTTGCTTATTCCAATAACTGCCATGAAATTCTGTATATATAGGTATGTTTGTATGTTGACTGTTTTGTACCCCCTCTTCAATGATATTATCATTTTATATCTCATGTTGTACAACTATGTACCTGAGAATCGAAATAAAAGTGTCTGTCTGTCTGTCTGGCTCGACGATAAAAATTGTAAACACAGATACACAGGAAGGTATTGCGTTATCGAATTTTTGGCATAAAACGCTTTATCGGAATGTCTCTCTCTCTTCCTGACTGTGTGCGTGCGTGTTATATCTTTATATCTTTCTTTCAGTTTTTTTTTCTAAACGTGCGCCTTCCACGCGTGCGTGTGTTTTATCTTTTTGCTCTTTCTTTCAGGTGATTCTCTCACTCTTCCTTTCTGGATGCGCTTTTCTATCACGATTTACAGTCAAGCTCACTTATAACGAAATCATGGGAACCTTGCAAATCATTTCGTCTTAACCGAATTTTGTCTTATCCTTAAAACGAAAATTTCGTTATAAATGTTTGCATATAGCGAAATTTCGTTATACTTCCGAATCTTACTACAAAAAATGATAGGAATAATGTTAAAAGACACAGTAAATCTGTTATTTTTATAAATTCCACCAAGTACAAGTTATTAATTGTGAACATCTATGACCTTGTTTTTAAAAATTGTCTATATGTCTATTTCCCTGTATGATATTCATGGAAAACTATATATTAATATTCAGTACATGTATATATCTATGAAGAACATTTGAAAAAGTCATTGGCGATTTAAACTTTCTTCTCTCCTTTTTTATTTCTATCTAAAATTTCGTATTTTTTCTCAAGTGATTTACCCTTCTCGGTTGATATTTTGATATGGCCTGATCAATATTATTGACATTAGGATTTTAATGCAACAAGAAATATTCAACACGATTTTATTGTTAGAGTAATAATAATATAATGCATGTATGTGTGTGACATGCCTTTATCACTCACACAAACTGCCTTTCGGCTGGCTTAAATTGATATCAATAGCATACTTACATAAAGAGGTACATATAGTTGGGTGCTGTTTATCGCCCGAGGTGATAGCCATTTAACCCTTTCCCTCATAGAGGTCACCATGAAAAGACCTATGCGAATAACATAAAACCAGATCAGTCTGCGAGTAACTCGCAGGCTAATCAGGTTTTATGCTGTTCGCTGCTCCTCAGTGGTCTGGAAATGAGGATTTTTTAATTAAATTTTGTAAGGTTTAACTGTGGTTTTCTGCAGATCAGGCTTTATGTGGTACCTATTGAGGGCGTCAAAATGAGTCTATATGAGGGAAGGGGTTAAGCAACAAGGAGCGCTGTGTTTGTGAACACTGTCAAATTATGGTAATGACGGGCTATTTTGTGTTAACCGAACCATTTTACATGTGAATTGGGACCTGCAAATTCTTTTGTCCTAGTCGATTTTCCGCTATACCCGATTTTATCTTAAGCGGGTGGGGGTCCATAGAAATGAAGAAGGAAGTAGTAGGGGAATGATTTTGATTTTGTATTAAGCTTTTTTTTGTCTTATCCGAGTTCGTTATAAGTGAGTTTTATTGTACTGTTATTTGACATAAGCGTTTATGACTCCTACCGCGGACTTAAGGAATGTAAACAACTGTCTCGCCCGTCCTCGGACATATAATGATTATTTACTGTATGAATTTGCGTTTACGAAACAAACCGAACATTTTAATCTATATGCGTATCATTGCTCTTTTTTCTTTCATTTTTGATTTCTGTCTTTCTAGTACTATTTTCCCGTGATGCGCGTGTTTTGTCAGTGCCCAATGTTATGACAATCGTTGTGAAACGATTCTCATCTTTTTATAATATTCTTATTCACTTTCTATAATCACAATCAGCAGACACACCCGTAGCGGTATTGATCCGCGGCGAGCTAATCCGGCTTAGTCTAGCGACGATAGACGGGTATTAGCGGTTTTTCAAAAGAAGTTCATGTAAACGTATGTTGATAAATGTATAAGCAAAATGGTTCAAATTAAGTTCTATTCTCCGCATTATAATAACATGTAAATATAGATTAAATAAATTGATGTTATAAATTATAAATGTTCACTGTTTACAACAATAGCTGTGGAAAATATGTAGTGTATTTAAAATATGTAGTGAAATCTTAGGAAAACTTTTGGAAGACAGGAGTGTGTATGAGGGTGTATGTCAGTGAATGAGTCGGCGAGAGAGGGTTTTGTGTCACGTGTTTAATATTTAAATATATAAATTTATATTTGTATTGACGATGTACAATATTGTATAAGTCAAAAGAAATAAAGAAAGATAATTCATAAGGCGATATGGTAGCTTTTGGCATTGCCCTACGCTACCTTTTTCACCTTCTCCTCGTAAGCAATCGAGAAATCTATTTATTTATATATTATTTACAACAAATACGTAACGAAAGCATTGGTTATTTTGTGTTTAACAAGAGATTATAGTTTTTGTTTTTTTTTGGCACTGTGTATTATTTGTTGCGTTATTGTCGGACACGTTATATGTTGTTCAATAACTGCCTGTACTGTGTATTAATTGTTGCGTTATTGTCGGGTGTCTTTTAATTAACTTCTTCGAGATTACTTTGATGCGTTATGTCAATCCCACCTTATTTGTTCTTGTTCAGAAATAACAAAATATGCATATTTCTCTCTTTCTCTCTCGTCCTTAGCGCATTTCTTTTAGTATACACGCATTATCGCTGATTATATTTCTTTATCTTTCATTCGTTTTTTTTTTCTCGGTAATATTAATCGTAGGATTTTGCCGGTCTTTATTCTTTCATAAAGACTTGACTTCTAGAAAAATAAGGCGGCACTTCGGGGGTAAAATGATAAATATAGCATTGATATGACGAATAATAGATGGCTACTTTGTTGGATTACATTTTTTATCATTTATTTTTACCAATATAATATCGGGTATATATTTCTCTCCCCCCCCCCCCCCTTTCTCTCTTGGCAATATTATTCTTAGGTATTCTTTTATAAAGACTGGGACTCTAGTAAATAAGGCGGAACTTCGGGGGGTAAAATGACTTGACTTGACTATTTGAGTTTACCGTCGCTTCGACAGTATTTCAGTCATATAGCGACGTCCAGCTAATTACAGGTGGAGGAAGACCCCGAATGCACGGGGACATCCGGGTAGAACCACCGACCTACCGCAAACCAGCTGGAAGGCTTCCTCACATGAGGGGGTAAAATAAATAACCCGCCAAACTGAAATATGATATATGAGTGTAGCAACAAACACACGTGGTCAAAGTAGTAGTAGTTGTTGTTATTGTAATGATGAAATTCGATTTAGTTGTAATGATAGTATCGGTTATATATTCACTGTTTAACAGGAGTATTAGTAGTTGTTAAAATTGTGATATTATTAATACGATTGAATGAACCGGGACCTTGTATACGTACTGCTACATAGTAGTAGTAGTAGTAGTAGTAGAAGAATGAAGGGGAGATAACTGCGTGGAGATTGACCTTCACCCTGGTCGTGTAATATCGGTCTTGATCATCAGGCGCTTAGTCTGGTTCCTTACTTCCTATGATAGTTTCAATATGGGACGGGAACCATTTACACAGTTATTCAAAGCGTTTTCCACACTCGGATCGAAAGTTTTAAGTTGCAGTGCGGTTGCAGTGTAAGTTTGCTTCAATATGCGATACAAAATTGACTATAAAATATTTGTATATTTATTTGCAACCATAATGTTTTGTAAATTATGCAATAAGGACATTGGCCATTTAAAAGTATATCTGCACCATATTGCTTACAGCCACCGCAATGATCCAAACTTTCATATCACATGCGGGATCGACAACTGTCCGCTGTCATTCGCCGTTTATTCATCATTTAGTTGTCACGTATACAGAAAACATCAAAAAGTTTTAAACAGAAATCCGCGAACTGTTTCAGACATTTTAGATAGTTCAACAAATGATTTGTATCCATGTGCTTGGAAGTGTAGCTTGTGTAATAATAGGTTTCCTGATCTTGGTGACTTGTTTACACACTTAAATGGGCATATAAGGGAGGGATGTAAAATATCATGTCCAGTTCAGTGTTGTGCTAAAGATTATTCAGTAGTAAGTTCATTTACTTCACATGTAACTCGAAATCATAGAGATCTCTCTCATATTCAAATTGACCCAGTTCATCCAGATGGAGTTGTCTCTTCTCAGGAGGAAGCTGTATCAAATACCGGTAATGTACTTTTTGGATCAACTGATTCAGATGATTCTGATTTTGAAGATAGTGAAGAAAATTTTATGAAAAGTCTTGTTCAAAGTTTCCTTAAACTTCAAGAATTTGAATGTTTACCAACCTCAACTATTGATAAAATAGTGGATGAAATGAAAACAACTGTTTCCTTGTCTTCTATGCATACCAAGAAGTCTGTACTAAATATTTTAAAAAGTGCTGGTGTAGGTGATTCAACTCAACAACTTGTCGTTAATGAGTTTGATAACAACATGTTGATATCATCATTATCGTGTCTAGATACTGCATACAAAAGAAAATCAAATGCAGAAAGATATTTTTCTGTCAATAAGCCTATAACAGTTAGTTTTGGTATAAACACTAAACATCAGTATGTATCTGTTATAGAGTCATTGAAGAATATGTTAAAATCAGATTATTTAATTTCAGTTGTATTAAATAACTCACATGCCAGTGATAATTGTATTCTTCAGGACTTTTCAGATGGGAGCTTTTACCACAATAATGACATTTTTAAAAATGAACCATGTTCATTACAAGTTGTTCTCTATTATGATGAGTTTGAAGTCGTAAATCCTCTGGGCTCAAAAAGGGGAAAACAGAAACTTGCAGCAGTGTACATGTCACTGGGAAATGTGAAAGCTCTCGAAAGGTCAGATTTAAAATGTGTCCAATTATGTTCACTCTGCCCTGTTATTGACATAAAAGAATTTGGAATTGATAAATTGTTTGAGCCATTAGTTTTCGACCTAAAGATTTTGGAGACTGAAGGGATTTTTATAGATAAATTGGGTAAGAATATAAAGGGGACTGTTTCTTACATTTGTGGTGATAACTTGGGTAGCCATCAAATTGGAGGATTCCTTGAGAGTTTTGGACCCAATGTTTCTAAAATGTGCAGATTTTGTTTAGCATCAGCACAAGAGGCGCAGAATGAATTTGATCCCTCCTATTTCCCAGAAAGGGATGCAACCATGTATGATTACCAAGTAAATAAAGTTTTAATTGATAAGTCATTAATACCTGTCTTTGGGATCAAGAAAGGCAGTGTCTTTAATGAGTTAAAACACTTCCACATATCTCGAGGTCTTCCACCAGATTGTATGCATGATTTGTTGGAGGGTTGTGCTAAAATGGAAGTCCCTCTTATATTAAAGAAACTGTTTTCTGAGTCCAATCTCGATGAAAAAAAGGTATTATCATGTGCGCAGATGTTTAAGTATGGAAAGTGTGATAGTGATAAGAAACCAGCAGAACCTAAATCACTAAAAGGCTTTGCAGTTCAGTCTGCAGCTCAAATGTGGACCCTGATACGTTTTCTTCCAATTATGTTAGGTCAGTTCATCAAAAGTGACTCTAAAGCTTGGAATGTTCTGTTACTGTTGAAAGATATTATTGAAATTGTAATGAGTCCTGTTCTTGATATCAGATTATGTGCTTACCTTCAGACGTTGATTTCAGATCATCATATGTTGTTTAAGGAAGTGTTTCCAGATATAAGATTAATCCCAAAGCATCATTATCTGATACATTATCCAAACATGATTTTGAGGTTTGGGCCATTGCGTGCCTGTTGGTGCATGAGATTTGAAGCAAAGCACAGCTACTTTAAAAGATTAGCAAATCGGCTTAGAAATTATAAATGTTTGTCGAGGACACTGTCTAACAGACATCAAAACCTGCAATCTCTCATGTCTGCTTCATCATTAGGGTACAAAAAACAAGAACTTTTGGTCACATGTTGTAAGCCATTGGCGTTTTCAAATCAA
Source organism: Solen grandis (assembly GCA_021229015.1). Taxonomy (NCBI): domain Eukaryota; kingdom Metazoa; phylum Mollusca; class Bivalvia; order Adapedonta; family Solenidae; genus Solen; species Solen grandis. The sequence continues at coordinate 3,694,311 of CM037791.1, read as the reverse complement.
TTTGAAATTGTAAAAAAAGTGTTAGAAGAAAATGGTTTAGATTCATCTCAATATATGTATGCTAAAAAAGTAGGGTTTAAGGGTGTTATGTACCATGTAGGTACTTACATAATTACAAGCTTTATTGATGATGAGCCAGTTATGTCTGAGATAAGTTATATATTGCTAAGAAATGAAAGCATCTTATTGATTTGTAAAGATTACAAAACTCAACTCAACTCACACTTAAGGGCTTTTGAACTGTTACAAGATGGAGATTCTTGTACATACAGTGTATATAAAATGAGCAATCTGATTGATCTGTATCCCTTAGATGCTTATTTAATGAATGGCAAACGCTTTTGCATTTTGAAACATTATGTTTCTGACTTGAAGGTCTAAATGAACAAATAAAAATATATAGAAAAGAAATACCATCTGAATACAGCTGTTAATAGGACATACGGTATACTGGTATCTACAATGCTCATTGTACCCGGTAGTCCCAGATGTAAAGATGAATTCATATCACTATATAACTATGAACATAGTAATTTTGAATGAGACTGATACTCTTCAGTGATAAGAAGTTTACCATTTGCTTTCAGATGAGTGAGCCAGAAAAAGAATTTTTGGTCAAATTTGGACCTTCCACTAAAATTGTTAGATCAAGTACAGATACCTCATTAATAAGTACAATCAAGGAAACCTTTGGTATAAATGCCAGTCAGGAAGTATTGCTGCAGAAATATGACAGCTCATGGGGAGAATATATTGACCTCTGTGAAAGTGATATAGCAAATTTGAATAATCAAACTAAGTTACAATGTGTTTTGCTCCCAGATCTCAGTACTGATAATGCTGGGAATGATGCCCCAGTGCCGGTATATGATATTTATGTTTCTGATTCAGCAAGTACTACAGATTTGGAATCCAAAACTTCAACAGTATCAAAATCATCTGTTTGTGCAACACCCTGGCCAGATGAATTTACAATGCCCACAAGAAAATACTCAAATCAGTTAAAACATTGCCTTGATGAAATGTTGCCCTTAAATTGGGGCTGTAAGCATGAGCTTTTAACAATTCTTGTGGATGAAGTTTTTCGGTATACATATTATCCAAGTATATTTGAAGTAACCTCTGCTGTAAAGGGTATGTTGAAATGTCATCCCTATTTGACAGAGAAAATAGGCAGTGGGTATGATGGTTGGGTTATAAGCGTACGAGACAAATTGAAAAATGCCAGGAGGAACCTGAATGTGCCTTGTGTAAAATACAGAAAAAGAAAAAGTGTAGAAGACATAAGTCCCAGCAGATTGAAAAGGAAGACTATTCCAAGAGGGTTAATTTTTCCCAAGTTACCAGAAGTTAAAAATCCAAACATGAGTACAGATTTGATGTCAGATCTTATGAACAAGACTTATGCATTCAGAAGGAAAGTTGTCAATGAATGTGTTCCTGTAAAAACCATCAACAATGAATATCCAGCATTAAAAATGCAATGCATTGTTGATCAGGAGCTCTGCAGAATTCTCCAAAAAAGTGATTGTTTGAGAACATTTCAGAACAATCTTGTGCAATACTCTGTTGGACTTTTAGAAGTAGCAAAAAAGAAAAAACAAGATGCTGTGAAAAATATTTTCCAAGAAATGGAGGAGACTCTCAGAAATGTGATGGACCCTACACCACAAAAGGTTTCTGGGATAGAGACAATGTGTGCTATTCTAGTGCTACCCTTTATTCTGGGGGATGATAGTAGCATGGTCATCAACACATACAGTGTAAGGGTCTTTATTGAATAATGTCTATAAATTACAATTAATACCAATAATAATTCATCAAAATTGATATAATAAAAAAAAATATTAATAGTAAAACTCTAGACCATATTGAAACAAATATTTCGCAGCAATGATGTTAGTACCACTTTCCTATAAGATATCTTATTCCTGTGTTCCCAGATAGACCAGTACTTGAAAAAAATGAGAAGTTATTAAATACCATAAATGTTTTGTGTTCTTTGTAGTTGGTGTTTTACATACTGCTCCAGCTTAGATCAGTTTCAACTTCATACTCTTAAACATTTTGTGCTTTGAATGCAAAGTCATTTAAACAACCTTTATAAGAGATTTTCAGAAATATCCATAACATATATATTTGTTTTGATTCATTTTTTGGTTAGGTAAGGTTTCATTATTAAAATCAAAGAATAATTACAGAAACAAATGTAGCAAGTGCATTCATGTGTCCATGTTCTATTCTGGTTATATTAAAAAAAAAAGATAGACCTTATTTAGAAATATTTTTAAATAAATAAGACTCAATAGAAAAGAAGAAAATGAAATATCAATAACAATGTAGGTCAGCAGATTATGTCTTTCAAAGATTTAATTTTTAATCCCATATGTTTTGATATTAATTTATTCTTCATTAATAATACCATTTGATTCTGGTATTAATAATGTGGTTTTCATATTTACAGGAAGTAGTAACAGTTGATGAAATCACCCAGTCTGGTCCAAGAACACCCCATCTTGCTGTTGTTGGAAACCGTTTTGCACCAACAACAGTATATACAGTTATAGAGGGAGAGACCTTATGTGCATCATCAGACCTGACCAGTGCACTGTATATCACATTCTCAGCATTCTATACATACAACATTGAATACCCCAAAAAAGCAAATAATACGTGGTCCTTTGTAGAGTATGTTCTACTAGAGAGCCAAGGACAAAAGAAGCCTCCAAAGAAAGTGCTGTCCTTAGTTTCCAAAATATGTAAGTATTTTACATCCTTTGTGATTTGATCGTTTGCTATCTTGTAAACATTTTTTTTTTATTTTAAAATTTCAAATTCTCTATTGTCTAGTTATGATGAGAAGACAAACTTACACTTGGCCTTCTAAAATAGCATCTCAGCTTATATTTGCTTCCTCACAAGAATATTCTGGAGTCATGGCCAGGATATCAATCCAAAATTGCCAGGGGCATCCCAGCATCCCCCAAACACCCAAGAAGATAACCCCTTCACTCATACAGAAGATAAAAAAAAAACCTATGCAAACAGCATAAAACCAGATCAGTCACTTGCAGACTGATCAGATTTTATGTTGATCACTGCTCCTTAGTAGTCTGGAATTTTAAAATAAAATGTATCAGGCTTTATTTTACCTTTTCATGCTGAATACGGTAACTATTATTTAGTGTGTCAAATATATGATGCATATAATTGAGTCTATATGAGGGAAAGGCTTAAAAGTGCTATATTTTTATTTAATATATATGTTTTCAACTAACATTGAGACAAAAAAAGTGCTGCTGCACTGCACTGCATTATAATTTCAAAGACATTTAGCATGATACCACACTTTGTCACATTTTATCAACACTACATCAAAATATGCTGAATAAACACAGTAGCATGATACCACACTTGGTCACATTTTATCAACACTACATCAAAAATATGCTGAATAAACACAGTCTTTATTTTATTTTTAGTTTTGGGTCAGTTCTCCTGCTCCTGAGCCTGTGGTGTGCTTTAGCTTTATTTAAGTGATAAATAAAGAACTTATATGTATTAGCATATCATTTAAAATGTTATGCACATATTGCGAAAAGAAAAGTTTGCTTTTGAATTTCAGAGGAGATGCATTTGCTTGAGCTTCCCTTCGTGGTGCTGTGCAGGATTTTAGAATATGTTGAAACTTTGGACAAAATCCTAGTTCTGCCAAGAACTTGTACATTTTTAAATAAATTTGTTTGGTCAGTCCCAATAATATGGAGGCATGTGAACTTTAGTGACAGGGAATCACCCATTACTTTCACTGATGAGAGCCAGTTCCAACGCCTTTTCCAGCATTCCCATATATTTCATTGTCTGGACATGCCAAATGTAAATGTTTTTGGTCCATTATTACAGTGGTGCTAACGTATCAGTTGTCAAAAATAGCGTATATCGTTCGTATCGCATCGTATCGTAACGTATATATTACTCAATCGCATCGTAACGTATGGAATCGTATTCTATCGCATTCAATCGTATTAGGCATAATAAACGGGACTGTATCGCATCGCATCGTAAGGCAACCGTATATCGGTAATCGTATATCGTAAATCGCATAACGTATATCGTATTGAACGGGTGTAGGACAAAAGCCCACTAGGACATAAGCCCACTAGGACAAAAGCCCATAGGACATAAGCCCACTAGGACATAACCCCACTAGGACATAAGCCCATTAGGACATAAGCCCACTTTTAATAATAATTCAGTATATAATTAAACATTTAAAGTTTTTAGAGATATTAATCATCTCTCTCTCTCTTTCTCTCTCTCTCTCTCTCTCACGGAAATGCAAGAAGGCAGATATAATTATAAATGTTTAATAATTCCAGTAGTATTAACACTAATGAGCACATATATAGTTTTGCACATGATAATGGAGCACATGCTGAAGGCAGGTGTAATTATAAATATTTAATAATTCCAATAATATTAACACTAATAGGCACATTGTTTTGCACATGGTAATGGAGCACACGCTGTTAATATAACCAAATAATTCAGCTACTATAACAGAAAAATTTCATTAATTAATCCAGCATATACAATGGTTGTTAGAGTTCATTTACATTTTAAGAGCACTTGTACTTAATCTACATGAGTAAGACAACAAGATTAAAGAATAGAGGTGTGATATATGAAGACTTTAAAGAGATTAGGTGTGAACTCCTTAATAATTGTATTTAATTGTGTTAAGAAGTTCTTTATATTAATATTCTTATATCCCTTTTTTTCTTCCCATAATTAAGTTTACAAAAAAAAAAAAAAAAGTGGGCTTTTGTCCCCCTTGTCAAAAATAGGTGTGGGGTTTTGTCCTATGGGCTTTTGTCCTATGGGCTTATGTCCTAGTGGGCTTTTGTCCTAGTGGGCTTTTGTCCGTACCCCGTATTGAACCACCCAGTGGTTTAAGACAGTTTAAGTTACGGGACACCATCGATATTTCGGAAATAATTAATGTTCGTGTCTTTAAATTTAATATTTGCTTAAATTTATTAATGGTGGATCATTAAATCACATTATGCAGTACATTTTTTTTCATATTTTACCAATTGCAATAGTTATATTTCTTTTACTTTATTATTTCATACATGTGTTATGGCCTACGTGACTTTCAGGAGCAGACGCCATGCGATGTTATATAATTTGATGCACGTGTGAAAGTACTATATCAGAGACGTAAATACCTTTAATATAGCTTCGTGACTATATCAGTATTAAAGTGGAATAATTTTAAAATATGTGTAATCGATATGTTTGATCAATGTTTGCTTTATTAACCTGTCTAAAAACTAACAAATTAAAACTTACCTACTTATGCAAGATCGTCCGAAATGTTGCTTTCGTGTGATTATTTATTTCCCGGGACATTTTTTACTGCTGTATTTACACGAATGCCCATTTTTCTTTATTATTTAATGAATTCGTGAACAAAAGATAATTGTAATTTACGAATATAGTTTATTATTTAATTATTTCCTATTTTATTTAGGTTTCTCTATCTCTCTTTCATTACGCACACGCGCGCGCGCACACACACTTCCAAAAAAAATGGATGAATGATTGCAAATTATGTTTCTTTTTTCCCCCTTTTTCATCAGTATGGAGATAATCAAAATTCAGGTAGGTGGAGACTGAAAATCCAAACCAGAGCATTTTTTCTGATGATCGCGTAAATCCTAATACGTATATGATGTGTACAAGATGCATCGGTATTGCTTTGAGAACACGGAGCTCTAAGTACTAGTTCTACACAGGAACATGTTTACAGTATATCGGTGCTATACCTCGGACACGTATATTTCGAAGAGCATTTTTTTTTGCGAAATTAGCATGGGTATCACACCCGAACTTAATTGTATCCAACAACTGTCTCTTTCATATGAAAAAAAAAAACAATAAAAGGGGTGATATGCTTCACTGCTATGTCTTAATTTAACCAGGAATTATTGCAAGCCATAACAATAGAAAAATAAACATAAAACCTACATGGGAATGGAAGATTTGTTATAAAATAACTGATGTATTTTATTCCGTGATAAACAGAGTTCACTGACATGATAATAGTTAAAAGAAAATGATCTTGTTTCCATATTACTACAGTTCGCTAAAGATCTCATTTCCATATTATTACAGTTTGCTAGAGATATAATAGGTTAGAACATTTTCTTGCATATCCCTAATCTTTTATGTATAATTAAGTGAAAAAAGTGTTTCGCAATACCGGAGGCGTGCCATAAGTTCTTATCAGCAGGCACAGCATGTGTTTATTTTGACCGGATATGTCACCTTTATGTCTCGCCGCTGCCGGTATACCACCCCCAGAGGAGAAGACTTTTGACATGTACACAGAGTGAATGTTATTTCCGGTACTAAAAGATTACAATTTTTAGCGATAATTTGAAATTCTATTTTAAACACACCAATATTCATAGAATAATAATAATAATAATAATAATAATAAAACTGTTTCCAATCTAGGTATGAGGCACAGAATATATTTCGAAGAGAGAAAAAAATCTTAAATGTACACGATGATGATGATGATGATACATGTATCAAAAATACATTTGTAAGGGAGTGTGCGGGCACACATGTGTGTGACTTATGGACTTATTTTTATATCACAAATGAGCGAATCATAGGGTATTCTTTAAAATATTTTGATTGTTAAAACGGCGAGTAAAGTACACAGATTTTAAATAGACTTTTCTTTTTTAATTTGTTCTTCCGATTGATACCCATTGTGTCTACAAATCAAAATCTCTGCAAATTAAAATGTGTCTCGAAACCACATACATGATAACATTAATGACCATTAGCTCAAAATATAGGATGAGAGAGAGAGAGAGAGAGGAGGAGAGATGAATGCATATTTATGCGGAAGACACAGTGAATTAGTGCGGGGATGATACATATGCACACAATATAAATGTGATATCATAAATATTTAATAAAATATTAAATACTTTACATTTAAATAATTTTACAATAATACTTGGGTAAAAAAAAATATTGAAAGCCCAACACATGATGATATTTCCCTACTTAATAAGAGACAATTAGTTATATATCCTTTACATGTACCAATGCATGTGTTAGACAATCTGGAAACATGTCTGGAAAGGTGTGAAATAACTTTATACAGTAGATGAAATGGGTGTAGTCAAAATGAGATATAACCGATTTGGCAACTATTTTATTCTTGTACTCGATTAACGAAACAAAAAATATTAAACTGTATACGCATGGCGGCGTATGACATTTCTCACGAATACCCGGTTAAACGGCGGCCTCTTCACTCATGCCATCTTTTCGACAAAAATAGCTTTTCGACCCATGTTAATGTACATGTATTTAATTGTTTAATTACCAAGGTCAATTTCCAACAACTTCTTCGGGCTTAGGGCTTTTTAAAACAATAGCGGATTTTCCGAGCTGCTGGTTAAAGTATATGAAAACATATTTATATTAAATCTATACCTATGACAGTTACCTACTTGTAATATATACGAATATTCTAATAAGAAAATAGATACGGTGCTATTCTCAAACACTCACTCGCGTTCTTTTTATATTTGATACATCCAATAAATTATATATACATTTATGTTTGATGGGTTAAATGCAAAGTTTGAAAAATGCCCGAAGATGTTGTTTTAATTAGCACAAATGACAGCGTACTAGATATTAGATGATTACTGGTATCATTTGTTTTTTTGTTTTTTTAATGTGATTAATATCAAAACATATAATAACAAAGCATAATTAATACATTTTTTATGAGTCCTTATTAGGAAAAAAATCAGTTTTTCATTATACGTGCTTATGTTGTTATTGACGGAGACAACAGAGTCCGTAACATTTCTAGAGGAACCGCAATTTAGTTTGTCCCCATTTCCTGTTTCCCGTTTTGTTTATTTCCGCTGTTTATTTCAGATGAAAACACGGCTTGTGATAAATATTGCTAAAAGCTTAGTTGATATTTCATATTTTTGAACTTATTGTAAAATCTAGTTATATACAGTTGTAAAAAATGCCATTTATACCGTGCTTATCCTGTATCGTATATCGCACAACGTATATCGCAGATCGTAAATCGTATATCGTATGGTATCAGACAAAGAATGCATCGCATCGCATCGTAACGAATCGTAAAGGTAAATCAGACCTGCTATCGCACATCGCATATCGCAGATCATATATCGCATATCGTATATCGTCCGTATTTCTATCGTATTCCAATCGTATTTTTTGACAACTGATACGTTAGCACCACTGTACACTCATTTGACCAATGTATCAACGAAAAACTAATTCAGAGTAACAGTATGGTATATCTGGACCTCAGTGGTGCGCCAATATCAAGTTTAAGATTTTTAGAAGGTTGTTTTAACCTGGAAACATTATTACTTGCAAATCTATGCATTAAAAGACGAAGAGTTTCATAATCTAATTCACTGCAAGAGACTTAATATATTGGACCTAGGATTCACATGTGTTACTGGAAACACACTGGCAGCAAGTCTTAAGTCAGGCGTTTTACATCATCTTGAATTGTTCAAGGTTTTAATAACTCTTCAAGAGATTGAGCTGATTTTAAAGGAATGTAAAAATGTTCAGTCAGTCAGATGTTACTTACCTGATGATGTTAGTTTTTTGGAGTTCAGTGAGTTTGTTAAAGAACATAGTAATGTATGTTTTTCATTACAGCCAAAGAAATTTATACTATATAGGTATGAAGTAAATTAAACACATGCAAATGATAGAAATCATTTTTTTTTCAAGAGATTGAGCTGATTTTAAAGGAATGTAAAAATGTTCAGTCAGTCAGATGCTACTTACCTGATGATGTTAGTTATAGTTATGTATGTTTTTCATTACATGCAAAGAAATTTATACTGTATTGTTATGAAAAAACTCTAAATGCATGTAAATGATGGAAATTAGTTTTTTTTGCAGAAGTAATTTTTTGTCAGATTGAAAACATATTAATAAGTGTTCAGGACACACGTTGTCTCTATAAATGTATACATATCCTTGTGAATGGAGAAAAATACTGAGCTATGATATACATGTAGTATCTTCTTCCTATGTCAACATATTCTAAAAAGGCTCAATTAAGCCTATCAGGTATTTGACAAATTTTCAATCAATGTATTTTTTAGGCTTGATTCTGTATTTTATTTGTAACAATGACTGAGATTATTATGTGCTATATTCTTTTATATTTGTTAAAAGAAAATCATAATCTAAGTAAAAGTTGCTCTGATTGAAAAGCGCCAAGACAGAGAATGTACAAACCCTGCTCTTTCAGAGAAAATTTATACTTATAGTGAGTTAATCCTTTATATAGTGACCAGTTTGTCATTTTTATATGAATAAAAGCATATTATTATTAAATGACCTATCTTACTGTGTAGATCATATGTAATATGTAACATTATACTGTTGTAGATCATTATGTACCTTTTATGATTGATATAGTAATAGCGGACCTAGGTAGCTGCAGCAAGTGTTATTATTCAACACTTTTGAGTGAGTCAATTTTAAATAAATGTGTGTTGTTTTGATATACATTGCTTAAAGATTCAAATGAATAACACAAATGTACCAATTTTTAGCAGAAAATAACAGAAGATTAAAGTATGGCTACATTATTTTTATTGTGTTGAACAAGAATATATGCTAGTAAATACATATAAATAAGGAGTGCTTTCTAGACAAAAAAAAAAATAGAAAAAAAATAAATATAAGTCATTATCCTGTTCAGTGTTGAAGTTCTTGAAAATAATGATCACAACTTTTATTCACAAGGTTGAGGTATTTTGTTTCTTTTAACCCATTTTAGGTAATTTTGTTTGTATTGGTTTGTATGGAGTTAGATTAGTTTCAATCTGATTGAGGTTTGAAGAACAAACCAGAAATGTACATGATCAAAAAATCAACAGACAGTAGCTTTTTCAGGAAATGTATTATTAATTATTTTGCAATGTACATTTGGATGTTCTGTTAGCTTTTTTGTATAGTTCATATATATTTTCGAGTTTAGAGTACAGTTGATGTAGACAAAAAAAAATGTTGAAGTGCCTTGTTTATTAAACTGTACATGGAAAACATACCTCATGCCCAGGAAATGATCATAAATATATTAATTGACTGCATTTAAGATTTGGACATGTAAGCATGTTTTTCTTTGAAAGATTATAAATCATCTGTTTTATTGGAATCTCTGTAATATTCCACTTGCAAAATGATTCAAAAATTTCTTTGACCTATTTTTTCATTCTTATGACTATTATATGCTGTGCATCATCAATAGGATTGATTGGGGGAAATTAATTTATTATGTCACATGGGGTAAAAAAAGGTCACAAGTGTATATTATAGAAAAACATTGTTTTAAATTTGAGATTTTTTTTTACTTATTCGGCGTGATTTTGGATTTTTTATACACGAGGTCAAAAAGCATGTCAGACTTGTTAAGGATGTAGATGTCACATTTTGGACTTAATCTATATGAATCTTGATCCTAATATGTTTCTTCATAAAGTTTTAGTTGGGTTTGAAATTCAGTAATGAGAGATTAGAATGTAGGTCCTGAGGTAAAACCAATGAAGGATGAATGAAACAGTGTAGAGGTTATAAATACTTTTTGCCAAAATAAAATTTCGTAAGAATATCTGTGTCATTAAAATCTTGGTTGATTTTTTGATGGCCACATTTTAAGATAGAAGGTCACTAGATTAAGCTATTCCCTCATAAAGAAAACCTTTAAGAAAGCTATGCAAACAGCAAAATACCTAATCAGCCTGTGAGTTACTTGCAGGGTGATCAGGTTTTATGCTGTTTGCTGCTCCTTAGTTGACTAGAAATGAGAACTAACAGTTGAATTAAACTGGCTTTCTGCAGATCAGACTTTTAGTGGTACTTAATGTGAGCATCATAATGAATCTGCATGAGAGAAAGGGTAAAATCATTTACCCATCTAAAATCTATAATTTGTTTATTTTTATTCATATAAACAATCAATTAATCTGCTTGCTGGTCTATTTTTAGATTTCTAGAGCAGTTTTTATATAAAATAGACATTTTTGTAGGGAATGAATGATGTGTAATAATGGTAAACATTTGATTTCTTTCCTCTGAGGCATATTTCACTTTTATGTTTTTACAATTTCTTTTACCATAAGCAAGTTATTTCACTTTTTTATTATTATTTATTTTTTATTTAACATTTCTTCTGAAATCAAGACTCTGGACAGATCATTTTGAAATTCATGCTGATCCATATGTATGACAATTTTTTTTTTTTTTTAAAAAAAAATTTAAAAAGGCCAACCAACTTACTTTTTTTCATTTTATATTTTATACTATACTGATAGAAAAAAGTTTAGCAAGTTACTTTCAGCGAAGGTTGTACAAATATCAAATACATGTATATAACAATGTTTCAATTGTTACTGCATGCATTGGCAGGTCTTTGACAAGGTAATTTGATAGAATGATTTTCATTTTAAACAAGAGAATAATGTTTGATAATTGTCCTTTGTTTAACAACTTTTTGACTCATAAAACTAAAGGTCTATATCCTTTATACATTTGAATCTGTAAACCGGTTGATGTTGAATTCTGGTAACAAAAAAAGTTTTAGAAACATCATGAATATTCTCATTTAACTGCAGTAGTCCTTTGAAAATATCATTTTATTGAATTATCTACCTTTACATTAAATAAAGTGTAGATTTCAGATGCCTCACATTGTAATACATATTCATGATTTTTTTATGTGTCCTTAGATTAATTAGATTTATTTATACTTTACTACGCATCCTATATTGAAATTATCTTTTGAGATGACAGAAACTCTAAGCCAAATATATGTTGCCTATGGGAATTCCCAGCTTATAACTTGCTAAACTTTTTTCATCAGTATATATTACCCTCTTCATAATTGTTTGTATCTTTTTTCACAAGATTAGTGACATACAGTTGCAATAAATAATGAATGTAAACAAATGCTGACTTATTATTGAATGTTTTCCCCAAGTTTTGTGTCTTAAATGAAAAATTAAGCTTTTCATGACATCCTTAAAGTAAACGTGTTGAAGTGTCACTTAAGTCAAAAAAATAGATGTAGGAGTATTGTTACACTTGAGTGGGAGGCACTCTAGCTGCCACCTATTTTGGTGTAATGTTGCCATTTACCCAGTGAGTTAATGAACCCTTCAGTGTAAGGTGAAATATCATCCCCCAAAAATTATATAATTGTTTCCTGTAAATTGGTGTTACTTTTCCTTTCTCAATGAAAGAATTATTACACGGAAAGAAGAAAGCTTTTACTCCTGTTTGGGTGTAAACTTCCACCTACCAGTGAGGAGCTGAATTTCCTCAAACTTATTTGTGAAAGGTTAGCTCTTTCTTGTTTGGCAACTTTACACCAAAGCGGGTGGCAGCTAGAGCTGCCTCCCATTTTGGTGTAATGTTACACTCCATTTTTTACAGTGTACTAAATGTCTGAGGTAACTATAATTAAATATATGCTTGTGACACATCAGTTTGAAAATTACACCATTTGATAACAATTTTAATGCGGTTAAATAATCAAAATAGTAAAATAAAAACTGTACAAAACAGATAACTCAGAACATCATATATTTTCATAAAGGCCAATTCTTCAGATAACAAAAAAAAATGTGAATTTTGTACCGAAATTCTGACCAGTGGCAATTACCCAACCTTAAGATTTCCTCATATTTCCAGAAAAAGCATAGCTCACCCGTAGCAATGGCACCACTGTTCCTAGGATCGGTGATATACCGTTGAACCATCAAACCAGTGCTGATGGTCAGTCCACTTCGGCTAGATTTCACGTCAGAAAACCTCATGAAGGCGAAGGCAACGACTACGATAATACCGAAGGTACTATCTATAATTCCTCCAATGACTTGGTCTGGAATAGTCGCCAGGAAAGCAACAAATTTGCCAACAACCCCGGATAAGACCATCAAGAATCCCATTAAGATGACCAAACTGCGACAGGCAACCTGAGGTCATTTAAAAATGATTTAGCTTAACATAAGCTATTTCGCTTGATATGATTAATATGATTTTAAAAGGACATTCAGAAGATTGAAAATAATATAAAAGTCTGAAGTAAAGGCTATCTATGTAAATACATGTAGCATAAAAACGAAATAATAGCTTAAAACTTTTGATGAACTTTTTATGTTAGTGCTTCTCATATAAAATCAAGGTTTTTCTTTCTTTCGTAACTTAAAATCGACTTTAAAACAGTTAGATAATCGGTCCATAAGATCGCTAGCTGGATTGACGATCAGCATAAAGATAGATCAATGACTGATCGGTTCTGTGTTTTGTTTATATGACTAGATGTAGTTACATGTCATTTGTCTACCGTTATAGCAGTGTGGTAGTTGATGATACGTTAAAACCAAGCACAAAAACACGTTTTAATATTTTGGAGCCATTCTGAGCCAATGGCAGTTATATTGTAAATGGTTTGAGTCGTTATCTTATTTTAATTTTAACTGAGTTGGAATTTAGAAATATGTAGGTAAATGTTCAATGTCGGAGCTACTAGCAAAAGGAACACAAAACAGAATTGTTCATGCCTTGGTGATTTCATCCGCAGCTATGTTTATTACTGTAGGAGGTTACGCCATGTCCCGTGCCAAACAATCCTGCCAGTACACCCCAACACCTTCCATGGCAATACCCCTATTGATGGCATGAGCGGGTGGGACCGGGACACTATTTCGGCTGCAGCGTCCCCAAGAGATTCGTTAATGGAGGCAATACAGGCGGCCAGGAAACCGACGTATCCTGCACCACTAAATGTTGGCATGCCAAACTGGAGTGGAATAAATTGGAAGAATTCATAACATTTATAACAAAATGTCTATAAAAGGGAATTAAAAAAAAAATAGCTTATGGATACGCATAAAGTGTCACAAGGCAAATTATGACAGTGTTTTATATTTAACATGTTAATATTTAATAACTTCCAGATATCAATAATTAAGTGTGCGTTGTAGTTTGATACATGTACATAATTTATTCGTTTAAAACTTATTTTAGACCATTTGTTATGAAACATTCTAAAGACGTTATAACATAGCTTGTCTATTTGTTTAATTCACCTTTCGTAACACTGTACGTTCTTTCTCCCTTACTTAATCTTGTTTTCATAACTGCTCTCTATGTTTGATTATATGATTGTATTTGTGATTTGTGACTCGTTATTTTAAGAACCAGCCGTTTATGTACTAATTATCTGCTCAGTTATCCGTGTCACTTTGAGTATGATTTGGTTGCATGTGAGAAAGTCAGTTAGACATACGGAACCGCGTCTGAAACATCGTTAGAAAGAATATCATTATTGTATATATCAGATATATATAAATTTGTAGTATAAGTTGAATTTAGTAAAATAAAGAAGATAATATTAAGCTGTCTACAGTCTTCGGCTAATTCCCCAGTGCAAAGGAGAAAAGTTAAAGAAGAGAGCGAAAAGTAACAGTGGGTGAAAATTAAACCCTATTATAAAAGTCACAGGAAAAATATAATGTTTACCAAATTATGCTCTCTGTAGAACTTAAGCATCAGCACTTAAATACTACCATAATCACTTAAAGTTTTGGGACACCCTTGATTTTTGACAAAATTATTGTTTGTGCCTCTAAGTTTAATCCTTAAAGTATAAGAAATCAGAAAATATTTTATGGTCATTCGTCCATCAATAAATTGTGATCAGGGTCCATCAAGTGATCGTGGGAATTTTATAGTAGATGTAAGCATTTATAGACTTTTGAACAAAAGAGCCTATAACTCCAGGTTAATGAAGGCTTGCATATGCACTGAAATCGTTTTAGCATTTGAAGGACAATGATTATAAATTTCATGATGGATGGATTACCTTACTAATAACATAGTCTTACAGGACTGGGAATCAGAACTGCGTCGTACCATGCATTTTGTAAACAAAAGCCGCCATCTTGAAAAGCAAAAGGTATATTTATGTTCATTGTTGTTCATGATAACGACATACACCACATGAATACGTTACTATTTTTTTTTCCGCTTCATATAGTGCCGTATGCAACTTGAAAAGTCAAAGTTATAGCGAACGTGGAGAAGAATTTGTCAAACATTTGACAGATACGACGCAGGAGAAGTTGCTGTTTCACAGTGGCAATATCAGTCAAACTTGATATGTAGGTAAGACCTAAGAAATACAAAATTATGATTAAAAAAAGGAGGTGACAATAGCAAATGGTTTAATAGAAAATTGAAAGATTAAGTAGAAGAAAAAACATTGTTATTTTTTATGACAAAGGATGAGTATTAATGAAATTACAACCGATTATGTATCAACATTTAAGTGAAAATACAGAGGCCTGGAGGTTTCACAAAAATCTAAGCGTCACATAAAGTAGTTATGTATTTAACTTCGTATTAGCGGTCTAATCTTTCCCTTTCTGTTATTATACTAAACATACTATACTAAACTTCATTTAATTATAAAAGAAACCATTCTTATCAATAAAATGCGTGTATATAAGAATGAAAAAATATTTGATGTCGCTTATTAGTTTGTTTTTGTATATATGACAGATTTCGTAGAATGTTTAAGGCAATGGAAATTTAATTACGGGCAGCTGATGAAATTATATAATCATAATAAATCTTCAAATGTATACGGCTTAAAAATGAAAAGAACAAAAAATATCGGCATACTTTTTTAGTCACACTGATTTACTTAAAATACACATTTCGGACTATTAATCATACTTAAAACTCTCTATGTGCTGATTGATGCAATTTGGATAAACAGAAAAATAGTTATTCGTGTTGTGTAGATTTATATAGTTAATATCACCCAGATTGATATTTATTTTTGTCAAAAAGTAATTAATTTCAGCAATTTAAAACCACATGCATGTAAAGTATACAACAAACACGGGCTTTTAGTTATTGAGGGCAATGTACTTTGTTTACATTTCAGCTACACTCATCAATGTATGTACACAACGGTAGCTCATGATTATCCAATACTTTGAACAAAAAACTGCCGAATGAAACTATACTAATCAGAACTTAACATCAATATTTCGTAGTTATATAGGCCTATATATGTTACAGAAAACCGAAAAACTACTTAGCATCAATTTATTGATGATGATGATGATGATGGGTGTTGATGGTGATGGTGGTGGCGAAGACGCCGACGGTGATGATCATCTACCAAAGTCGCTTACGGACGTACTTATTTGTTAAATATCAACTTTTAATTTACTGAAGATTGCGATTATTCCAAAGTCGCGGTCTCTTTATTTGTTTTATAGAGTGCAATCGCAGATGTATAAATTTTGCTTATAGAAACAGGACCGAAAAGAAGAAACAAATTTGTTATTTATTTATTTATTTTATTTTATTTTTTATCTTATTTTATTTGATATTATTATGATCACATCGGCCTGATTACATAGGAAGGCCTGATTACATATGAAGCACAGGTGGTGGGGGCGGGTCCGTGCACGCCGCTGTATAAACGTGTAAGAGGCGGGGCTTATACGCTGTAAAGCGATTGAAAACCCTCACCGTGTACCATTTAGGCTGACGTTAATGCGTCCATGCCCTGTAGCAATTGTTAGTGTTTACAAAACGAAAAAGAACCGACACCATGCAGCAAATGTTGTTCAGAGTCCCTCAGCTCTCCAAAAACTTATTTCAGTGTCTTTCAAAGGTAAGATTAACTCTATATTGTATATAACTTGATGTGTCATTTTCTGAAGACAATCTGTATTTATATAAGTTGACATTGCTAATAAAATGCTTATGCAACAATCCGATGGGTTTGTTACACAACCTAACAAGGACGTTTAATGCAATTTATTTTTTGTCATAATCAAAGTTTTGCGAGTAATTAATTAATTAATTACATATTTTCAGAGATGTGAATACCTAACTGTAGCTTCCTGATAATTTTAAATCCACAAACTGTAACTGTAGAAGTAGGTCGTAATCTGCAAAACAGCTGGCATTTTGGATTAGGATTGGTTGATAAAGAGAGATAGAATGATCAATTTGTCGCTAGTATATCTTGAATGTGTATTCATATTCAAACGTATACTATTTTAAGAACAGATGTTGGTTTACATAAATCAGTCCCCATCTGCTTGCAGAGTGTGATCGGTAGATTTAATAGATTGTTTAAAAATGATCAAAAGAAGCATTAGCGAAAATGGTTTAAAATCGATACTTCTTTATTGAATGAATATTTTTTATCTTTTTCCCCAAACATTTTCAATGAATAAAACAGTTTGAAAACAGGGATCAATCAATTTTGCCCATTTTTGATGGATTCCCTTTAAAATTACATTACACTTGAGGTGAAATATTGCATTAGTGTACATAGTCCGAGAATACCAATATGGCGAGAACTGAGTACCCCTTATGGGGTACATTTATTGGAGAGTATGATCTGTCAATCCTCCATTAGACAAACCCCTTCTGGGGTGTAAGACTAGCTTAAGACATTCAGGGCTTTGGACTTAACAAGTGTCACCTGACAAGGAGTCAGTGAGAACTTAGCATCTAGCAAAAGTAGCATAGTAGGAACCTATACAGTGTCAATTATTTCTTGTGTTCCAGTCTCAGCCATGTTGCTTGCAGTTCCAGAAGTGTTTCACTACAGGTCGCGTTAGTTTCAGTCAGCTTCATGCAGCTAGACAACATTTATTTAAACACAAAGTAAGTAAAAGTTACATTTCCCTATTTACAAGAAAATTTCACCAAAAAAGAAACCAAAAACTAAACACCTACATATATTTATCAGTAACCCTAATTTACCAGTAACCTGCCAATGGTAGAGTGGTTAGAGTGTCTGCCCTTGAATTGGGAGGTCAAGGGTTTGATCCCTGGCGCAACATACAAAGTGGTAAAAAGGTACTATTATAACCCCCTTGCGTGACACTCAGCAAATAAGGGTAGTTCCAGGATTGGTTGTCCTGGTGTCAGGATAATGTGACTGAATGTGGTATCTTGCCACATGTCTAAAGTGTGATACTGCAGTGTGGCAGCAATATGTCTGTCTCAAGTTGTCATAAAATAATTATGTCTTTTGGTCTTAAATTATTTAAAAAATTAATAACTAATACTGAGCTGTTCAACGTCCCACTTTTTGTAATACCTATCCTTCTGAAAACTGATTGACGTACAATGGTGCTTCCTCAGCCTTGAGTGACTAGATTGTGAAACAGCTTGATTAATATCTTGAAAATTAAAACATCAGCTGTTAAATTGTAAAAAAGAAACAAATCTTTCGAAGATTTTTTCCAATTGAAATTAAAGAAAAGATTAATGATACCTTGAAAACCTTAATTGCTATTCAACTTTATCTGAATCTTTGACAAATCCATTTTTTTTAAAACCTTTTCTCACTCACTACAGAAATGCCTGAAGGGCAGTTTGACCCAGAGTCTACGACACACTGTCACTGAGGCCAGTACAGTCACACCAGAGATTTCCCAGAGAGCCCAGAAGATTGTGGGTGGATGGCTTATCGGATGTGCCGGGATGGTTGTTGGAGCTGTAGTCCTTGGCGGAGTCACACGGTAATGGTGACTGGATGATGTGCATCCTGGATTGTCCGTGTAACCAGAGAAAATAATGATACTCTTTAAACCCTTTCCGTCATAGAGGAAACCATGAAAAGACCTATGCAAACAGCATAAAACCAGATCAGCCTGCGAGTAACTTGCAGGCTGATCTGGTTTTATGCTGTTCGCTGCTCCTCAGTGGTCTGGTAATGAGGATTTTACAATTAAATTTGGTAAGGTTTGAGTTTGGCTTTCTGCAGATCAAGCTTTATGTGGTACCTATTGAGTGCGTCAAAATGAGTCTATATGAGGGAAAGGGTTAATCTATGTTTATTGACACATGTCCTGGAAGCGACTTTTTGTTTTTGCCCTATGGTGACTTAAAATTATAAAGTGTCAATGTTATAGTTAAAACTATGGACTCAAACTCTAGATGTGACTGAGTAACTTAGTTTCAAGCCCCATATATAGCATTGTAATGGAATTGCATTGTGTATAGCAAAAAGTAGCCTTTTGTTTTAGCAACTATGAGAATATTTCAATTTAAACAATTGAATTTTTAGAATTGAAATACCAGTTCATATATATTGATCGAAGCATAGCGGTAATCCTTTTCCATGGTAATGCCTCTTTGACTACCTCCTGTGACTTATGGCAGCCATTTATCCTACATCTTACAAAATATTCGATCTAATAGAAAAGTCAGGTCAGTTTTAAAGCAGTTCCCAGTCTTTACAGATTGTACAGTGCTAACTCCTGGCCCCATGTTCTTGAAAATAAAGATGGTATCTAAATAAGATTGTCATATTCAGACTCAAATATTCACATCTGTTTCATTTGGGATTTGAGTATGATACTCATATCTTAGCCTGAGATTTTACTTAAGTATTTTCAAGAACACTGGGCCAGGCCTGTCTCAAAATGAGATATTCCGTTGCACATAATCATGAAGATCTAGAAGTCTTATTTATTGATCAAGAGGCTAGAAAGTTTGCAAACCTTTCAGTTATTAGTATGCTCTGACAGAAAATGGCTTTTAATTTCTTCAAACTTCTATATCTTGAGTGATACATAATTTGAGAATATTTACTTGAAGGAAAATTTAAATTTAAGATTTTTCGGGAAATAGACTTGATTGGCAAAATATTATTACTAAGAAAAACAAATAGTATAAACCTTGATCAGCTTTAGGGGTTCTGGTTTCGTACTGTATGCTCAAGTCACATCCTTGATGGCACTTGCAGGGGTTGACACTAACTGTGTCCCGGGATCCCGAGGACACCAAAAATTGTGAAGGAACTCCAGAATTGATATGCCAGGTGTTCCATTGGGTTACTTACTTTTCCCATTAAAACTAAATTGAATAGCCACATTTGTTGAAAACCCATGTAATTGACTTCATAAAACTTTCTTTTTAGTAACCCTCTTTGATGTAGCATAACTTTTTAATCAATTGTTATGTGAATAAAGCCATCATATCTGAAAGACATGACAGGGACTCCTTTGATTCAGAAGGGACTCTTGAATTTTAAAGCAGGTGTTCTGTCCGGATACCTGGCTAAAAATTTAGTGCAAAACCCTGACTTGTATGATAAAGGGTAAGACAGGATTTACACTGTAAAGTATATATTTCTGTTGATAAAGGTTGACTGAGTCTGGACTGTCAATGGTGGATTGGCGTCTCTTCAAGGACATGAAACCTCCAACAAACCAGAAGGAGTGGGAGGAGGAGTTTGAACGCTATAAACAGTTCCCTGAGTATAAGTAGTAAGTATCATCTCTTACACTTGAACACTCAATACACAATATTGCATGTTGGATTGCTGAAAGGCCAGATAACTGTGGGGAAAAATGTGGTCTGATTCAAAATCTGTTGTGTAGTGTTCGCCCATCTTTATCCCATATCATTGTAAAATAATCAATAGTTGAAATAATGAACAATATCTGTATTAATTGAATTCCCAATGTTTTGTAAATATTTTTTGATCTGATTTCAAAAGTATGAATTAATTGCATGGTGCTATTTATTTATTAATTTTATTATTTATTTACATTTTTTTCCAGTGTTGCACAAGAGAAAGGTGAGATGACACTGTCAGAGTTCAAGTTTATTTTCTACATGGAGTGGGCACATCGTATGTGGGGGCGAGGGGTGGGGCTTGTGTTTGCTATCCCCGCCCTCGTCTTCCTACAGAAGGGCTGGATATCTCGCGCCATGAAACCCAGACTAGCACTGTTTGCAGCACTGATTGGATTTCAGGTGGGTGAGGTGATGTTATCTGAGCAAATTGTTGTTGCAAGAAATTCAACGATTATATAAACTTAGAACCTTGGTCTTAACAACATGAGGCTAATGGTTTTAAGTAAGCAGTCACCTGTTGAAGTGTTAGTTATGTTCACCATTTTATCATTTTCAACTTTATGAGTATTGGACCATTCTTTAGTCTTCAAATTAAAACATAATGAAAGATGATGAACTTTGATTCCAATGCATTATAATCCATCTGCTTTATATATCAACACTCTGGAGGGACAAGATGGAAAATTCTCCATAATAAACTTTAACAGTCTCCTTTAAGAGATCACTTAACATGTGTTTTGCCATGTATAACACTCTACTTGTACATCCTGTGCAGGGTTTTCTGGGTTGGTATATGGTGAAGAGTGGGCTGGAGGAGAAACCCGAGCCCACAGACATTCCCCGGGTCAGTCAGTACCGCCTGGCAGCTCATCTTGGTTCCGCCCTCCTCCTTTATACACTCTTCCTGTACTCCGGTCTCTCACATATCCTCACACCCACCAAGGTAAGTAGCTACTATTTAGTTTTAAAATTGTAACAATCAGATAATCAGGTAAGTATCAGATTTGTTCAAATCTGAGATATTTTATTAGAAACACAATCTGTATGGTGTAATCAGGTTGATTCATTCATTTTTGAGGAACTGAAATACAGATTCGGTTTTACAACTGTTTTCAACTTTATTACCACAAAAACATCTTTTCAACTGATATTGATTTCCAAGGCTATAAAATTGTGTTAAGACATTACATTTTCTCTACAGCAGACTGGTTTTAAAATGGTTCACATTCAGATTCAGAAAAGACATTGTATTTGACTTAAATACTGCAGGGGCTTGCCATGTTTATTTGACTGGTTGCTAAAGGGAGTTGAGGTTGATATAAGATATTTTGTGTATCATGAATTATTATAACCTCATGATGCTGCTCATGATGATATTGATGACATCCAATTTCTATGACAGCTACCAGAACTAAGAAACTTTGGCAGATTGCGGGCACTGGCTCATTGTTCTAAAGGGATTGCATTCCTCACCGCTCTTTCAGGTAGGTCATGCAATAGCAAGCTGTTGTCCTGAACTGATAAGAGTCTGATTCAGTATGTTACTGTACCTCACCAGTAAATTTTTCATGGAATAAAAAAAGTTTGTAGCTCCTGTTTATTTTTATGCACCCAAAGCTATAGCTTTGGAAGCTTGAAATTGGACCGTACATGTGTGAGTGTGTGTGTGTCGAGCATTTTTTTTTCCTGACACTAACTATGTATTGTATGCATGCATTGTGATTTAACTTGGTATCAATGATCTCCTCAAGAAGACGGAGTGTTGCGTGAAAGATCCAGGTTTGGACTTCAAAGGTCAAGGTCACAATCACAGATCAAAGGTCATAAAATGGGGTATTTTTCAGTATCCTGACATTAACTCTGTCCTAGATGGATGGATATTGATATTACTTGGTATAAATAATATCATCAAAAAGACAGAGTGTCTTGTGAAATATCCAGGTTTGTACCTCCAAGGTCGAGGTCACAATCACAAATCAAAGGTCATAAAATGGGGGTATTTTTCAGTTTCCGGATATAAACTCTGTCCTGGGTGGATGGATATTTATATAACTTAGTATTAATGATCTCTTCAAGAAGACAGAGTGTCGCACGAAAGATAAAGGTTTGTAACTAAAAGGTCAAGGTCACAATCACAGATCAAATGTTATAAAACGGGAGGGATTTTTAGCTCACCTGAGCACAAAGTGCTCAAGGTGAGCTTTTGTGATCGCCCTTCGTCCGTCGTCGTGCGTCGTGCGTCGTCCGTCGTCAACAATTTGCTTTAAACGACATCTCCTCTGAAACAGCTGGACAAAATTTAATGAAACTTGGCAGGAATGTTCCTTGGGTGAGGCTCTACAAAAGTTGCTAAAATAAAGTTGATCCATGAAGAACTCTGGTTGCCATGGCAACAAAAAGAAAAATAATTTGAAAACTTTAAAAATCATCTCCTTCAAAACTACTGGCCAGATTTCAAAATAATTTGGTACAGATGTTCCTTGGGTCAACCTCTACCAAAGTTGCTAAAATTATTCCGATCCGTAAAAAAACATGGCCGCCAGGGGCGGGGCTTATTTGCCTTATATCTATATAGAGAAACCTTTAAACAACATCTCCTCTGAAACCACTGGACAGAATTTGATTAAACTTGGCAGGGATGATCCTTGGGTCAACCTTCACAAAAGTTGCTAAAATAAACTTGATCCATATAGAACTCTGGTTGCCATGGCAACAAAAAGAAAAAAAATATGACAACTTTAAAAATCATCTTCTTCAAAACTACTGGCCAGATTTTAAAATAAATTGGTACAGATGTTCCTTGGGTCAACCTCTACCAAAGTTGCTAAAATTATTCCGATCCGTAAAAAAACATGGCCGCCAGGGGCGGGGCTTATTTGCCTTATATGTATATAGAGAAACCTTTAAACAACATCTCCTCTGAAACCACTGGACAGAATTTGATTAAACTTGGCAGGGATGATCCTTGGGTCAACCTTCACAAATGTTCCTAAAATAAACTTGATCCATATAGAACTCTAGTTGCCATGGCAACAAAAAGAAAAAAAATATGAAAACTTTAAAAATCACCTTCTTCAAAACTAGTCTGGCCAGATTTTAAAATAAATTGGTACAGATGTTCCTTGGGTCAACCTATTTGTCTCAGGTGAGCGATTTAGGGCCATCATGGGCCTCTTGTTCAGTTTCCAGACTGTCCTGGATGGATGGATATTTATATAACTTGGTATCAATGATCTCATCATAAAAGACGGAGTGTCATGCGAAAGATTCAGGTTTGTAATTCAAAGGTCAAGGTCACAACACTAACTTTGTCCTGGATGGATGGATATTTGCACCCACTGACATGTAACTTCATATACAGACAGAACATATGAAAGAAAGTGCAGTTTACAAGGCCCGTAACTTTTAACTTAAATATATTTTGAGTTACTCCCCTTTGTTGATAGAGGTATTATGTAGGGGACACACGTTTAAAAGGTTTTCTAAGGAACACCCGAGTCTAGTGAACATCAAGTATGTGCTAAAATCTGCTAAAATGATAAAACAGTTCTGTGTCAAAGCAACTCGTTGGGGGCATATGTCACTGACTGAGACAGTTCTTGTTTCTGTCCATAAAGAATTTTGGTCACCTAAAATAGATATTTATGATGTCAGATGTTATTGCTTGTTTAATTAATTTTCAAAGTTTATCACACATTTCTGTATCCCAGGAGCCTTTGTTGCGGGCCTAGATGCGGGCTTGACATACAACTCCTGGCCCAAGATGGCTGACCGATGGATACCTGATGACCTTTGGGCTATCACGCCAAAGTGGAAAAACATTTTTGAGAACCCCACCACTGTCCAGTTTGATCATAGATGCTTGGTGAGTAGAAGTCTCACACATGTGTAGAGACACACACACATTTAACCAGACATACATACAATATACACAGGTTCATATCACTCACCAATTTCAGAAGCCAGAGTGAAATAATTAGGTTATATATTTCACCAATTATTCTCATGTCTGACCCAAAAACATGAAGTGAAATCACAAATAATTTTGTATTATGCTATATGTCTGCAGGGGATGACCACTGTGGCGACAGTCAGTACCTTCTGGCTGGTCAGTCGACAGTACGCCCTCCCACCTCGGACCAGGATGGCCATCAACTGCCTCTTTGGGATGGTCTTTGTCCAGGTACAGTATTGACATTACAAATACTTCTGCTTAAGTGTTAGTGACAGGTTATTGAAGAAAAGCAGTCATTGATGGAAAGATTCATGTGTGTTTAGAAGCCTGAATTATCAGGCAACCTGTTGTAAGTAGCCACATGTAAACCCTGGAAAAGACATTGGAATATTCTGTTAACCTCCATTTAATAGCCTCCTGAGTTGAACAGCCCTTTTCTCATTCCGTACCCCCTTGATTGTATAGGGTTGACTGTGTATCATTTGATTGGAATAACATTTGATTGAAAATTAAACACTTTGGCTGATTATGTGTCCATTGTAATAAAACTGTGGTATACCACAGCAGTAAAATTGCTTTCTACAATGCAGTATGGTGTATTTGCAGTCCAGACCTAGTTAGATCTTATGATTTTGAGCTTTGCTATATACTTTAAAACCTGTTTGTAATAATATGATACCCATAAGCAAAGTAAAGATTTGGGTCAGTGATTTGATACACACTATATTGGTATTCACAATAGGTAAGAACACATACTGAAGTGAATCTGCATTTGTATGTTAACAGTGATTTTATCTCTGTTACAACAATAAAAGAAACCATTTAAACATGACAATAATTCCAATTAAATTGAATTTGAACTGATTTCTTTTATATTGATTAGGTATCAAATTTTGAACTCAACAACATAATTGTTTTCAATGGTTGCTTGGTTGCACCAGTACATTGAGCATGGGAAGGTCTTAAAAAAAACAACATCCTTATTGAGTTCACATCCTTCTGATCTGTAGTCTTGAACTATACTACTGAACCACTGCACATTCTAATTATTCCAATAAACATAAACAATAAATGTAACTCCAGAATTAATGAGATGTAATTTCTCTATTGACAGGCCTCCCTTGGAATCTCAACACTACTGTATTACGTGCCTACTTGGCTGGCTGCGACACATCAGTCAGGTTCCGTGGCGTTACTGTCATTTGCAATCTGGGCCACACACGAGCTGAGGAGGCTTCCGAAATAATTCAGAGTGTACAACAATGTTTATTGTATCTTCAACTGATCCAAAACTTTTGATACTTTGTGATGGGGAGGGGAAGGGGAGTGCTTGTGGAAAGGGAAAGAGTTACTCGTCACAATGTTTATTCACAGAAGAGTGTTTAAATACTGTCACTAATTTTACATCCAAATGAGGAGGGACTAAACAAATCCCAAAAATTGTTTGTTATTTCATTTTTTTAAGGCGATGTGTACTGGTCCACACTGGGCTAGTGTTGTCCCAAGTCTCTCTAGATCACAAGTTGTTTAAATCTTTGACTGGTTCATAGACATTTATCTTGTCACATGTACATATGCTCCGATTGTGCTAAGTTTGACATGTTGATGTTTATGTATATATACATATATTAACAAAAACAGAAACAGGCAATTCCTTATTTTAGGGAGAACATTTAAAATTTCAAGTTCCCTTGATAATACATTTGTTATTTTTTGAGATTTCCATTATTTCATATCTCAATGTTATATTTTTACATATTTCAATATCCATCCATCAAGAATAGAAAATGCTCTGAAAATAGACTGAATAAATACTATTGATCATATACTTGTATATGTATTTATGTGTTTTGTGTGTGTGTGATGAT
Organism: Solen grandis; assembly: GCA_021229015.1. Taxonomy (NCBI): domain Eukaryota; kingdom Metazoa; phylum Mollusca; class Bivalvia; order Adapedonta; family Solenidae; genus Solen; species Solen grandis. The sequence goes on along the minus strand of CM037791.1, from coordinate 3,667,959 downwards.
TATGGGAGTCTAGCTTACTCTTTCTCTCATGTAGGAATCTATGACTTCATGCCAGAAGATTAATTTGTTAAACATTGTTTTTTCCATTGCCATGGAGGCTGTAGACTCTTAGCTACAATATTGTTTGTGGAAACTGAGGTGACTTCTACCGTTTGTTCGACCATGAAGATGATCTGCTATTTGCCAGTGCATTAGAACAAGTAAATATGAGGTAATGTGTGACAGGTGTATGTAAAGTTAGATAAGATCTGTCACAATATAGTATGTTACAATAGACATTCTTAATAACATTAATTATGTTAACCACTATTTTAATCCTTTCCCTCACAGAGGACACAATGAAAACACCTATGCGAACAGCATAAAACCAGATCAGCCTGCGAGTAACTCGCAGGCTGATCAGGTTTTATGCTGTTCCCTGCTCCTCAGTGGTCTGGAAATGAGGATTTTGTAATTAAATTTGGTAAGGTTTAACTGTGGTTTTCTGCAGATCAGGCTTTATGTGATACCTATTGAGTGCGTCAAAATGAGTCTATATGGGGGAAAGGGTTAACAAGAGAGTTACTGTGAACAAGATACATATGAACAGTTTTAAGCAGGATATACTTACTAAATATTTCCCCATGCTGTTATTAGTTACATATTGAAGTGAATCTGTCACATAATGGTAATGGTCGTGACAGTTTCACTCACCGGTACTTGTAAACGTCCTTCAGTCGGAGTACTTGAAAGTGTTGAAAAAAAAACTGTTTGACTTTTTTTGGCATGGAAAAATGTTATACATGTATTAGAATATTACTACTTTAAGTAGGGAAGAAACACTTCTATTGCAGGGTACTTTCGTGTCTTTTTTTTTGTTGTTGTTGTTTTTGTTGTACTAGTGCTATTTATAATCAGATTTTATGACCTTGCTTGATGTTGTCTCCATGCGCATATACAAGGAAGACAACTGTATAGGCAGATTTGTTTACCTCTTGATTTTCACTGAAAATATGTGTTCTGAATACTTTTACACTTAATATAAGGTTTTGTAAGCACTTGAGATGCAGTCCTTTGATAAAATCATGAAATCATTTTTGTATTAAAAGTCTACAAAACACAAGTCTTGTCTTTATATCAGGTATTTTACAGCCATTGGTTTCTTAAATAAAAACAAAGACACGTTGCTCTTTTGGTGAATATCACTGTCCATCTTCAGTGTGTGTGTGTGTGTTTTCTATGAGTGAATGTATCTGGCTTTCTTTACACACGTGACGTGTGTGTATATCTGGTTAGATGTATATTTGACTGAATGCTAGAATTGAAAACACAGAATATACACACTCACCATAGTCATTTATTACAATTATACATCTATCTACAGTGATTATTTCCTAAGAAATCACTTCATATTCTTGGTATCCTAATATCATTATTATCTCTGTACATTGTTGTATAAATTATAAAGTGTGGTCCGGGTGCAAAGCAGACGACAATGCTTTATTC
>CM037791.1:3651566-3666374 GCA_021229015.1 Solen grandis | reverse complement strand
ACAAAGACGTATGAGGAATTTCAAGATATGGCTGGTACAAAACTAGGTAGATATGTTTTATTTGTGAATTTATTCATCAACCAACACCATCGTCAGGAAGAATATAATTTTAATCTATACTCAAAATACATACCATCCATCCTTCCGACACTTTATTTTGAAAGTGTTCTTAGCAGTGTGCCTGTCAGGGAAGAGATATTATTTATGTACCTAAGTGTATTTTGTGGTTTAAAAAAAAAAATATATTGATAAAAAAAATCTGTTTTCTAGTATGTAGTAGTTACGACTGCATAACTGAATTGTACTGGGTCTAGCAGTAGAGCTATTTCGAAAGGAATACCGTTCCAGAGGGTGACACTTAGGGGGAAGAAAGAAATTTAAAGTAGATCTAATCAAGTGATGTTTGTATTTTTTGGAGTGAGAGAGGATGCATGTTTCTTGATAGTCTATTTTGAGATCAAATATAAGTAGGAATAGGGGCGGCAACTACATTGTACATTGTAACAGATTTTGTGGAAAAGGATCAATCGTGCGACATTTCTTCTTGCTTCTAATGTTCTCCAAGCTAGCCATACAACACTTGAATTGTTTGACCCATCTATTGGTGTGTCACAGATCCAGCTAAATAGTGTCTATGTTTGTCTTTTATGTAGGGGCGACATACTGATGAGGCATATTCAAGTTGTGACCTTATTAGTGTCTTGTATGCTAAGTCCCGCACTATAGTATTTCTTGTTATCATATTTCGTTTTAAGAAGTATAAAGATTTGTTTGCATTTGCTTTATTCTATTAATATGGGTACTGAAAATTTAGGTCTGTTGTTAGATACTCACCTGGTTATCTGGCCTGGGAAACTGATTCGAGGGCTTGCCCGTGGAGAAAGCATTAGTGTTGAGTTTTCTCTTTACTTCTTGTAATGTGGAGAACATGGAATTTGCTTGGATTAAGCTCCATGTCCAACTTCGACTCCCATTTCTCCATTCGGCAAATATCTAATTGTAATTGTTGTGCATCTGAGGAAGAATTTATAGTAAGGTATACTGCTGTGTCATCCTCGTTTAGTCGGACTTGGGATTTGATTACTGATAATGGGAGTTAATTTGTAAGTGCGAGGAAGAAAATTGAGCCAAGAATAGAGCCTTGTGATGCGCCGGAAGTAGCTGGTACCTCTGGTGACCATCAAATATAATTGCTCGTCTATGTCCTGCCATGCAAGGATTTGCGGAGACATACCATACTATTGGAGGACGAAAAAGAATTTTTGATGGTTCACTTTGTCGAAAGTCTTACTAAAATCAAGTAATATGAAGTATGTTTGTTTACCATTACAGATATGTTTAAAGGGATGATGACACAGTTCGATAAGTTGTGTTTCACTGGACCTGCGTTCTCTGAAACCATGCTGAAAACCATACAAGATATTATAAGTGGTAAAATGTAAGGACAAGTGGGACGCTAAAACATGTTCAAGTGTTTTGCATAGGATGCATTTGAGCGATATAGGTCGATAATTGTATGGGCTGTTTTATCAACTTTTTAGCTCGATTATGGCTAATATCGGCATATTAAGTTAGGAGTTATACCCCTTTTAATAATAAATGCCAGATTTCACTTTCTTTGCACTCTAGCATCTTAATTTCTTATGCAATTCTCTTCAAACTTTATAGCAAGCTTTATTACCATAATCTCTTGACCAAGTTCGATTAATGCTAGTATCGGCCAATTATACATCTTCACTTACACTAGCATCTTCATTTACAAAGCAATCATTTTCAAACAATGTCTTCGTCATTATCTCTTGGTCAAGTTCGATTATGGCTGTTAAGTCAGGAGTTATGCCCCGTTTCATATTAAAAAAAGCCAGATTTAACTTCGTTTGCACTGTAGGGTTGTCATTTTTAGTAATCATTTTCAAGCATTACGATAATGTTTATAGCCATAATCTCTTGACCAAGTTTGACTATGGCTGATGTCGGATCATTAGGTCAGGAGTTATAGCCCTTTAATTAAGAAAAAAGCCAGTTTTCACTGCTAACACTAGCATCTTTATTTCTTGTTAGCAATCATTTTGAAATTTCATGACAATATTCATAGCCATAATCTCTCAGTTCAGACTGACTCTACATTTTGACCATAGGCCGGGGTAGGAGAAAAGATATTTTCTGCATTATGTTCCATATTGATTTTTGATCACTAAACCCTTTACATAGACCAGAAAGCAAGATTTACAATGTTGAAACGTTTCCTATGAGCAAAGCGTCCCGTATTGTCGCAGCGACAGCAAAAAACTCGTACAGAGATATAATTTGAACTGGAGAAAATAAACCGAGCGCTAAATGCAAGGAATTTTCACACAAACAACAAACACATTTTGAAACTCATACTTGTAGACTAGTAGTCACAAAGTATCTGATTAGTTCAGGCGGACCATGTAGACCATTTCACTAGAAGATGGGCAATACCCGGTATAAATAGCTGAGTTAAAAAGGCCAAACACACATTGACTAGGGAGAATTTATTTCCCATTTAACAAGGTGTGAAAGTTTACATGAGCATGGTTAGCCCTGCGTTCAGTTAAGCATAACGCTCGAAACTATGAAGGATTTGGTTCCCTGTTTGCACTCTATACACTAAGATAAAACAGGGATGCAAAAATTAACGTTACGGTTTCTTTGATCGTTTTCAGGGTATGTTTACCATCTATGTTGTAACTGAAACACTCCAATAATGATATCGTGTGGAATACACTACACCGGTCTTTACTAATTTCTCTTTCTTATGACTTCCGGATTTGTTAGTATTAAATATACTATTAAAATACTATTGTTACAACATAGAGAACAAATTTCATAGCACGAGATTTCACTAAATCTTCACAGCAATTCACTGTCTCTTGAGTCCTTTCATGTTCATATAATAAGACCGTAGAAACTCCTTCATTAAATTCACGGGCATTTAATTACTCTTAAGTTTATCGTTATGCGTCATTTAGGCAATTTGGAATTATTTGTCAGGACACAAACCCCGTTTTTGTTTAGCTTAATCTTAAATGAATTGATGTCGTTACTATTTGTTCTGGTAATTTATTCTAGTGGTCAATGACCCTCCGACCCTGTGCGCGAGACAACTGTTTATATATTGATATAGAATTTATTTCAAAGTGGGTGGCACTGGGGCTAGGGGAGAAACTTGTTTTACTGAGATCTGCGGTTGTTCTTCTGTACTCGAGGCTTGGAATACCTAGATCACGTATTTTTTCTGAATAACCAAGATTCGAGATGCTTTTAATAAAACCCAGTAGCTCTACGTTGGTTGGTTCTTTAGGGTTTTTTTATTCTGTTTTCGAAACGAAGAGACCAACATTTAGCAGCATATTCGAGGTGGTGTAAAACTTGTTAATTCTTTTATTTTGCAGGTTTTGACCAACTGAATGAATTCCGAGCCGAAACCATCACTGGCCTTATTTTCTGCGTCAGTACAGTCGTTATTCTCCTACTGACCAAACGGAAAATTCAGACAGATGGATATAGGAACGGTCTTATCGTCACTTTGGTCACCGCTGCTCTTTCAGGTAAATTACAGAATTTACAAACTTTTGTGGCAATCATTACAATCATTCGAAAAAAAATGTGAAAATAGTTTCAATTTCCTGGATTTAATGCTAACCACAAAATGATTTTGCCTATCTCTTAGATAACAATTAATCAGTGACAAAGGCATGCTTGTAAGTGGAGTGTTTTGCAAATTCCTCCGAAATGTATCTCCATAATAGATGGGTGGCTCAGTTTCCTTTTACACAGTGAATATTATGCTTTAGATTCGTGTTGACTGGGCATATTTATTTTAATTCCTTTTTAAATTAATTTACCCAATGAATAAAGATCTGATCAATCAGTGAATAAAAACTCAATTTACACAAGCATGTAGGTGTTGTGTAAGCCAGTGCTCGTTATTTTAATTGGGGTAACTTCTCATATCGGTATGAAATGAGATTGGCAATGCTCGGTATAATTCGCTGATATGAACTCACAAATAAGTGACTAATTCAAATTCTCATGTGGATGATTATAACCCACAGAAGAAATTTTCACCAGCATGCTAGATTACGTCTCATTTCTCAGTGATATGGTCTGTTGACCTCTCAAAAACAAACATTCCTTATATGTTGCTGAAGTAAAACATTACTTAAAAAAGTAATTGAGTTAATGAAGTTTCTACGAATGTACCGGATATTTCGTATTAAGCATCGTGTATAATCGTATCTCGGATATCGCCATTTTACTGTACATTGAAACACAGAACAATTAATTTACTTATTTGTTAAATAATCCTATATTCAGTCGATTTAAACTGAACAAATAGGATTTCCTTAATCAATACACCTGAATACTTCAAATTTGCTCAAATTGTGTGAACTTCATTATGCACGGCCATATTCTTTCAAATCTAAATGCACTTCCGTATACAACGCACACATTTCCGGTAATTTATATACATGTGTATTTATATTTAGAAAGTGTGTTGGTATTCAGATGACCATGCATACCTAAACCGATGTTGACATTCATATATATGTATATTCTTTTCAGCGATATTGTCACTTGTGGCGGCGGGACAGTTCGCCAAAGGAATTTCTAATGCAAACGCATATTTGGAATCAGTCGGCGGTGGAATAAGTATCTTTGGATTTCCTTACTCCGTTCTCTTAAGCGGGTTTGGAGGATTTCTGGCGGGAATCTATGTATTTTCAGTTATTGCGAAGCTTCTCTCGAAACCTGCAGATAGTTCGCCTCCACCTTATTCGCTCCAGAACGAACCATCCCCCTCTGTGTATTACCCAGGAACGCAGCCGAGCGTGTTTCACTCTCAGCCGAACCAAAAAACAACAAGCACGGATCTTGACTACAAATGCTAAAACTAATGATGTCCTATCGTTTACTATTCACTTTGTTCTAAGAAAACAGTGGAAACATCTTTGTTACCTACATTCCTTATAAATATCGATCCTTGAAGAAGGACTCCAAGCCAAAATATATTTTTACTTCTATATTGTTTAATTTGAAACTATTTTATATTAAGTTTTATTGCGATTTAAAATGACAAAAAGGACGTTGAATTAGGGTGTTATCTCTCAGATAGATGGACATTCATAATTGGTTAAGAACTTTAGATTGAAATCAACGTAATAAAAGCCCTGTCAAGTTATTACTGGACGAAACATAACTTCCTTGTAGATGTTTTTTGTACTTAACTTCGTTTCCCCAGCTCAGTATCAGATTTGAATTGCAAAAGTTATTTTCGCCATGATTTGAATATATTTAAAAGCAGCGGCGAAATTTCAACATTTCTTAAGCGTATCGCAGATGAACCTACGCATAGAAGGAAAATAGCCATGTTTGAAAATAATTGGTTAAAATGTATGTATGTATAAAGCGGATGGATAAACACAAACACCACGTAAACATATACGGAAACGAACTGCAATAATTTGCTTTTGGAAGTAATTGCGTAAAGTAAACTGAAAAATGAATTGATTATAAATAAATCAAATATTAGAGATGATTTCGACGGGCTACACAAGCAGTTGGTAATACGTTTGCTGAATAGTATAATTTTACTTATTTTTTTATTATTTCAAGGATTTATGGTTACACTGTACACATTTGATATAAGCTGTATATAAAATAATTTAGTGTTAAAGCCTTAAAGTGCAAATTCTGATTGTCCGTCCTTTATGTTCATTTCACAACACTTCGAGTACAGCTGCAATGTTCTTCCTCATACATGGCAGATATCAAAATAAAATGTTTTAAGTGTAACAACAAAATAAAGACTTGATAGCATGTCAGATGTTATCAGGAACATATATTTTTAATTTACAAACATGCATAATGCCAAACTTCCATTCATCCCATTTTTTCTATTCTTATTGTTTTCACTGTTCTCTCTCTCTATCTAGGAAGTTTTTTCTTTTGTTTGTTTTATTTTTATGTTCGATTATTATGTTTATATTTATAATCTGAAATGAAGTAAATTTGTTATATTTCTAATACGTTTTCAACTATTTGGGTAGTTTTACTAAGCGTTTATTCTTAGCAATGTATTGCGAAAATGTATGATAAACTTATGTGCAGGATTACATTGACATACAGAGTAATAGGTAGCAAAACTTTTCGATAATGGATTGTAACTAAATTGTTTTTCAAGCATCAGCAAGCTGACTTGCGCGATTTATCGTGGAATATTGGAAGACGGCTACCATACAAGAAATCATGATAGCTTAGATTAATAGAATGATGTGATTTTGCGCAGTTATGTATAAAACATCTTGCCTTGTTAATACACAGGCTGAAGCGTTGCAAGGCGCTTTTCGTGGATATTAAATAACGGCCTACAAAAACTCATTATTGCTATAGATTTAAATAGTTATTAATGTGTTTTGTTTGCTTTCAGTTACTGGATAGTATTTATTTTAACAATATTGCTTTGTTACTATATGGTATTCATGTATGCATTCATGCAAGATCGCTTGCTTCGTTGTATTATATTTTACAACATCTGCCTTCTTAAAAGATTATAAGTTATTTTTAATTGATATGCTCTGTTAAAGTATCTTACATATGCATCGTGTCTAGCAATATTTACACGTTACCGGTACTGGTGGCCAGGTTGAAAGATTGTTCGCATCGGAATCTTGAGGTTATTACTTCAACTTCCGGTCGTGATATACGTTATTGCTGGCACTCAACATATCAATATACATGTAGTAAACATGTGCAATGATTATGGGACGGTTGTGGTATCGCAGTGTGGTAGAACTGTCTGCATGTTTCTTGTAAACAAACTCTCCAAATGACTGTATGATTGTCGATTTGATTAAAACTTTATATTTACCGTTGATTGGGAAACAAGTTCTTACAACTTAAACTATCCCTCTCAACGGTTCCTGAGTTGGACTTTGCGCCTGAGAAAGTAATGAAAAATCTTTGCCCCCAACGGGGTTAAAATGAAAAGCAACAAACAAAACATCATCAACAGACTTTTTACACATCGTTGAAATATTTAAGTCACATTAACCTACTGTATAAAGCAGTTTAGAATTTAAACCTTCAGGAGCATGAGTTTTAAGTTTATGTATCCAAAAGGTTTTTTTTAAGCAGGTGATCAATGTTGTTATTGATAATATTAATAGGCGTAAATGAGAAATCATTTCAATTATGATTTTCTAAATTAAAATGTATGGCATCGGTAGAGGAAAATGAGACATTTTGCTTGGTCTGACCAACATATTGCATGTTGCATTTTGAAAATGTTGTAAGATAAATGACAATCTTAGTTTGACATTTTGTATTAAAACGCAAATCAAACTTTTCTCCTGTAACATGGCTAGAAAAAAACGAGCCAGAATTTTATACGGGAAACAGTGAGAACACTTAGGTCTGTTACAACTTTTAGAGAGAACTGTTTTAGATTCATTATGCGTAAAGTTTGAATTCACTAAATAGTCACGTTAACTTTTTGGACGCTGGTACGCAACAATAGGTTTAAAATGGTTGTGAACAAATTTCAGATTTTCGCTTTTCGATAACTTCAGAAGGTCCCAGTATTTATGTAGAATACCGCCTATATTTGGTAAGGTTGTATTATACATAGTAATAAATGGAATAACACATTTCTTTTCACCAGTCACAGAGGCTAATGCATCCACTTGAGACATACATGACACATTACTAAAAGCTTTGTCTGTTTCTGATTTGGGATAGTTTCTGTCAAGGGAAAAAATCCGTAGTTGCTGGAGAGAAGCGTTGAATTTCGGGTCGTCAGATATAATCCTCCTGTATCGCTTTGCTTGGCTGTATGGAATTCGTCTTTACACTTCTTAGGATGGCACGATGTATAGTCGAGATATTGGTGGTTATTTGTTTCTTTCAGAAAAATGTCTGTTTCAATTTGAAGCGATTCTCCTTTTATTACTGTTACATCCAAAAAAGAGACAGACTGGTCAGATATGGTATATATAAAATTGATATTCGGATGAAAATTATTTAAGTTGTCGAAAAATGTTTCTAACTCTACAAATGAATGATCCCATATAATAAAGATGTCGTCAAGAAATCTTAACCACACAGAGGGTTTTATTTTACATGTCTTGGTGAAATCCTGTTCATGTTTTCCCACGAATAATGACGTATAGGTCATAATTTAAATGATTTCTCATTTACGCCTATTGATATTATCAATAGCAACATGGATCGCCTGTGTTAAGAAAACTTTTGGATACATAAACTTAGAACTCATGTTCCTGAAGGTTTAAATTCTAAATTACTTGATACAATACCTTAATATGTGTCACCTTTGTACTGTTTTTTTTTTTTTTTTTTTTTTGAATACACACTGTCATATATCTAAACTCTCTCTCTCTCTCTCTCTCTAAAATGTATGTGTGTAAAGAACAGTGACTGTGTTTTTTTTTCATACGTCTTTACATACATTTCCGGTATGCCGTCATCTATGCTGTCCTTTCTAGAGCGCACTCCTATAATTGACGATATCCGGAAATCACAGAGTGTAGAAACAAACAAAGCATGCATGCACTGTTGCTGAAAAGCATGCTGCACAACAGTACTTATATCATTCTTTGTAGACCTTATTCATCTCTAACAGTAGTAAACAGTAAAACGTGCGTTTGTATCTACATGGAACTTGGAAAAACCACTGTGTTTGTTATTCCGGATGAAGTATGTTCTTATTCTTAGAGGATGTACCCGGTAATAACATGTTAAATGCACACAGTTGCAAAAGAAAGTTTGCACTTTTTTAATTTCAATATTTTCAAGTCTGTTCAGTATTTCTTAGGTTACTTCTCATGAGCAATTTCCATCGATCGACAACAAAATCTACATCATGGTTTGGATAGATTTCACTTCATTTGGATTTTTGCACGCGCATCCGATATAATGTACATGTCACCGAGAGAACTACTTATATAGACTTAATCCAGATTAACAAACACATTGTTATTTCCAAGTTCCATGTCGGTGCAAACACTTTTGTACCGTTGAAATGAATAAACGCCCGCTGCAATAATGATTTAATAACTGTTGCGCTGCATGCGTTCAGCAACATAACATGAACAACTTGTCTGTACCTACAGGGAAAACTCCATTTATGTGAGTTTCGGATATCATCTTTTGAGTTCACATCCAAACTCTACAAATATGCCTAAGTTAAGTTAGCGCATTACTTTATATAGTTGGTGGGTGCATTGTTTTTATTTTTCTTTTAAAAAAAAGTCAAATTTCTTTTAATCAGGGGGTATGTTCTAAAAGATAAGTATCTTAAATTTCACAGATGATGTGAAGAAATCAAGCAATAATGAAACGAAAATATGAAAGTGAGAGATTTTTAAAATGTAACATTGCTCGTTTACAAAGTAAAGATTTCTGAGACTATCAACTAAAGTCAATCTATGAAAACATAACCAAGAGCATTATTAATGAACTTTTACCTTAAAAGTGTCCTGAATATAATCCTTAAATTTTTGTTGACAGTTATTTTCAATGAGACGGAAATGGAGGAAACCCTTCAGATTTTCCCATGTACCTACGTAAATATGTTTTTTTTCCATCAACATTTCAATAAGAATTTGTTCTTCGTTGTTTTAGGTTCTAACTGAATGCGTGCGCCGTTCTACTGTTTTCTACTTTAGGTGTAAGTGAAAAAAATCCAAGATCCATGCTGCCTTAAGCTAAAAAAAAAAATAGTTCAGCCATGGTTAGAATTCTGGATATGTGGTATATTATGTGTGCAGTTATCATCATAAATGCAATATGGCTATGTTTATTTGGGAAATGTCATTCAAATGGGCTGCGCACTTTACAATACCATCCACTTTTAGAAATAAAGCGCTACCTTTAACTCAAGCATCGGCGATGCTACCGTTAATATAAACGTGATACTTTGGCCTGGGCAGTCCAGTGGAACACATGTGGGATGAGTTTGATCGTAGGGTAAGATCCGAAGGGAGACCACACGTATCTATCTTGCGGAGTCCCTCTACTGTTTATTGTTTTAGTCTATCCTTACTACCTCTGTCAGCGAGGAGTCAAACCACTTTTCCAAGACATTTAACTGGGTTATCTGTTTAAAAAAAAGAATCTCTTCTCCTTGTACGGCAAGCTTGAATTTAACAGTAGTTTTCCCTTCCGCACAACTAGTCCCCTTGATTTTTGGGTTTGAACTGCATTCCAGCCCATGTCACGGTTTCATCAAAAGCCTTTAGAACTAGAAATGTGTCCAGAGGACACATAAGCCCCCACCCGTCGCATTTTCCAAAACAGAGGCCAACATCCAGGAGCACAAGTCATGTTCTTAGTAATATATCCATGAAATTTAAAGTTTGTAGCACAAATACCTACAGAGTTACCTGTAACACAGTTTTGGGATGAACGAACGGACAAAGGCAAATCTATATGCCTCACTTTTTGTAGGGGGCATAAAAATACACAGGTGCACAAGTTAATGTCCTGATTGATATATACATGAAGTTTCAAGTCTGTAGTACAAATACTTTCAGAGTTACTTGCGTCACAAGCATAAAATACCGTATTTTTCAAAAACAAAGGCCCATAACTCTGTCAACTTTAACGGTGGTTCGATGAAAATACCCAGGTGCGCAAGTTCATGTCCTGAATAATATATCAATGAAGTATCAAGTCTGTAGTACAAATACTTTCGGAGTTATGCGTGTCACAAAGTTTCGGGGCGGACGGACGGACGGACGAGCGTACGTACCTACAAAGGCAAATCTATATGCCCCCATTTTTGGTGGGGGCATAATAAACCTGTCTTGTATGTGAATTTCCATGATCTATGAATCCACGTTTGGATTGAAGACGTATGCCTGTGACTGTTGTAGGACTCTTGGCTCCCTTTCTGCTGCCTTGATAATCATATTCATGCCCATCTCGGATAGAATCACAGCAAGTGTTCATCCCGTGATAATTCCCTTCTGCAGCTGCAACCATCTAGTAGTGAAGTTACTGCAAAAGTTCCTCAGGTTTATATTAGTGAAATAGCTCATGATGATGCTGCTGACATGTTCAGGAATGTGGTAGTGTTGCAGTGCTTCCTTGATCAACTGGTGTAGAATGGAACCATAGACGTTTACTTAGCGAGCCACACTACAGGCAAAATACCATAGTTGATCCATGTTTCATGCAGAAGTTTGGTAAGTGAACTTTTGTGGTTCAATGCAACCTGAGTAGCCCGGAATTCTTCCCTTCCCTAATGAGGTGTTGATTTACTTGTTGCTAATCATGTATGATGTCAACCGACTGGCCAAAACTTAAAAATATTTTCCCTTCTATGCTTAGCAGCGAGGTCGTCCTAAATTGTGTGATGGTTTTGGAGACGTTTTCCTAGCGTATGCAACAACCCTCTGCCTGTCTCTAGCAGACTAGTACAGTCCCATTCCGCCAAACTGTACGCAGAAGTGACCATGGTCGTCTCAGAATCTTAATTAGGACATTTCTTCTAAACTTTACATGGAATGCTGAGTTGTCGCCTTCTACTTCTCTCCATGTTGGCTCGTTCATATCTAAGCGAATATCTTGTTCGTCTTCTGGAATGATTCTGTCAAGATCTCCCTGTGGTTGGATTTGGAAAGGGTCAGAAATTGTCTCGTACAAGTAGTCTTCCACCTCTTCTTGTGTATTTTCCAGCCTCACCAAGCAGTTTCTTAGCAAACTTGTAAAGATTGCTAATGAAAGCTCCCCTCTTCTTGGCCTTGGTCCGCCTCTTCTGACGCAGTCTTTCTGAACTCCTGAGTGTCCTCGTAACTGCTCCCGTAACTGCCCCAACCCGGTACCGGTAGCCGAGTGGTTAGAGCGTCTGCCCCGGAATCGGGAAGTCGTGAGTTCGTTCCCCGGCGGAGACCTATCAAAGTCGAAAAATGGTACTGGTGTAGCTCATTTGTTAGGCGCTCAGCATATAAAGGTAGTTCCAGGACTGGTTGGCCCGGTATCAGGATAATGTGACTGGATGTGGTATCATGTCTACGGCGTGATACTGCAGTGTGGCAGCACCATATCTGTCTCAAGTAGGCATCGACTCCAAATGACTAAAATACTGTCGGTTGAACGATAAACTAATTAAACAAAATAACTGCCCTAAACATTTTTTTTTTGCTATTATACTCATTTCGTGCTCAAATGAATATCGATCTATTTTTTTTATAATAAAGTCTTACTCTGTTCATTGGACAGTAGAAGCAACACTCCGCATTTTTGATGAAAAATGACGTCATTTTATAAGTCATTAAGAGTGAGAATTTCATTTCCAATCAAATTAATTGATGAGTTCTGTATGTATTTGCGAACTAGGCAACATATCGCTTAGAAATGTAACCGACCGTATTTAATATCTTATATGACATATACAGTTGAACCTTTATTAGCATTCACTTGTATAAAGTGACCAACCTGCATTCAGCGACCACCTCTGTTAAACGGTCACTTTCTATTGTTCCATTGACTGACCGCTTAAGTCAGGTTTGACTGTATTTTGAGTCGATAAATCTCTACATCTAGATCTAGACATTAATTATTTTGTTAAAAACAGCTCGTTCACCGATGGACATTGACTAAATATTTGATTTTCTTAAACTATAGATTACATACTCGTCTTCAGGCCCCTGGTCACCAAATGCAACTATCCGTGATTGTTAAAAATGGATAGTTTTTCCATCATAGGCAATAGCGTCACGAACGGTATTGAACCTATATTTATAATTACTATACTATATTTAGAATTTTTATTTATGTGTGCACTTACATAACTGATTATATTCACTCTTCGCTCATGAACACACTTCATAGGTTGAACTTACAATTTCGCTACCCGGAATTGGTGAAGACGCCATGTTGCGGAAAGTGTCTCGTGGTACCGCAAGCACCTGCTTCAAGGATACCGTATTCTATATTTAATCAATTTAGGAAACAAAGACTTCACCAACACTAACGAGGGAGAATAGAAACAAGAAGCATCTTTAAGAAAAGATATTCGGCGTAGAAAAAATTGTCAATCGTAACATGTAAGACAGATTAAAACTTTTTTTAAAGTTGGAAACGTTAGCAAAATGTTTATAAATACCAAGATAATGGTAGGCATTGTGAAGACTAACAACACGGGTTTAATTTACAAACTAAGAAACTAATCTGCCAACTTCCATTGAATATTATTCACTTGCTGATTTTTTAAAGTAAAGACAATTCTTATGTAACCAAGCGAAACCGAAAGATCATAAATCGCGTATAAACAATTTACCGATTATTGTTATTACTCAATCTACAGTAGTCACCTCCACTGAAGGCCAAGTCCACTTTAATTTTGATCTAAAAGTAGACATACGCCTGCCTCTTTATTCAGTTGTTTTAAATCAAATTGCCAAAACAGCATTCCTAACTCGATAAGGAAGTGTTAAATTTTCATTGCTGTTTTACCTTTCATGTTTAAACTTAAAAAGAAGCCCGTTTTATCAAGACAAGTAAAAATATATTTACAACCTGAAACTCCTATTTTAAGAAGTAGGTCAAAATCAGTTTTATACAGCTACGCCGAAAAGAAAATAATTATTCGTGAACGAACTTCCATATCTGTTCATTCAATTCAAACTTGATGCAGAAATTAGGTGAAGCGTCCAATATGCACATATGTATTTGGACTCATGTCCAGATGACACGCTTTTACGTGTATAAAACTCGTTTACATTTATGAAGTCTTCTAGATACTTAAATGTTGATCACACGTTCACAAGCACTCGAAGAGTGTTAATATTTTGAAATAGTTCATTTCTTAAAAAATCTGGAAGAACCCAAAACCAACGCAAAAAAATACAGAACATATGTGAAATATGAAAATTCATTCTTTCTTTTGACGATATGCAAAATATTGCCTCTATTAGTCAAACAAACAAACAATGTCGATAAAATCACCAATATATTAAATGATAGAGAAAATGAATTAATGTGTTCTCAAGTTGTATAACGTTTGTTTTTCATCGGAGAAACATTTCATTCAAGTTTAGCACTATACTCCCAGATAAATTGGTGCATCCACTTCTAGTTTTAGACGACTTGTATTTATTTTTATGTAAATTAGAAACAGCCGAATCGGTGGCCGTGAAGATACGCTTACAGTATTTTAGACATAAGGGATTAGTATAGTTTTTATGAACATTTTCTTTACCGAAGGTCCATCATAGATGATAAATATCCATGATTGTTACAAACTGAGAATTTCAAAATACTCAAGCTAAATTGACGATCTGTAGTATTTCATCTTTAACCTAAGCGAGGCGAAGCCGAGCGCAGAATTTCCAAACATGAACTATGAGTAATTTACTTTCGTCACGTCGGTATTTCTTCATATTTAACATCGGTCAGCGTTATTTCGTTCGACCGCTTTTCATTCCATCGTGACTGGCTGTATTTGTACAAGTTTAAAATGCGAAACCGCAATTAAGATCAAACAACTACTGCATTGTTTAAGATGAACAGAAAGAAGATGAACCGCAACCGGATGTTGATGTAATTGTGTGCAATATGACTATCGCCGCTACGATCTGACTTTCAATTAAACTACGTAAATCATCATTGTGCACGCAAAATAAACCGCTAGACGAGAAGCGTTACGTCACGAATGAAATAATCATTGCACAGGTCGGCGCAGCAGCTCAGTAAGAAAGGGAAAATACGCTGGTACTCAATATGGTAAAGTCAATATAATAGTTCCGCTACATTTCGGAC
>CM037791.1:3601466-3651466 GCA_021229015.1 Solen grandis | reverse complement strand
CGGCACGAGAAATGCGTTTTCAATGGAGGAGAGGACATGGGGAAAAAAAAGCTTGACGTCGCCGTTAGTAAGATGACGTTATCCGTTTTGACGCTATAACGGCATGCGGTCTAAAGTGAGTGGTAGTGCTGCGTATAGTATTTTAGTTGTTTTGATTTTTTTTATAGAAGTTTCACAGCGTATCACGAAAATGTGATGTAAACATACGTCACCTCGTTGGTATCTCCGTATAACTTATTCTATAAATGGTTCATTCTACGATTTAAAGCCCTCTATATATGCATATACGGCGAAATTAAAACTGCGTTTAAAGTGAGACTTGATCCTTTTTTAAAGTATACTTTACATTGGATTTATGTACGACATTATAAGTTTGTTTGTTTACTTGATAATACACACAATTATAACTGTTGCTATTGGAAGAAATATTCCAGATGACCTGTAATAGGTCGGTGGTCCTTCCGAGCGGCCTTGCTGCAGTATCACATTGTGGACATATCACATGCCTGGATACTGAGATATAAGTATGAGAGTATCTTGCATGCAAACTTTAACCTAAATTTCTATGTTAAAAAGGGGCAATAATTTGTAACATATTCTATCAAGAGTTATCTACCATAAAAGTATGATACCCCTAAATATATTAAAGATGTTTCAAATCAATTGCATGCCCGGATCCTGAAATATAAGCATGAGAGTATTTTGCATGCAAAACTTTAACCAAAATTTCTAAGTTAAAAAGGGGCCATAATTTGTAATATATTCCATCAAGAGTTATCTACCTTGGTTGTCTAATGCCCCTGAACATATTTATAAACTTTCAAGTCAAAACCATAAATGGTTATTGAGATATAAGGTTGATAGTAACTTGCATGCAAAACCTTAACCAAAAGCTGCAACGCCAACGCTGACGCATATTCTTCGAATAGTCGAGCTAAAAATTAGCAGGAAAATTCCCCTGGACTTAAATCCAACCGAAACTACACCCTTCTCACTCTTCGGGCAAAGCAGCAAGCCACTTGCATTTTCACTGCCTAAATTTTTTTAGTATTGCGGCCTCCCCCCTCCTAACCTGAACTCCTGGACCCGGCTCTGCCTCTTATATGCGGAGTACCTAACAAAGAGGCTAAGCCACACCCATTACTAGAGCTGTAATGGTGACACCATCATAGTATTTGTGAAACAAAATAGTCAAAGACCTGATCAGCCAGAAAGTTTTTATGTTTGTTTGTTGGGATTAACATCCCACCGACAGTATTTCAGCCATTTGGAGACGATGTCTACTTTAGACAGATATAGTGCTGCCAAACTGCTGTATCACACCGTAGACATGTGGCATGATACCACACCCAGTCACATTATCCTGACATTGGGCCAACCAGTCCTGCAACTACCCTTATATGCTGAGTGCTAAGCAAGGGGAGCTATAATAGTACCATATTTACAACTTTGGTATGTCGTGGTTGGGGATCGAACCCACGACCTCCAACTCCCCGAGGCAGACGCTCTAACCACTTGGTCACCAGGGACGGTATGAAAGTTCTTATCAAACGCCATGTTAACATTACATATGATTTTTGTGATCCATATACTTTAACACTTTGAAAAAGAATATTATTCTAACTGTAGTGTACCGGTACAATGCCTGTACTACAGACGATGATGGTAATGATGATGATAAATACAAGGAGTTGTTGTGATGTAAGTAGTAGACATAACAGTTGTCTTTGGTAATTTTTTTGTCCCAGCAGAAGGGTTCACCTTTCTACAAGGTTAGCTGACTGATCAATTTTTCATGTTTTTTTTCTAAAACAGCAATAAAGTAATTAAATGAGAAAACCCCCTAGTGGCTGAGGTTGAAACTAAATTGACAATATTTTGACATAAGCTTCTCGGGACCCTGAGAATATATGCTAAAACGTCCATCATTGTAGTTCCCCCTCCCCCCATCTATGCCAATATCCTTTCAATAAAAAGGGCTAGAAGAAAACTAACAAGAGGGCCAAGATGGCCCTTGGTCGCTCACCTGAGAAAGATGATTGCTTAAGAAATAAAGATGCTTGAGTGTAAAAGTGAAATCTGGCTTTTTTTTTTATGGTGAAATGGGCATAACTCCTAAATTTACAAGTCAATATCAGTTATAATTGAACCCGATTGTGAGATTATGGGCATAAACATTGTCTTAAAGTTTAAAAATGATTGTTAAAAAAATGAAGTTGGTAGAGAATAAACAAAGTGAAATCTTGCATTTTTTTGTATTAAAAGGGGCATAACTCCTGACCTAAATGACCCATCTCAGCCACAATTGAACTCAATCGAGACATTATGGTCATTAACAATCTCCTGACCAATTGACGGATCTAAGCCATAATCAAACTTTATCGAGACCTTTTGGTCATAAGCATTGTCATAAAGTTTGAAGATGATTGCTCAAAAGATGAAGATGCTAGAGTGTAAACAACTTGAAATATGGCATTTTTTGAATATTAAAAGGGGCATAACTCCTGACCTAATGGTACGATATCAGCAATAATCGAACTTGGCCGTGATTTTATGGTTATAAACATTGATATAAAGTTTAAAGATAATTGCTCATGAAATGAAGATGCTAGAGTGCAAACAATGTGAAATCTGGCTTTTTTGAATTTTAAAAGGGGCATAACTCCTGACCTAATGTTCCGATATCAGCCATAATCGAACTTGGCCGAGATTTTATAGTTATAAACATTGTTTTTCAAGTTTGAAGATAATTGCTCATAAAATGAAGATGCTAGAGTGCAAACGAACAAATTGTGGACGACGGACGACGGACGGACGGACGGACGGACGGACGGACGGACGACGGACATTCATCGATCCTAAAAGCTCATCCTGAGCACACGTGCTCAGGTGAGCTAATAAAAGTAGGAACAAGAAAATTTTGAGAAGAATAAGTTTTAAGCCTATGTGGAGATTAAAATAAATTAATGATTTTGGTTTGAAATGAAAATAATATAATTATGAATGTATTGTTTTATTGTTTATATTTTAAGCATTAAAACTCTTATTTTTGAGCATTAGCCATATCCAATACAATTGTACTTGTGATAAATCAACAACCAAAATTCAATAAACTTCATCGTTAAAAATTATCACATAAAAATTAGCAAAGTCAAAATATACCTGCTATGCCAATTAGTTACACATCAAACAGGAAAAGTATATTTTGGTAAGTGAGATATACAAAGCAAACTTGAAATATCAATCAGTTAAATGCATAGAATGTCAGATGAACTATTCAATGACATGTAACTATTAAAGGGACAACTTTCTCCCCCATCACCTTAAAATGTCTTAGAAACATCATTTATGAGATTTGCAGCAATTAACCTATTTTCCCTGTGACCTTAGAATGTAAACCAACATCAAACAAATTTCTACTCGTAAGTAACCTTTGATTTAGTTTATTTTGCTAAACCAAAGAAAAGTTAAGAAAATACGCAACTCAATGCTGTATGGTTTCATTTTTTTAACATATGACCAAACCAATAGATTCAGTTCTGAGTATATGCCAGGTTTATCCATTAGCATTGGCCCTTGACCTTCAATAAAGTAAAGTTTGAGTTTCAACCCTCACAAGACTGTGTCAACATCTATTTCATACCAATATCAAAGCTTACTGATACAACCTGAAATAGCATTCAAAATCCAAATAGGTCAAATAAAGATATCTTCAGACTATAATTTTTTTTTTTAATAAAAATTCAAATTAAAGGTAAGAATTTCAGAAAATAACACTTTATGAAAGAACTTTTGGTGTTTCACATCTAAATCACACATTCTTATTACAGAAAATACAAGAGCAAAAACTGTCAATAAATCCTGCCACTGGCATGTATTGTATAACACTTAACAGGGTAACACGGAGTAAACAGCATTCAATATTGTATAACACAGTCAAGCATGGTATCAAAAAAAAAAATGATACAATTTCTGATTACAACTTTCAATATGTATAAAAGAAGTTTTATGTAATAAGTAATGAATGAATGCTTAGTTGAAAACAAAATGAATTGGTATGTTTGGCTGAAACACATCATTTATGCATTAGTATTCGTATAACCCAAATTCTGGCTCAGTAGATTGGCACTGCATCGATCACTGTCACACTGAGTTGTCACGTGATCATGGTGTGTACCAAAAGCCATGCCATCAATTACCTGTGATTTAGCTGAAACTCAGCTATTTTTTAACTCAGTGTGTCAGAGATCTGTGTGAAATCTCCTGCATTGGAGAGTGAGTATAACCATGAAAGTATTATTTTCAACTCAATGTATAGCCATTTAGCTCAACAGGAATTGAGTTTGATATTTGAGCCTGAGTTTGTACTTAAATATTTTCTGAGAACATGGGGAATGGTCTCTTTACATACCCCCACCCTTTAATTTGAAAACTGAGAAAATATTGTATCTTACATCTGCAAAACCACAGCCATTTTATTCAATATACATGTCATGATAGTCTCCTTTACATACAATAACAAACAATACCTTGGGAATGGAGATACCCACAGAAAATGGCCACTGTTTGAGTAAATTTCTGCAATGATTGTCTTAACTTGAGATTGAATATTTCATAGTACAGTAAAAATATATCACATAATTTGATATTTATATTTAACTGTTTTCTTAACGTGGACCATATGGAAGATTTGTTCAAACCAAATATGTTTTCCACACTAAATAAAGACGTACTAACTAAATAAAGATACTAACTTACTTACCCTTTACTTAAATGACACATTGGCAAACATAGCAGACCCAGATCATGGTCTCCTGTTTGCTCATACAAAATTGTAGCTAAGATTCTACACAGTCTGCATGGCAAAGGAAACATTCATGATTCAATATATTATTTTAAAGTATTCCTAAAGTGATATATTTGTCCATGAATATTCATGAGGTAAAGGGTAAAACCCCTGTAAATAGACTGGTAATGTTGCACTATATTTTTCACTTTTGTAAGTAAAAAAAATAAAGAAAAATGCTGATGCTGATAATAGTACCGGTAATCTTAATATTCTGAAGAATTTCAACAGCCTGGTTTAACTCTCTGGCTGATCAGGTTTTATACTGTTATTCTGCTGAGTTGTACTAAAGAAAAGTAGACAAATAAGTAAGAGTTAAGCACAAAGAATGTCTATTCCACACACAAACAAGCATTCTTGTTGCTCAGGCAATATTAAGTCCTCTACCGCAAATAGAAAACTAATAATCCCCGCCCTTCTTCACGCTGCAACTTGAACTTGATCTGTAACTCATGGTGGTAGAATCAAAATACCAAATATAGAAAATATCTGCAAGCATTTAGAAAAAAGTTAGGAAAACGTGTGTGACTGATGGACGGACAGAGTGCAAATCTATAGTCCCCTTTGGCGATGCCGGTAGGGGACTAATAATTTTACAGAACACTGTGTTAAATCTATTTATTAAGCAGGTAAAAGAGTAACTATTCCCACACAGATTCTCAATACAGCGTAAACCCACTGCATTATACTCCATCATAGCACAAGAGTAAATATAACACACAAAAATAAATGGACCTCAAATCTGTTAAATTATAAAGCTGTAGCACAAATATAATGTGGTGTCTAGGTTTGGACCCCCAAAAATGGTATATGCATCTGCTCTGTACATTACAAAAATCTGTCCCACCCACACATACAAAATCTCTACACAAAGTTTATACCTAATCACACAGTTACTTTATTCACAGTATATGTCTAAACACACAGAGATCATGTGACTTGTTCAGTGTTACTCCTTGTTCCCGTTTTGCTTCTGCAGGAAGAGGTAGGCTGAGCTGAAATCCTTCCCATCAAACCCATGGTTGACCATCGTTCGGTAGACCTGGTGTGCCAGAGAGCCCATCGGGGTGGGGGCCTTCATGGCTGTCGCTGAGTTCTGGGCCAGTCCTAGATCCTGCAGCAAGTATTCATCAGTTTAATTTCTTCACCATCATGTGTAAGACTAGAAATGACTTGCTCAGGCTGATTCTACATGTTGGGAAAACTTTTGATTCCATGCTCAAATTTAAGTATTGTTTGTTTGCAGAATTTCAACCATTTGGAGACTATTTCTACTAGTGATAGAAATTGGTTGATATTTGTCACACTTGATTATTGGTTCAATCGGATGGGGTATACTGTAATCACTCTAAGTTTTGGGACAGAAAAAAAATATTTTTCAAAAAGTGTCCCAAAACTTAGGTACATGCCAATTTTTTTCATAACGACAAGTGATATCGTCATTTTTCAGTGTGCGTTAATAAACATCATACACATACCTATTAATCCATATATATATATATATATACAATTCTTTAATAATAAAAAATATTTGTGTTTAAAACTTTTTTAACTTTATTTATTTAACATCGCTAACAATGTTTGACACATAAAGTTTTATATATAATCTTTCAAATCAAACAAGAATTGCTATTCTAACGTCATTTTATATTTATATATACAACATTATTGAAACGTGTCAAAATTAAGAACGCATACTGTCTCAGAATCCTTATTCATCTGATGTTAATTGGACCACTGTGTCATTTGTTATAGTCTGCTTATTGTCCTTGATTACCATTTAATGACACATGTACGCGAATATACTGTACACACCCCTTCCACCCCATTCCGTTCCCTGAGGCGCATTGTTATTTTATTATGCGACAGACAATGTGTCACAGGTGGGGAAAAAGAAAAGAGGACTAAGAATTGAAAATAAACAATTGGAGTATCTGTCTGGTTTATTAATTAGATAAATGAATAATACTTCACCTGCTTTAAATAAATATAAAAACAATGTGAATTTCATGCACCGGCTTCTAAAAAGCCATATGAAATTTGTATAATGGTATAGAGGAAAAAGCATTGGGTAAGCAACAATTATGTAATAAAATTTTGTCCCAAAACTAAGAGTCAGTAAAAATTATAAATTTAGGGTGTCCCAAAACTTAAGAGTGATTACGGTAATTGATAACTTTCCGATTAATAATTGCTTGAATCAGAAGTAACATTTAAGCAAGGTGCTTAATTACACACAGTTACATGTAGTTCATGAAGCAGTTATCGACACAGTTTTCTCTTTATAATCCTGGAGCAGTTAATAGTTTATACATAAATGTACTTAGTTCTGGGCCTTATTGTTTAAAAAAGAATATTTAAAGGTTTTCATATTGAAACCTGGGTAAAATCGAGAGATTCCAGATTGCTGTACAGTGTGCACTAGACAGATAGCACATGATATGGTATGGTATGAAATTTTACAACACTGTTGCGGAACAGGTATATGTAAATCGATTATTGTCGCTCTTCAGTAAAATAGTGACAATTGGAGCATCACTAATTTCTACTTGAGACAGATATAGTGCTGCTATACTGCAATATACCATAGACATGTGGCATGATATCACACCAAGTCACATTATCCTGACACTGGGCTAACCAGTCCTGGAGCTACCCCTGTATGCTCATCAGCAAGCAAGGGAACTACACCATTACCATTTTGTACAGCTGTGGTATCTTGCAGCCAGGAATGAACCCACGACCTGCTGCTGCCGAGACTGAAGCTCTAACCACTCCTCCACTGGGGACAGTGGAAATTACGGTTGTCCTTCAGAACGTAAGTATGCCAAAATAAAATTAATCAACAATATCATGTATAAAACTAGAACTGACTTGTTCAGGCTGACTCTACCTGTTGGGAAAACTTTGATTCTTGGCTCAAATTTAAGTACCGGGTAAACATTAGCTGTGTTAGACAAATGAAGCCAAGGGGGATGGGATGCAACATGCAATATGGCTCCAACTGTATTGTATATTAATTCGTATACTGTCAACATTAGAACTAACCTTTGCCATGAGGGCTGTACCGAAGCCTCCTTTGTAATTATTGGAGGACGGCACACCATCCAGCACCCCGGGAACTGGGTTGTAAACCTCTGAGGACCAGCAGCGTCCAGAACTCATATTGAGTATCTTGGCCAGAAGTTTGGGATCCAGTCCCAGTCTGTAAGATAGGAGAGTCTCATTCATCTTCACCACTCAATCAACTGATGCCAGACTGCCTCATATTAAATATTCATGACTGTTACACCAATAAAAACCTGTACAGGTCTGTATTCCACAAATCATCTCAAATAGATATTTTCTCAACTCAAAAATTTCATCACCATAAAAAGAATTTTTTAAGAAATCTAATAACATTTCCAAAAGGAGCATGCTAGTAACAGTATATATGACCGGTAATGTCTCCTCTCTTGGTCTGTCAAGAATAAAATATCACAATTTAGCATTTCTGGAGAAAGACCCAAAATATATGAGCTAAGATAGGGTTCCTCATATGAAAATGGCCAGATTGGGGCTTGAAGTGAGGTATTAAGTCAAATTTGTTCAGGGATTATTATCACTTGGCCACAGAGGCCCCCTATCCCGTTATTATGTAACAGAAAAAAAAAAACTAAAAGGGGGCTTACACAGGCAGGGTAGACAGGTAGATGAGTATAATATGGCACTTACTTCATGCCGAGATTCATGGTCTCCGATGTTCCAATCATAGAAATACCTAGTAGCATGTTGTTGCAGATTTTGGCAGCCTGGAGAAAAATAAACAAGAAACACTTCAGCTTCAGTTTGATAAATTTATACAATTTCAGACAAAGGTGACTTCTCTTCAGCTTAAAGAGAAACATTTTGAGATATGTCTTAACTTTTGTGAATTATAAATCCTATATTATCTGAAGCATCTTTCAAACTAAACAGCTAATTTATTATCTGATGGGAACAAATACCTACAAATATAAGCATTTTTATCAAATTTAGGAACAACAAGGCAGTCCAAAGGACAGCTATATCCCCCGCCACTGGCCAAATATTAGAATTTGTTTGGTCATAGGATTATGTTCACCTTAACCTGGCATGGTTGAAGCAGACATAGAAGATCAGTTTAAGACAATTTAACTTTCCGGAGTTATGTATGAATCTCAGAATTCGGAGGCACATATATTAAAAGTTTACTGACAAGTTTTACATGGGAAACAGTACAAAAAAAGAACATCAATGAAGTATAAGATGTGTTAGGTAACCACAAAATACATGTGTAACTCAATTAAAAACTTTATATATCATGACATAATTTGTATGATTGTGAACATGACATACTATTATTTACCGAGTACAATAAATCACTGTGGAAGTGCAATCCAGGTCAAGAAGTGGTCTGTGTAAGGCAAGGGGAACACTCCTGAATGAGATATGGAGCGGACATGAAAATAACATTTGACCTTCAAGTATGACCTTGACCTTGAGCCAGCATGACTGCCTCATGCCTTCTGCACATCAGCTCAATGAGGTTAACATTTTAGCCGAGTTTGAAGAAAATGTGTCCAAGCGTTCATGAGATATGGAGCGGACACGAAAATAACATTTGACCTTCAAGTATGACCTTGACCATGAGCCAGCATGACCGCCTCATGCCTTCTGCACATCAGCTTAATGAGGTTAACATTTTAGCCGAGTTTGAAGAAAATGTGTCCAAGCGTTCATGAGATATGGAGCAGACACGAAAATAACATTTGACCTTCAAGTATGACCTTGACCTTGAGCCAGCGTGACCGCCTCATGCCTTCTGCACATCAGCTCAATGAGGTTAACACTTTAGCCGAGTTTGAAGAAAATGTGTCCAAGCGTTCATGAGATATGGAGCGGACACGAAAATAACATTTGATCTTCAAGTATGACCTTGACCTTTAGCCAGCGTGACCGCCTTATGCCTTCTGCACAGCAGCTCAATGAGGTTAACATTTTAGCCGAGTTTGAAGAAAATGTGTCCAAGTGTTCATGAGATATGGAGCAGACACGAAAATAACATTTGACCTTCAAGTATGACCTTGACCTTGAA
This sequence comes from Solen grandis, assembly GCA_021229015.1. Classification (NCBI taxonomy): domain Eukaryota; kingdom Metazoa; phylum Mollusca; class Bivalvia; order Adapedonta; family Solenidae; genus Solen; species Solen grandis. The sequence continues at coordinate 3,641,525 of CM037791.1, read as the reverse complement.
CCAGCGTGACCGCCTCATGCCTTCTGCACATCAGCTCAATGAGGTTAACACTTTAGCCAAGTTTGAAGAAAATGTGTCCAAGCGTTCATGAGATATGGAGCGGACACGAAAATGTTTCGGACACACTGACGGACGGACTGACGAAGGGCATTCCTATAACCCCCCTCCCACTTCGCGGCGGGGGATTAAATAAGGTAGAAATACCCTAGACTCCACTCATCTAAAAGCTACCTTTCATGACACTGAAGAAATGTTCCAGGTTTCATTAATATTAGTAATATAATCTATAATTGAGCTACTGAAGTAAAAGGGGCTTGGACATGTTAGATTCCAGAATTCACAAAGAAAATTGGAGTATAAAAAAAGTGTTGGAAATAATGACCACATGCATGTATATACAAACCTGTCCTGTGCCCACATCTCCACAGTGTACAACATTTTTTCCCATGCAGCTTAGGAACTCGTTGGCAGCAGCGAAGGCATCCTGGGGACCACCCACCATGAACGTGAGGGCTGCATCACGGGCTGCATTCACACCTGTGTAAGGAGTGTATTACAAAAATTTGATACATGGCTTCTGGAGATCAACTAATTGTTTGCTTGGTTTTAACTTTTAGTATACCTCAGGTATTTTAGTCATTTGGAAACTTTCTCGATATCAGATAGATATAGTTGTCTCACTGTGGCATTATGCTACAAGCAAGTGGTATGCTACAATACCCAGTTACATTATTCAGGCACTGGGCAAATCACTCTTAGAAAATCAAAATCATGACACTTATTTTTCCACTTTTTACTGCGCTATCCAGTCTGATAAAATAATGGAGCTGAGAAAAAAGTACATTCTGAGTCAACAAATCATCAAGCAATAATTTCTGTAGAGATCTAAGGGTAATAACTCCCTGTGTTGATTTGCTTTTTCAATGTCATATAACTTTCCAGACCCAAGAGTTTTTATTCTTCTCAGAAATTCATCTGTTAATATGCCTTTAATAAACTATCCTAGAATAATTTTGCTATATATGAAGAAAAACTTGGGGACCTTCCCAGGCATAATGTACTGGTCCTACCCAGGAGTAGTCGAGAGTGCTTATTGTAAGTTGTTAGAAATGTTAGTTTCTTAACTGACATAAACTGAATAAAATATAAACACAGAGTCAAATAAGAGAGAGAGAGAGAGAGATAGAGAGAGATGAGCCTTGGTGATGACCTTTTAGCAGTGTGAAGCTCTCAAACATTTCTGAAGGCATAGAAATAATGATAAAAAAGGAGACTAAGCATAAATCAAATTTGAATCTGAAATGGAGTCATAAGTGTTGGATCTTACAATGCAATGCTTTAATCTACATGGTAAAAACCAGTACTATGAAATGTGTCAAGTCCCTCTGAATACCTCCAGAGACTGGTGCGTCCACAAACGATGCCCCTTTCTCCAGTGCCAGGCGCGCCATTGCCTGTGAGATGGCTGGGTCTATCGTGCTGCAGTCCATGAGCAGAGTGTTCTGCTGTACTGTACTGCAATATCATCATAACATTCAAATAAATTTTGAAGTAAAGTTCAGGCAAGTATTCAGTATGCCAAAACATATGCAACTGTTTGCGAACAGTCAGCTTTGAAGTTGTCTTAGGGCAATATACCTTGCTGTTCGCGTGGGCCTTATGCATTATGCTGTAGGTTTACCTTAACATAGAGGTTTATGATGCAAAGACAGCTTCATAGCTGATTGTCAGCAAACAGTTGCATATGGTTGGTCATACTGAACACATACATGCCTGGTTTAAACAAATCTTGTTTGTTGGGTTTACAGCTTTACAACGGGATACTCCTGTCTGTAATTTTTTTTTAGAAAAAGTGTTTCATTGACTGAAATAAATGCAAACTTAGTTTATGTCCAATTTGAGATACAAGTCCTATGAATGATTGGTTTATATTTTTACAGGGGAATTTTCTCTTACTAAACAAATTTCAATAAGATTTTACCAAAAAAAAAAAAAAAATGAAAATATATATTGGTAATCCCAACACCCTGTGATCTGACGATCTCACCTGAAGACACCATTACTGCCTGTGTACACGTCCTGCACATGTGAACTTTCTGGCAACATGGATACCAGATTGGTCACCTGTTCTGCTACTTCTGCTGGGGAACCCGCCACAGCCGCTCCTTCAAAGAACCAAATATACATTTGAATGGGATTTTTATGTTGGCTAGCAACACCTTATTGGCAAATACAGTGAAGCTCGTTGAAAATGTTGTATTTGGGGTATACAGGCCATTTTTTGGTGTTTTGGGAAAAAGTGGCGGGGCCTTTCAGGAGGGGAAAATATGTTGATCAGGGAAAAATTTACTTATGAAGAAAACATTAAAAAAAAACCCCACTAATTATACTGTAACTGAAACTCACTTGTATATTTTTATTTCATTTTATAATACTATTTACAATAATATGTCTCTTGCTTTCCTTGCGTGTCATTGTTATTTTAAATGAAAATACCTTTTTGTCAGGGAAATTTTAAGTATGAATTGGGGAAAAAAAAACAACTTTTTTATGAGGGGAATGGGGCCGAATATCAGCCCAAAAATCAGCATAAAAAAGGCCTGGTATAGGTATAAATACCATGTTGTACTGGACTGTGTTATATCTACAGATGTGACAAACGATTCAGACAATAGCCCCTTGGACTTCTGGTCCCAGAATTCCCTGGCCCAAAGAGTTGCTTGTTGCAGAAAATCAGACAACCAATAATGTCAAGCCCTTGGTTATACAGAAATCAAATTGTACCTGCTTCCTTTAGGCTCTGGACACTCTCCTTTGTGACATCGTATACCACGAGGGGGTAGCCCTTCTTCAGCAGGTTCCTGGCCATGTGACCCCCCATGTTGCCCAGGCCCACAAACCCCACCTTGGCTGCCTGCAGTACACACAGCTCTACATACAGACACACCCACAAACACTGCACGAAACCATCAACCACTTGACACTATACCACAGTAAAACCAGATCATACCGAAAGTGTTTTGAGAGATTGATGCAAAATTGTGGTAAATACATAAAATGACAGCAGAGATCTATTTCCATTGTATAAAACCCAGTATTGGGTCCTAAAACAAATTAAACTGGGGACAAGTGATTTTTCAAAGAAGATAGCCCGACGGGCAAGTTTATTTATATAAATGAAATATTTCTCTTTTTTTTATTTTATATAGTATATCAGGGGTAAAATACTTGCAAATTGTCTTTGAAACATATTAACTAAAATTCACCTTAATATTACACATATTTAGATTTAAACATCAACAAACACCAACTATTTTCAAGATCGGTCATCCTTTTTTTTATTGGGGCTAGTAGATGTTTTAAGTAACTTGCCCCCTGGACAAGTGAAAATCAAATCCTTAGGTAAACCCCTGTACCTGAGTTGATCTTAATTAAAACAAACAGCCCTTCTTAAAAATCCTAATGAGCTGAATCAAGTCTGCTACTTTCCACTCAGACATTCTAGAGTGTTCACAGTTTAGTTTTTCTAAGATTTGCCCTTTAAAATTTACATATTATCCTGCATAACCCAATTTCAAACTCATCTGATAAAAGTTGTATAATAATCATTCTGACCAAGTTCCATGCGAGTCAAGCCAAAATGTGGCCCCTATACAATGTTTTCCTAAGATTTGATCCCTCGTGACCCAATTTCGTACTTATTTGAAAGCCAACATGGTAACAACACAAAGGTCTATCAAAAGCTCATCCTGGGCACTAGTAAATTAGACTTTAAAGATTTTTTTTTCTAAAAATATATTTCATATCCTCACAAATGAATGATACTTACCATCATTTAAATTAATTAAAAAAATTAATTAAAATTGAAAATGCTGAAATGATATTTAAACTTATATTGAAAATTTTGTAGGTCTAGAAAAAAGCTTTGTGCATTGCAAAATATTGGTTTATAACCTGGAGGTCTTCGAATTCAAATAATTCTGGGAAATTATATTTGGCTATTTGTTAAAACAGCACAATCATCTTTTAAAGCAGATAATTCAAATATTATTTTCATTTTTTTTTTTTTTAATGACCCTTAATTGACCAAATATTATATGCTATTTGATGCCTAATAGGTGGTCATTCAGCGGTCCACTGAGCATACATTAAGAAATCTCTGTACAGTAATGCCCTGGAAGGTAGTCTAAGATAATAGCACTTTGTCCAAAATATACAGACAGTAACTTTATTGGCATAAATGGGCAAAATAAAAAATCACTCTTTCGGTACTGGTCAAATAGGTATTAAGCATTTCTGTAATGTTTTAACTCAGGTTAAGGGTTTAGGAGATGAAGATGCAAAGAAATATGTGGCACTGAACAGAAAAAACAGCAAAGCAATTTAACCAGGTGAGAAAAATGTGCAGCCAGACCAGGACTTGAACCCTGGACCCCTCCATTAGAAAGCAAGTGTTCTACCAACTGAGCCAACTGACCACTTACATAATTCTCTCACCCATAAGGGTTACCTAATACCTATAGGCCGTTACACACTCCCCTGCAAATTTAGAATTTGTCCTCAAACTTACAGTACAGAGACTTAGAGAGCAAACTGCTATATTCTCAATGAAACTAAAGGCAGTATATGCTGGAGAGCTATACTGTAACAGTCCTACTTTCAACCAAGACCAGGAATCAAACCCTGAACCCAGGGCGAGTGCTCTACCCACTGAGCTATTGGTCCCCTTACACAAATCACTCGCTGATGAGGGTTACCTTTAGACCATTTCAGCAGTGTATTTTTCTAGAAATAACCCTCATATATCCTGCCATGCTTTCAGTTAACAATAGCTAACAATTGCCTTTTGGTGACCTGCTTATACTCTATATAATGCGATACAATAGGCATGCATCCTTTCACACTAACAACTGTTAGGGTCACTAAACACACTGCAGGTGTAGAAATAAATATATATACACTCAAGCATACAGTATTCAATTCCTGTTAAGTTTTATTCAATCCAGTCCAAGACATTTCAAGGTGTCACAGATGGATAGACAGTCTGGCAAGCTACAAATTTGATGTGGGGATGGGGTATAAAAAGGAATGTTGAATGCAATAATAGAACTATTTACTGGATCTAAATCTTAGAGGATTGTTTAAACTGACAGTAAGAGTGGTTGAAAAGTATGCCTGCACAACTTATCTTTTAACTTTTGAAGAGTATGAATGTAAACATAATGTTACAACACAGAAAGTAAAATGGCAGTCAATTGACCAAGGAAAATAAGGGGTAAATGTATCGCTACTCATTTTTTATCCCCATACATATCAAACAAGATATCAAGGTAGATAATAGAAATGCAACGAATCACTCGCTATTTATCACTGATTTCTGCAAAATATTTAGTTTCTGAGGTGGGGAAAGTCACACAAATCTTTTAAGGATTATCTGTGTAATGAGAGATTGTCATCTTTCTTATTAATATCATGAAGTAAGAAAAATGTGTAAGCAGCAATGCATACTTGAAAATGTCCTGTTGCGGTGAACTTTGTTCAGTAATTGTAAATTGTTTGTTCGGACAAGAAATCTTCCAAGGACAGCCATTACGATGGATCAGTTAAGTATACCCAAATGTCAAGTAACTACTGAAAAGGAACGTATGAAAAAAATACCCAAATTTGTTTAAAATTACAGATAATCGATGATTCCTAAAATTATGAATTTAAAATAACGAAAAAAAAAATAAAATAAATAAATTAACAAGAAAATGTTTTATCATGAATAAAAACTGAAGGGCACTGTGGTCCATTGATAAGGTAGGCTACCTGACTGTGCACAGTTTAAAGGTTGTGGGTTTGATCCACGTTGGTGCCATGGATTTTCCATGACCTTCCCAGGCCCAAAGTGCTGGTCCAAAACAGGAAACATCGAGACAGTTTAGGTAAAAAATAAATAAATAAACAAATAATGTCCTCCATATATGTCAGTAGAATTCAAAATATGTGTGAAATTCCTTCTGATTTTTTTTCTTGTTACAAATAAGATTAGACAATTAAGAATTAAATCTGTTCAGTTGATACATTCACAATATACCCAATTTATTTCTTTTTTAGAGTCTAGTCAGATGTTGACATCCATTTCAATGACAATTGGGGCAGACACCGCATGTGCACAACAGGCACTTGTTTAAAAGTACCTACCACAAGCCTGCTAGGGGGATATCCAAGACAATGGAACTTGCTGCCTGCTGCTGTTAACCTTGCCAGTACAGTTGATGCCTTTAAGGTCGTTGTCACGGTGCCCGTCATTATATCCATCTCTCCTTAAGTTTTCAATTTCTGTACATGATTTTAACATTTCACTTGGATATCATGTCCCGACATATAAAATACACATATTGTTTGTTTATATATTTAACCAAAGCCTTCGCATGAACCTTAATAGTGAGGGAGCAAAGATTTAAAGAAGAAGAAGAAAAGAAAAAAAAAAGACCAGTTCCCTTGTTCTTAAAAATAAAGATAGTATTTAAATGTGATTTCCATGCTTAAACATGAAATACTGCCTTTAAATTCAGTGTGGATTTCAGTGTGATATTGAGTTTCATGCATGAGAATGAAGAACATATCTGAAGAACGTAGGGCCTGATCAGGGTTCAAACTCATTGCAATGAGTCATAATGTGACTTGAAGCTTTGTTCTGCACATAATCCAAGCATCCACTAAAAAATCAGACAAAAAATATTCCAATAATTAATCTTTGTGACTTCAACCTTGGGATGTTGCTCTGCATATTCTATCTTTGTGCTCGACATATTTTCTTCTAAAACCATTTAGCAATATTGTGAAAATACGAGTATAACCTCTTAAGTGTGACCTTGAGACAGACCAGTTTGATAAAGACCCATTGCTGCTTGCATTGCTTTTTCTCCAATACTGGTTCATCAAGAACAGAAGGTTAAGATAACAGAGACGTTTAAGAATACTTAAAATTGAAGGCTTAGTGCAAAAGTAAGGGAACTACTTATAAATAAAGGAGTTACAATACCGGTAGTTTTGCACCAAGCCCACAATTTGGTACTATTTGTTATAAAACAAATTATAAAATTTCATGCATTATCTTTTAATTTTGGCATTTACGCCAAGTTTCTTCAAAATCCAGCTATAGATCACAAGATAGTCTTCTCAAAAGTTGCAGCCAACCTGTTAGGATGACACAAAACTTCCAAACAGAGCAAACCTAGATCAGACGGCTCTCCACAGGAATTACCTGATTAGGGTCTTCTCTGTTTGCTCATATATATATATATATATATATATATATATATATAGCTCAGATTTTACTATACCATTTAAAAGTTCAGTAAATAATGAAGTTATGTTTTCATGATATTAAAGGTTAATTTTTATTTCCAGACCTTCTCTCCAGTCATATCTCATTTAGAACAATGAGTGCCCTGGTTCAAAGCAGAATAAAAAGTTCATTTTATGTGCATAGCCATGTGGGTATGCAATGTTTGCTTTAAAACATACAGATTTTTTTTTACCAAAATTTGATTACTATAGCTGTACCTTAATAATAATGAAACGCAACTTTATATCTTTCATTAAGGAAAGCAGTATCATATAAGTTGAAAATTTACTTGATGAAGTGACTATTCTTTGTTGTTTTTTTATTACACATGTACATGTATCACTGGTGACTAACAATTTCCATCATTTAATGGAAATTTATTAATTAAATGGTTTTGGATCATTTTGACTTTATTGTTTTTGTTACATGCTTTTTTATATGCATGTGTAGTTCTTATTCAAAATCATTTCTGTTCATTAATTTTGTCTTCCTGTCTTTCATACCCATTTTTTTTTAAATTCTAAAGTTCCAAATTTTATCTGATGAAATATCAAACAAGAGCTCTGCTGAGAGCGGGACAATATATGCCTGAAGAAAGGTATAAAAAGTGAACTACCTTTGACAAATGGATAAGATTCTTATCAAAAGCAACATTTTAATAAGAAGATGAGGACAAATGGAAAGAAGGATGACAAACTTGAGTCCCCTTTTGTGTAAACGTCAGTACTGGACTAATAAACAGACACAAAATATTTCACATTGTATCGAACTGAAATTTGCCCTTGATCTGCTCTTCATCTCAGTATGGTTGACATTTCTGGCAAAAAGTTTAACCCTTTCCCTCATATATACTCATTTTGACGCCCTCAATAGGTATCACATAAAGCCTGATCTGCAGAAAACCACAGTTAAACCTTACCAAATTTAATTACAAAATCCTCATTTCCAGACCACTGAGGAGCAGCGAACAGCATAAAACCTGATCAGCCTGCGAGTTACTCGCAGGCTGATCTGGTTTTATGCTGTTCGCATAGGTCTTTTCATGGTGTCCTCTATGAGGGAAAGGGTTAAATCTGCCTGTGATTCAAGAGATACAGAGTGAACACAAAATCTTCTAATATTATAACAGTATGGCATGTGACCTTCAAGTGTGACCTTGACCCAAAACATCCCCAACCTATGCTCTGCACATCCTCTCAGTATGGTTGACATTTCTGTCAAATAATATCAATTTCCTTCCAATGGTTCTTAAGATACAGAGTGGACAAGAAATTGCTAACAACCTTCAAGTGTGGCCTTGACCTTGAACCAAAACCTACACTTTGCACATCCTCTTTGTATGGTTGACATTTCTGTCAAATATAATTTCCTTCCAGGGGTTCTGAAGATACAGAGGGACAAAAATTTCTAACATTAACAATTGCGCCTTAACAAGACACCCCAACCTACGCTCTGCACATCCTCAGTATAGTTGACATTTCTGTCAAATAATTTCAATTTCCTTCCTGGTTCTTAAGATACAGAGCGGACACAAAATTGCTGTTGGATAGACAGACGACTAGTGACATAACGTTATACCGCTCTTCAGTATCAAAAGTTGGTCAAGAACTGAAATAATCAGCATATTGGATGCCTTAGGTTTCATTACTAGCATTAAAGACAGGAAGATTTGTCAAAATACAAGATTTGAATATGATTATGTGTATAGGTATGGGGTCCTGATTTTCTCAAGTTATAATAATCAGAATTGAATTCCACAAACAACACCTTAGTACTCCATTATCCTTAAAAAGTTGTCATTCTTGTTTCTCTTATAAACTTCTTAAGTATTTCATTTCTTAATATTAGTAGTTATCAATTCATTTATGTCAACTTTAATATATTCAAACTTGAATACTTTTTGAAACTGGGATGGTAGCATTTTTTCTACCTCTTTCAAGAATTTGAGTATAACTTAGTGCTAGCTATTGTTGGTGGAGTTCAAGCCTGTCAGAAACAATGAATGACTTTCTGTACAATACTGCTTGATTATGTGTGTATACAGGTGTTTGAACTGTTCTATTTGAAGTATACAACTTTAGTTACTATTAACATTAATTAAATAAGCCAATACGGAATGACATCAATTTTATTTGTTGTCATCTGTCATATCCACACACACACACATTTTAAGAAACAAACTCAACACATTTTATATATCTAAATCATTTAATAACAGTCAAAGAATTACCGGTACAAGAAATTCTTATCGGCTGTATTAATTATAAATCACTGCTAAACAAAAGATCAGATTAACAGTTGTTTTTTTTCTTCAAAAAAGTTCACTTTCAAATAATCCTAAAACAAAAACCCTGAATTATTTCTTCCACTCTCCCTTGTCGTAGTCGTACTTGGACCCTAGACCAGTGATGGGGTTCAAGTCCAACTTCAACATGGTCTTCAGCTGCTCCTTCATGTACTCTTCGTTCATTGTCTTCGGGTTTTCTGGATATACTGAAAACACAGGTACAGTATAGTGCACACCCATGAACACCCTATATTTGGGTTCCATACTTAGATACAGTATCATACCAGACTGCATTATTATAACTACATTATTCAGTGTTCCCAGATACTTTCATATGGGGGTGTTTTACCCCAATATTGGTCTTCAGTACCCCCAGTTTTAAAAGCTTTGCTACAAATCTCTTACAGAGAGGGTACAAAAGTTCAAGAAAAGCACAAATTTTACCCCCACTTTCAAATCTTAGTGGGAACACGAATTATTACAACTATCCTTTTTTAAAATTAAAATCAAGACAGCAATAGGAGGGCTTGGTGCAAAAATATGGTATCTAAATATAAATATGGAAGGAGTTACAACAGTTTAGCAAACCCTAAAAGTGCATGAAACCCCATTCTACAGTGGCTTACTTGATGGTAATTTTCATATACAAAACCAAATAAACCTGACGGCTAGGATTAGTTATTTAGTTATTGACACATTGGTGATATGTTTTTAAATTATAATATTCCTGATTAATATCATTAAAGCTTGGATCAAAATCATGTGGAGATAGACAAATGAAGTTATCTCACACATTAAATTTGTTATTTTTTTACTACATGGGAAGAACCTCCCCACCCCTTTTCTATATCAGAGGCCGTGCAGAAAGTTTTTTTTATCAGTCATGCAGTTTTCACCAAAATTGACATTTCCCCAAGGAATATATCTTTCTTAAACAAATGAAGTATTGCCATCCTCTACAAATGGTATAAAGAGGTGTCCTCCCAATCATCAGAAAGGAAGCCTGCATAACCAAAGTATACGAAATCCTGCATTATCCAAGTATAAAAGGGAAAACAATGCCGGCATATCTGTGCCAAAGACATCTATGTCAGCACCTGATAAGACTTACCATAGAAAGTGTAAATACTGAGTCCCAGGGAGATGGCCAGTCCATAACAACAGTAGGCAAACATTCTCTTCCAGTCCCCTGTTGGTGCCTCAATCTCAGCAAATGTCTGCCTGTAGCTGTTTCTATATACTGAAACACAACATAATTGCAGCAGTCTATAATTACTAATTACACTGAAAGTCAAGGAGCCCAAAATAGGATTAAACTTAAAAATAAAGTACTCCTTTAAAATGCACAAATTGTACTGTAAAGCCTTGAGTGTTTAAAGGATTCCGGTTTTGAACTGTCATAATGAACAAGGTGCAAAATTTTCCTTAAAAAATAAAAATTATCTTTTTAACCCTTTACTTCACATACTGGTAGACTCATTTGACACATTGGCAAACGGAGCAGACCCAGATCAGACAGCTTCTATAGAATTCATGATTCCATATACCATTTTAAGTTCAGTTAATTAATATTCATCAAGTCATGAATTTGAACATGAATATTAATGAAAAAAACAACAAAAAAACAAGAGGGCCATGATGGCCCTGAATCTCTCACCTGAGTACCATTGCTTCAACTGATGTCAAGGTTTTTAAACAGACAAGGATTCTGATATAACTTAATCTAAAACATTTTACCCCTGACAATACTACACACCAAATATCTAAGCAATGGGCCATATGGTTTCAGAGAAGACTTGGGTGCAGGGTCATTTACCACCGTAGGGCCAAGACTTAGAAAATCTTTGTAATGAACCATTAGATGCTACTACATACCAAAAATCTTAGCTCTAGGCCTTATTGATTCAAAGAAGAAGATTTTTTAAGATTTTCCTATATAACTCTATGTGAAACAAGTGACCCCTCGAGCAGGGTCATTTATCACCATTGGGCTATGATTTGTACAATCTTGGTAGTGGCCCATAAGATGATGCTACATACCAAATATCTAAGATCTAGGCCTTATGGATTTATAGAAGAAGATTTTTTAAGATTTTCCTATATAACTCTATGTAAAACAAGTGACCCCTGGTGCAGGGTCATTTATCACCATTGGGCTATGATTTGTACAATCTTGGTAGGCATCCACTAGACAATGCTTCACATTAAATATCTAAGCTCTAGACCCTGCAGTTTTGCAGAAGAAGATTTTTAAAGTTTGCATTTTTATAATCTATTTTTAGCTCCTGTGACCTAATTATGCAATGGACCAGAACCATTTATACAACTTTAGTAGAGCTTCATCCAAGGAACATTCCTGCAAAATATTTTTCAAATTGGCCAAGCCGTTTAGGAGGAGATGTTGTTTGAAGCAATTGTTGACGCCGGACGCACGCACGGACGACGGACGCAGGACAAAAGGCGATCAGAAAAGCTCACCTTGCTCAGGTGAGCTAAAAATGATATACCTTGATAGTCTGACACCCCTTAATATATTTATGATGTCTAAAATCAATCCCATGCCTAGTTACTGAGACATAAGCACAATAACACTGTCATATATTCCATCAAAAGTTATCTCCTAAACATATTAAAGATTTAAAAACCCATAAAATTTAACCAAAATTTCTAAGTTAAAAGGGCAATAATTTAACATATTCCATCAAGAGTTATCTACCTTGATAGTATGATATACCCCTAAACATATTAAAGATGTTTCAAATCAATCGCATGCTTGATACTGAGATATGGTTTTAGATACAAACTAGATAGTAGCTTGCACGCAAAACTTTAACCAAATTTTCTATTGCATGCAAAACTTTAACCAAAATTTCTAAGTTAAAAAGGGGCCATAATTCATATTAAATTCAGTCAAGAGTTATCTAACTTGGTTGTCTGATGCCCCTGAACATATTTATAAACTTTCAAGTCAATACCATAAATGGTTATTGAGATATAAGGTTGATAGTAACTTGCACGCAAAACTTTAACCAAAAGCTGCAACGCCAACGCCAGGGTGACTACAATAGCTCTCATATTCTTCGAATAGTCGAGCTAAAAATCCAAACAGCCAAAATAGTATGAAATATGTCAAAAATTATGAAGCAATCTTAAGTCACAAACATCAACGAAGATGATCCATATCTTCGTCATTGTGCCTTAAAGAAAAATAATCCTTTGTCCCAGGAACCTTGGACTGACAAACAATCAATGGATCAAAGTGATAAAAATGTACCACAAACGTTCATGTATTTTTGTATGGTAAGTAATATAGGGAGAAGGAAAAATAAAATAGATGATTACATTGTTTCTTTTCCTCAAGGCTGAGGCTCTTCCAGTCTGACTTTTCCTTCTCTCTCAGTGCCATGACTTCAGAAGTGTTGGCTGCCCATCGAACACCAGGCATGGGAAAGTCACACAAATCAATATAGGACGGGAAACCATTCAATCCTTGTCCGACAATGTCACGGTTCCCTGAAACAAGGTAAAGATATTACAAACATGTCCAATGAATGAAAGAGATTTTGTTTTAATTGGCATTTACCATATGAAAATAATGTTAAAGAAATATCATGAATTGTATATCATAAAATGATAAACATTTCATAATATAGATCACTACTTTATACACAGTAACCCCTGCATTACGCTGCTCTATGAATAATTTCTGGGTCCTCCATGTTTGTCTACCAAAAACTTGGTAAGTTGTCATTGAGCTCTAGTATATCTGCGGATCACCACCTGTCAATTTTTTCACATCTCACAAAGAACTACAAACTGCTTATGCAGACATTATCAGTTTTCACATAAATAAATTCATTTAATTAATCAGTACACATGACCATGAGCATATGAATAAACCTCGACAAAAGTCTTATTGTTCAGTCCTCTCCTCACTTTATCTCAATTTATCATGGGTCAAGAAAAAAATGTATGAATTCTGAAACTTCAAATTACAACAATCACACTTTTTTTCATAACTTCCTTGAATATCAATATACAATTAAAATGGGAAAAGATAGACAGATCACCAAAAATGGAAGAGTAAAGTCAAGCGCTTAGAACATTAATGCCAAGTGAGATTATGCATGAAGGAATCTCATTTTTAAATAACGCAGGTTGGAACATGTCTCGATATAACATGCAAAGAAATTTCTATAACGTTTCCTTGCTGATGATATGTTTTGATACCCCTGAGTCCACATACTGTGTTATAGTGAATTTTTTCATGGTGGATGAAGCTACAAATTATTTTTGTGTCTATAGTACTGATTTTCATTCAACTTCAGATAAAAACTGTTTAAATAAGTGTGTAGCAAGGTCACATTCAATTTTTTATTGTACAACACTGAACAATTGGAACTTATACACATGACAATACATGTTTGAGGATGACATGTAACAAATGTGAAAGTAATTACAGAACAAAACTTTCAGTATTTCTTCTTATTTTACTGCAAATTTGACCTCTGACCACTCATTTCAAGGGTCAAACGGCACCCTTTCTGAAATTTTAAGCATGAAGGGTCAAAACCCTGACTTCTGAGTCAAAAGAGAGCCCTGCATATGCATGGTATAATTACATTGCAACGTTTTAAATCACAAGCAGCAACCTATTGAAAAGAACCAGGCAAGACAAGTATTTAGAAAATAAAAACAAGGGACCATCCAATGATCCTTACCAATTTCTGGGTAGTATTTTTCTTTCAGCTCATTGGAGATCTCTCGCGTCTTCACAGCAGTAGAGCCTGCTGCCTGGGCTGGTACATCACCAAGTTTCTTGGGAGTTACACTGAGAGCACGGTGGGGAATTCCACTCACATTGGTGAGTGTTAAAATGTTTTTGCGCAGCATCCTGAAAAGAAATTATGTGATTATTATTGTATCCTTTAGCAAGACTTTAGCTCCGACCCTGATTCCATGGGTGGGTAGGTAGGTAGGTATTTTTTTAAATTTCAAATGATGAAAATGTTGCTTAAGTACTTTTTTTTTCTAAGGAATGGACAAAAAAAACAACCTTCAACTTAAAGACCTAAAAATAAATTTTGAGTAGGGCTACTTTGATGGGATGGTTGGAGCACTGCAAACACATTTTTCATTTTGGCCTTGGGTACCCAATGGCTATAAACACTGTCTTCTATTAACTCCAATTCACCAAATTTAGAATCATATCGGGTAAAAAAAAAAAGGGGGGGGGGGGGGGGGGGGGGGGGGGGACTCTAAATAAAAAACTTCTAAGATTCTAAGACTCATTTTCCCCACGAGTGCTTCTTATCAGCCATAGTTGAATCCGATTGTGAGATTATGGTCATAAACATTGTCTTAAAGTTTGCGGATGATTGCTCAAAAAATGAAGACACTAGGGTGTAAACAGTAAACAATGTGAAATCTGGCATTTTTATAATAACAGGGACTAACTCCTGACCCAATTGGCCAATCTCATCCATGATCAAACTCGACTAGAGATTATGGTCATGAACATGTCTTAAAGTTGATTGTTTAAAAAATGAAGACGCTAGAGTATAAACAAAGTGAAATCTGGCATTTTTTTTATATGAAAAAGGGCTTTACTCCAGACCTATTTTACCTATCTCAGCCATAAACGAACTCGATCGAGACATTATGGTCATAAACATTGTCATAAAGTTTGAAGATGATTGTTTCAGAAATTAAAGAGCTAGAATGTAAACACTCAAATGTTGACGATGCACGATGCACACCACATGACAGACACTCACGGGATCACAAAAGTTCATCCTGAGCTTTGCTCAGGTGAGCTTAAAATAGCATGCTTAGAATAAGACAACTGGTCATAAGACATTGTGGTCATAAATATTGACATTTTGTCATAAAGTTTGAAGATGATTGCTTAAAAGATGAACATGCTAGAGTGTAAACAAAGTGAAATCTGGCATTTGTTATATGAAAAGGGGCATAACTCCTGACCTAATGACCAATCTCAGCCATAATTAACTCAATCGAGACATTATGGTCATAACATTGTCATAAAGTTTGAAGATGATTGTTTCAGAAATTAAAGTGCTAGAATGTAAACACTCAAATGTTGACGACGCACGATGCACACCACATGACAGACATTCACGGGATCACAAAAGTTCATCCTGAGCTTTGCTCAGGTGAGCTTAAAATAGCATGCTTAGAATAAGACAACTGTAATCACCAATATATATATAATGCGCACTCCAAAATTTCATGCTTATCAGATTGTAGACCTCCTTTACAAGCCTTCTCATAAAATAGCAACTAATTATTATACATAGTAAAAAGTATGTTAACTTATCATGTCCCCCAAAAATTTCAAATGACTCCCAAATTCTAACCATAAGGGAACACATGACCCAGTAAATAAAAAAGTCAGTATTAAACCCTTTAACTTGTTTGAAAATCTTTGTCAAAAACTTCAGTGAGTATCCTACTTATTAAATAATGTAGTTTTAATTTACTGTACACAATTATCTCAACAGGACCAGTTTTATAAATCTACAAGTAACAACAAACTTCAAAGGTACATTAACTGTGATAACATGTCAGAGTCCATGAAGAAAATCATTGCATTAGCTCCAAAGGACATATCCTATTCCAACCTTGAGCTAATGCAATGATATCCCCCCTCCCTAATCCCATTTTTACGCATGTTCAAGAAAACAGCTAGATGACTAACAATACCATGTAAGCTCCTTATGTAGTACCGAAGACAAGGTACACAATAACTGAAATTTCGCAATAAACTTTACTTCACTTCCATTGATCCATCACTCGAAACTCAAGAGCTTTCAATGTGCCATACTCCAAGACTGAGCAATTAAAAAATTACAAAGTAAGTCTGCAAACAAGCGCATGCATGCAGATGCCAAGGCTTATCTGTTATTTCATTTTTTACTTTTAAAAAAGGAGAGATAAATTTGGTCAAAATGGACCTAAGAATTATGGCCCTTGATGAGAATGTATTATGGTCTTGTGAAAGAGAGCATTTGAAGCTGTTTAACTATTAAACAGCTTAATAGTTCAGAAGTTATGGCCAAGGTTAAAGTAAACCATGATGATAACAGAGGGATGACAAGAAGCATTGCAGCCCTAAATACCAATATTTTAAACCAATAAAAACAGTGCTGGTATAACCATTTAAAACATTTGTTGATACATCAGTAAGATACCAAATACCTATTACGGCTCAATCAATTATTGCTGTAGAATTGTATTATTATTCTGAATAATGAGACTGCTGTATGGCAAAACATATATGATTTACTGGGAAGAATTTTTTCCAATGTGACAAATTTTGATTCTTTTTTTGTGAGTTCGTTTTGTTGTTTTTTCACAAAAATCGGTCACATTCAATTATGATTCATTATCTTATTGAGCAAATTTGGTAATTTCAATGTTACATTCTCTGTTTTAGTGGGACCCAGTTACTGCAATTCGATTTTATGAGGCGCTTATAAAGCAACACGTGAAAAACTGACAGCTAGATAATATAACGGGGGTGGCACGATTTACCCAAATACACCCAAATACTCCTGAATTACCCAAATACTGTCTTATTTAAGCATTTGTAGCTCCAAATTAGTAGTTATTATTATCTTTGGTGTACACATGTGTCTGTTAGGTGATTAAAATAAATAATTTAATTTAATAATATTTAATATTGTTTTATTTATTATTTCATAATAGATATATTAACGGACAAATCGGTTTCCCAAATACCCCTGATGTGCCCAAATACAGTTAATGTTTAACTTCTTTACTAGCTCAAATAGCCCATGTATTAATAAATTATGAAGTATACACATTTTTATTGAGATATAATTAAATAGAATGTATTAATTACTAAAATAATACGGACCATTTGTAGGAAACGGTTACACAAATAATCTCTAAATTCACCCAAGCTTCTGTATATTCCCTACTTCAAAGACAAGTAACACGATAGATAAAAAGTTAAGTTAATTGAAAATATTAAAACAAGTTAGAAATATTAAATACAAATATACAAAACGGCAAAATTTTCCTTCTTTCATTTTGAAGAGCTTTCGATGATCCGATTTCCATATAACGGAATTACTATCTGTTCTGTATATGACACCTTTTGAGTTTTACAAACGCCTCATTTTTTTTGGAGGTTGGGTTAATATATGTTATAGGCTGTGAATATGTTCTTTTAATTATATAATACAATGAATAATCAATATTTTGCTGTTTAACACTGTATTTGGGCAGTATTTGGGTAATTCAGGAGTATTTGGGTATATTTGGGTGTATTTGGGTATATCGTGCTGCCGTATAACGGAAATGATTGAATGATGACATTTCAGACCTTGCTTCCCTGCTCTTCCCCCGCCCCCAAAATATTATTCTTTGCCTTTTACAAATCTTAAAAGTTTTTTAAATCATGTCATTTTATAGGCCGATACATTTAATATTGCTACAGGATCATATTTAAAACTTTCAAGGATAATCCAATATCACTGTCCCACGTCCGTAACAAATTGTTAAACTTATTGTCTCTCATGGAGACCGTTTTAAAATTGATTTAACTTAACTGATTAGAAAACTTCGCTCTCTAACACACAAAAACTGCGATTTCTTATACTTTTATTTTGCTAAAATGTATGACCACCGTTACTGTAGACCATGCATACGTGATTGTATGATCGAATCAACCAAGCCTCAAGGTCATAGCCCTATCGGATACTTGGAAATTGTACAGTATTAAATTTCTCAATTAATCCTGGTGAGAAAATTTATATAGGGATGTTAACTGACAGAAACGGTTATCTTCAACAGCTTTTTTTCTATCCTACAAACATTATAACATACAGCCACATAACACTACTTACTCTTTCTTTTGAACCAAACACCGGTTCAACAAAATGGCCGAAGGAGACGACTGGTTTCCGCCTAAAACTGAAAGAAACTACCCGCAAGTTCAAAAATGAAACGATATCTGGGCGATTCGGCACCTAGACAATTCGGTACCAAATGAAAATTAACCCTGGACGATTCGGCACCAACTTTATAATTGAGCTCATTATTTGATGAATGTCATAATAATGTGATAAAATTTCTTTATATGGAATCTTCTATGAATATATGGGATAGTTACTTTCATGGAACAATATAATTTTAGGGCCTCTGTAATTTTAGCGGCTTTTTAAAAGCATCAAAACTATGATGAAAAACACCTTTTTTTTTTCTTTTTAAAAAAATTTTCCTTAAATTCAATTTTTAACCAATTCCCAGGTTAACAACGTTTCTATAGTAAATGACGTCCATAAATATATATTAAGACAAAAAACGTTTCAAACAATAAATTAATTTGTTTACAATACCCCCCTCCCTACTCTCTCTCTCTCTCTCCTTACCTCTAACGTTTGTGCGTCGTTTTCTTTTTTAATTAAAAAAAAAGAAACAAAAAACAACAACAATAAAAAAAAAAACAAAAAAAAAAAAACACAACAACTTCTAATTACAATTTAAACTACCACAATAATTGTCAGTTGCTTTCAATACTACTTTATATAACTAAATAAATATCTTTATCGATACATTGTTATTTATCTTTTTTCCAGGGGAGAGACGTAACTAAGTTGCAAGAACTTGTAGTCCACCCCTTTTGTCTCCTGTTTGTTACAATAATTGTTTGCACATTTTTGTATTACAAAAATAAGACAATGACATATGTTTAAAACAAAATGGAAAAGAGTGAACTTACCAAATTTTATTCGAATATGTATTGAAACAGAGACAGAGTCTTGCATTACTATTCATCATAGCGAGGTGTCCTATGTATGAAACTAACCGTTATTTCAGGAAAAAACACACACACACAAGAAAAAACACACACACAAACACTACCTACAAATAGTATCCCTAAGCTAAACATACAAACTGAGGTACAAGATTTCTACCTCACCTCGTGAGGTATACAAAAGCACCCCCTCAGAGAGAGGGGGGGGGGGGGGGGGGGGGGGGGAGAGAGGAGCCAATCGTATCTTTTCGGTAATCCCCGGTTCGACTCAAAGTAACCCGAATATGTTTCAAACGCAACGTCACCCATTGCGATGACGTTAACTCCGTAACCACGGCGCTTTTATTCCCGACGTCCAATTCTTTTAAACAGTACCTTCAATGCCAAACAACTTTAAAAGCAAGAGTGTATGAATCCGGAACACCGGTAAGTGTAATGTTCATCCCTTCCCCATCGTCAGTATATCTATTTTATTATATTTATTTGGCAAGAAATATCTTTAAAAACATATTCAGCGTAAAAAAAGAAAATGAAGTTAAAGGGTCACAAATTGATACATCATAATAACGCTGGCAAATTTAAAATAGTCTGTGATTTTAAAATAATGCTAGATAACGTATTTGTCTCTAAATTTAGGATATGTAATATACTAGGTGGTTAAAAAAGGAATAAAGTGACAAATGTAATATAAACGAAAAATAATTAAAAAAAAAATGTCTGTAGGCCTCGATCTCAGTGTCCGCTGGTCCACTACCAAGGTAACTACGACGTTTTCTAAAGACTTACAGCTGTTTAAATTTTAAACTGAGTGTTCTTTTATGTGTGTTCAGGCGGTCATGGAGTCTAAATCCCCGAATCATGCAAATAAAGGTTAGATTTAAATGAAAATAATTACTAGTTAGTGTCCTTTCCTGTATGAACGAATCATGTAAATTGTCACGTATGCATAATGGTATACGGTAATTTGCACGTCTCGTTCGATTAAGCCGTATATATTCTGTTATATCAATTGATCAATCATCTTTGAATACCCACAGCCTTAGACAGATCAACCATGGACGTATATTGAATATATAATTATGTCTATGGATAAACTATATGATGTCATGTATTGAAACGGAATAAGTCAGCCGGGGTATTGGACGATGCTGATCAATATAAAAAAATAAGTTAATGTAAAACGTGAGATTAAAAGAACTTCACGTTTTGTCTTCTCAATTTGTAGAGATTTAATGGCGTTAAATATTTAATGAAGGCATACAGCAGGAGTAGACCATGATAAAATAAGGATGTAATATAAAACAAGTCTACCAGTATTGACTATCTACATCACATTGAAATAGGATGTTTTGTAGCTTTGTCACGAAATATTATATGTTGATTTATTCTTAAAATCCGTTTAATAAAAAAAGACAAAGAATAGAAACTCAGTTGTTTTTGTCAAATCGGTAGCATAGCGATAGCAATGAATTATTAAGTATAAACATTGTTTTACGTCTCTCCGATAGTATTTCTTAGATTTTGCTTTTGTTTCTGCTGCTATCTTGAAACACAATATTATGTCTGTTCTGAATTTGTGCTTTTAGCTTATTTTTTTTAAATTAGCTTTCCTCTAACAGGTTGTTTTTGTCTTTTGTTTTCATATTTTATTCATTGCTTTGTTTGGATTTTTTTTTAAACTTAAGTTTGATTTGTACAAAACCGGCTCTTGTATCGCATATGTCGGCCTAATTGATTTAATAGGGTTTTTTTTTTTTTTTTGTGTGTGTGTTTAAAATAAAACCAGTCTGTTTTTTTTTAAGGGAATAATGGGCGCTATTGAAAATAAATGGGACATATTTTTTCCATATAATAAGATCTATCACTAAACTTATGAATCACTTCTATCTTGCAGGTAGCGCCGTGGGGCCTAACCGGTGAAATGGACCAGAATTGTGCACGCAGTTGCAGATGCCACTTGGCGGACTCCTCACAAGAGGATGCGTGTTCCACAGAAAGTCATGGCACGATAAATGCATCGAACTCTTTCGAGACTCCATACGGAGTAGTGAAGAGATCGTCATCTTCCGGAATAGACCCAGAGCGCATGCAGAGCGGAACTAGTCAAGAGAGCTTCCGACGGGAGATGAGCATTTTCAAATTGAAAACCATGCCAGCTCTGACAGAGGACGGAAGTAGTTCGGACGAGGAAGGCTCCTCCAATGGGACCAAGAGGAAGGTCCCTAAAGACTTCATTCCGTTGACTGAACACAAAAGCTGCAGTAATGTTAGCTGTGGAAAATCAACTCTGAAGGGGAGAGAACCGTTGAAAAGCTGCTGTATCAGTTTCATTCACGGATTGTGCCGCTGCGCATGCACGAAGAAAACGGATGAACTTGATGATCTCGAGGGAATATTTCAAACTGCTGAGAGATAAAGAATATTGATTTTGATAGTTTATACTTTTCTTTGAAATAAATATAAATTCTTAATGGTACAATAAAGGAAAAGATAAAAAACCATCAAGATTCAACCTTTTAGTCGACTACAATATTTTTTTTTTTACCATTTGTGCGTTGTAAATACCCTTAAATGATTATGATAAATGTCTAAGATATTATTTGCCTTCGATAGATAGTTGCATACTACTTGGAATATTTGTTATGAAATAACCGATTTAGGCATTTTTTTAGGGAAACCATCGTTGGAAACCACGTTTATGTTCCGTTATCACTACCATATATATTGTGCGGTTTTCAGTTGGCAAAACTTAGTTTTTTTATGAACATTAATCAGTTAATTGTTGACAAATGGAACCACGCGCACTGTTTTGAATACTCTTCATTGGAAATATAAAAGCAAAAACAGGCTTTCAAAATCCGAACAACAATATGTAACGCGCTGTTTTATTCGTTGAATGATCTGTTCTGTCTCCACCATGGACAAAGTTTTGCCAGTAAAAAAACCCACGGTCGTTAAAGAAGCAAATTGTATTAAGCGAATGTGGGTTCCGACGATGTGGGAAAATGTGAAAAACTCCCTAAGATTGACGTATTACTAACGCTAAGTAAGGCTGGTGGAACTTGAGCCTGGCTCCGGTCAAACTGCCCGCAGCGGTTACTTCCCCTTATCCGTACAGTCTATGCCGAAGAATGAAGGGGAGATAACTGCGTGGAGATTGGGCTCCGGTATGCATCTTCAAAATAAGGCGCCCCAACGATTTGTGTTTTTGAAGATATACTTGTAATATTGACAGTGACGACGTCCATCGGACATTGGTGACTTGACGCCGAATTTTGGGCATCGCAGTGGTCATCGGCAACTTGAGACGCTATGTAATAATTTGTTGAAGGCCACACTGTTTTGAAAATCAGGATTTACTGCAAGCATATCGTGTCTGAGACCCATTTCACTAAACTTGTAGAAATGTTAAGATATATAGTGTCTTATTACCCGGTAATTTCTAATTTGCTAGACTAGACGTTTGAACCCACAACATTCGGAATCGCAGTCATGCACTCTACCAATGGACCACGGGGATTATCTTAAGTGTAACTTGACTTGACTATTTGAGTTTACCGCCTTTCGACAGTATTTCAGTCATATAGCGACGTCCAGCTAATTACAGGTGGAGGAAGACCCCGAATGCACGGGGGCATCCGAGTAGAACCACCGACCTACCGCAAGCCAGCTGGAAGGCTTCCTCACATGAAAATCCGAATGACCCTGCCGGAATTCGAACCCACGCGGTGAGGGGCTAAGTGAGTGTTCTTAAGTGTAATACTCGTGTTCATCCTTAAGTACATATACATGCAAGTCTCTATTTTTTGACAATAACCCTTCAAACCATTTTTAAATATGATAAAAAATGATAAAAAAAGATATTAGTTTCAAGAACACGCATGTCGAAAAGCTCACTTCCTTGTAAAGATTGCACAGGTACAATTGTGTGTATTGTTTATTTTCCACGAATAACACTGGGTCCTCCGTAGCTGAGTGGGTAAATTCGCTGACCGAACATCACTCAGTCCCTCACCGCTCTGGGTTCGAATTCCGGTATGGCCATTCAGATTTTTCATGTGAGGTAATCTCCCATCTGGTTTGCGGTGGGCTCGGATGCTTCTGTGTGCCCAGGGTCTTCCTTCCATTTGCAGGTACTGGATGTCGCTATATGACTCGAATACTGTCGTAGCGACGGTAAACACAATAACAGTGACCAACAACACGTATCGTAACACTAAAAATATCTTAATTATTATATTAAGTAGAAATGCAATCCACAATTTCATTTTTACGAAATATTCAAACTAAGTTGACATAAAAAAATCTTTTTAATAAGAAATGCAAGAAACCCCTGTAGTATTAAATTATTACTTAGCTCTAAGTGTTGCTGCTGGAATTAGCCAGGTATTGAATGAGTATGTATTTCATTTATTTGTTGTTGTTTTTTTGTCTCATGAATAAAAATGAAACGAATGCATAAATGAATATTCACTTTCCAAAGGCAAAAATCTAAGTGTGGATATAAAAATAAACGGACAAAAATAACAAAACATTCCAAATACTGAAATCCGTGGTCTATAACATGGATCCAATGATTGACAGATCCATTCACTAGGCCAGGGTGTTTATTGCTAGTATATATGTTAATTTGCAATCGTTACCGTAGTCCGTCAATTACCTATCGAACAACTTTCTATTAATTCGTTTATTTAATGTATTACCCGACCCCTGTGTGAGGTTTACAATACACAACATTTTGGTTTACCACGGATATTACAGATCAGTATATAGCAAGTCTTGGGTATCGATTATGATCGGTAATAGATACCAACTCGATCAAGTTTGGCCAAACCCACAGGGGCTTGAGGTACGTATTTAAAAAAAATGTCACTAAACAACATTTTCTTTTTAAAGTACCGGTAAATACACATGTATAAAGGAGAATTGGACCCTATCCGTGGATATAGATATATAATCAAATGACCTCGTTGAATTTTACTTTGCCAAAACCTAACAGGATAATTGAGTCAGATATAATTTTCTTCTATGCGGTAAGCAAACCTTGTATAATTTTAACACGTGTGATCTATGCTTTGATTTGATTTTACATTGGACAATAGTGTAGGCATCTTTTGTCTGGCAAAATGTTTTTATAAATTCTGTCCGACTTTGAAGTCATCCTAAGTTTGTATAAACACTTGCATTTTGTCATAGATCTACCTGTATTTGGTACATAGTTAAATAAATATAGAGAGGTGATTAATTTGAATTTAATTTCAGAGTTTCTGATTGGCCACATATTTAGGGTGACATCTAAGTGGCATACATGCACACTTTAGCCGTTTTTCATCTCATCGATTGATCTGTAAACATTGACCAATGCCCTTGTGGGTTAAGCTCTTCATTTTGATCTATTGGAATACTAAGAGGTACCAGCACTGTGTTCAATAGGCGAAGCGCTAGGTTTCGCTAGATGTCGCTTCGTTAATTTCCGTTGTTGAACGTAGAGCTCGCAAATAGCGCTTCGTTCTTCGGCTAGTCCACTCTCGAGCTAACTCGCCAAGCAATCCAAGATGGCGAACACGTGAGTATGCACATCATTTGCGAATCTATTTTTGTTGTTTTCTTGTTAATTCTGTATTTTTTTTATTTGTTATGAATTAAAAATCTTACATTATGAAATATTTTGCCATATTTTAGTCTCACAGAGGCTAATTTGGGTTAAATTCCATGTTTTCCTTTTTTTTTCCAATAATAAAATGAAAGTAGGCCTACAATGTATGTTCAACGTGAATGCAACACTATCTAAAACATAAATTTACAATGATAAAAAAGATTGTTCTCCTAGTAACTGGCAAGAACATTAATTTGCAATGAAATTTTCCTTCTTGTGATGCAATAGCCAACATATTAGTTAGTAAAACAGTATATTGTTCTACTTTCCGTTTAGCCGTATCTTGCAAAGAGTTATGTGTAACAATAACCCATTGTTATATATAAAAACTGCCACTTTAAAATAACATTGGTATAGCCAAAATTACTTTGAATGTCATTATTTTAATTATTTACACTTTCATTTTATACCATGTACATGAAAGACATTTTTCAGTTCATCAATGAAAAAACTCATCATAAAGTTTAATGGAGAGAGTTGTACTTTCTTCTTAGAAGAAGACATGTACAAGCTGGCTTTGGCCAAAGGTAAGCTCATAATTCAAAGGCAAGATATTGCATAATTCATCAAAAAAATCTTTATAAAGACACACACAAAAAAACACTTGTGAAGAACATGCTTATTTATTTATTATTATACATTATGTATCAAATTGAAATGATCTTATTGGTTTTCAAAATATTAAATTTAGCTATATTTAATAAAATAACTGTGTATATGATCCTGATATCCCCTAGACATGTCTATGGTCTTCATTATATGCTAATTGATATCGTCTTAATTTGCCCATCTGCATTACCATAAACTATAGAGAGTGGAATGATTACCATAGAGGCAAAGATTCTGTATAATTGGCCGCTATCTATAGGGAAGCACAGGTTATTTAACAATAAAAAAATAACTGAAGTAATGGGATGGTTAATTTACTGAACCAGAAACATTACTATTATTTATACTGAACATATCTTTTTCTTGTGTTTTAAAAAAAGTACTACTAAAAATAAATATAAAAATAATATATTGTAGTAAAGGTTATGAAAATGCCTTTACAATCAGTGAGTGTGAAATAATAACATCCCTTTTCTGTGTTACAAAAGGCAATGTTTACACAGTGTGAATATAAGCATTCTTTATGTTTGATTGAACTGTAGCATATAATAAAATTTTAAAATATATATTTATTTCAGATAAAAAACACTTGACTTGCTGTTCCAAAAATACCTTTACCAAAGCACAGTAGTAAATGAAGGTAAGAAACAAGTACATGTAGAATTGTATATACTGTCGTTTTTAATTATTTTTTATTACTTTATATAAGATGTCCTATAAGTATGGCAAAAATATTTTTGGCTATATTAGGGTTGCTACAGGGTATTGTCTTGATGTCCCCCAACACACACAGTAAAGTAATTACAAGTTCATAAGTCAAAATTATGTCAACCGTGTAGCTTATAATAATCTATTTTGAGAGTTTTTGTTTGCTCAGGATGTGAAAGGTTGTTTATACTAAATAGAATTCCAAAACAGTTGTGTCCTTAGTCAAGTTTAATACCACTCTAACAAAAATTTTAAAGGGAATTGTTAAGCAAGTATTGACAAAGTTTCAAAACCATTTCAATAATTCTAACTCTTAAAGTTTGCATTTAAAAGCATAAGAATATTAGGCATATTTTGCATGATTTTAGTCTAATATAGACTGTTAAGTTAGGAGTTTGACCCTTATATTTCAGATATGTTTATTTATCCAATGAGTGTGGAGAGGACTGAATGCTTACTTGAGTCTTAATGAATATTTGAATAGAAATGTTATTCCTTGTTGATTTCAAGTCACTCCACCACCTGAGACTCGGGGTTCTACAGAGAGTCTGCCCACAATAGATCCCCCAGCATCTGGAGATCTAGGCACTCATGAGGATTTACCCAAATCAAATCAAGACTGTAAGTAATTTACAAACAGATTCATTTTCCATTTAATAGTTGCAAGATCATGATAAAAATAAATCACAACATTTTTACTCTGTGCAATACTGCATGTGTTAGTAAAAAGTACTGGATTGTAGATATCACATGGTATACATACAATGTCAAATTATATCTTCTATGCCCCCACTGTGCATGAAGAGTGAATGTGGTCAGCCTAGTGAGTGCAAATGAACATAGAAAATCTAAATATAGGTCCACCGTTGTATCAATCTAATAATACGTTCTAGACAACCTTTGATAGAGAGACCACAAAATTCTTTTTTAAAAGCACAAATGGTTACATCAGGTGCCAATGTGCATGTAGATATAATATACATGTTCACACATTTAGTTCAAATTCTTAATTAAAGAACAACTTCCTTAATTATCTGGACCAACCCCGGTGGCCTTGTGGTTTCGGCGTCCGCAGATGCGGGTTCGATCCCTGGCCCCACATACCAAAGTCTTAAAAAAATGGAAGTGTCATAGGTCCTTTGCTGTGTGCTTTGCAAATAAGAGAAGTTGCACAGCTGGTTGGCCCAGTGTCAGGTTACTGTGACTAGTTGTTGTTCATGCCACATGTCTAGTGTGATACTGCAGTGTGGCAGCACTATATCCGTCAAGTAGACAATGTCTGAAAATGACTGAAATACTGTTGGTAGAACATTAAACACAACAAACAAACATAATTATCTGGATGAAATTGAAACAAAAAGCCGTGAGCCATTAAAAATATTTTATCTCTGCATCTGACAGTATAATGCAACATAAAGAGTCAAACATTTATTTGACAACATGCAAGCTTAACTGGATTAACATTTGTATATTCTTAAGTTTTTTCTTGTTGATTTCAAGGCACTACAGCACCTGGTGATGAATCTGCAATAGAGGTTCTACCCAAATTAGATCAAGAATGTAAGTATAATTAAAAAAAATAAAGTCAGATTTATTTAGGGGTATTAGACTATAAACATTTTTGAATGCTGTTTTATACAGGGTATGTGAAGGACAAGAACAAAAGTAGAATGCCATCTATTAACAATTTTGAACAGTAAGGCATGCTGTACTCTGGCAGCTTTTTTTCCCATGAAATGCATTCTACACAGTGGGAATGAGCTTTTATAAATTAATTTTCCAGATGAATAAATTCAAAGAAAAATCAGATTAAATGATGTAAATGAGATTAGTGAATTTAACAGTAAAGGCAAAATTGCAAATGTTAATTGTATCTCTAGCAACTGACACAGATTACTTTTCAATCCAGGTTTATTTTGATGATGTCATTCAACCTTTTTTCTTTCATTTTTTCAGCTTCAACTTGGAAACACGAAGAAGTGTTAATGTTGATCTCATTGGTAGAGGACCATTATGCCAAATTTTCCATGTCTGCCTACACAAGTACACAGGTGTGGAGAATAATAGGCACAGAAATGCGCATCAGAGGATTCTTATTCACTGGCCAACAGTGTAATAAGAAGTTCCGCAACCTTAAATACAGGTAATTTCCTTGGTAACATATGCCTTAAATACATTATGGCTGCAAAAATTGATAAGAACACAGGGTATTGGTTTGTGACTATGAACTTAAAAAAATGACTGCTAAACTGTATAAAACAGAGAGTTACAGATTTGTTAACATAAAAATCCTTGTAGAGATCAACTTAAACCCCTATTTTGAGGTCTACAAGTAAAATGTCAAGGTCACTGTGACAAAAATATAACAATGGCAATAACTTAAATTTGTGAAAGGTACAGTTACCCTTCTTATGCACTGGACTCCTCCTCAATGATATCTATACACCTATGAAGTATGAAGTTGATACCTCAAATAAACTTTGATATATACACCAGACAATAATGTGGGACAAAATGACAAATGGAGACTTTTAACAAAAAGATTTAAAGAAATAAGGCATTTTTTTCAATATTCCAAAAACAAAACACTTATCTTTTGTCTCTTAAAATTCTGTGATGACATCTCAACTTTGAGATAATTTTTTTTTTTCATTTTTGGTACAGATACAAAACCATAAAGGAATCTGACAGCAAATCAGGTAGAGGCAGAAGGCAATGGGAGTATTTTGAACCAATGGAGCATCTGCTGATAGGTGATCCTGCTGTTCAGCCAGCAGTGGTGGTGTCATCAACAAAGGGTATGTAATGTAATTGAACAGTTATATAACAGAAGAAATTGATATTTGGGCATTAAAGGGCCTGGGGAAAGACATGAAATTAGGTGTATGAAATTTCTTTTAATCTAGTTTCCAAAAATTCAAGAAAGGCCTAGATGTTGAAATCTCGCCTGATAACTAGGGTATGATGCTAAGAAACATGTATTTTAGCACCACAATCTTTGATGACCAAAAAAGATGAAATCAAAACACTCATTTAAAAATGAGGAATATTTATTTAAGGCTTCAAACTAATTCAAACATATTTTCTTACAACATTGAAAAAATGTCTAATAATTTAACAGTTGTTTAATTAAGAATTTTTTTTTTGTGAATTAGAAAATGAAATTCAACAACTTTTTCAAAAGTGAATTAAATTATGCACTGAATTGAGATTGCATTATAATAAAAAAAAAAATAAAAAGTATTATATAAAAGCATACATATACAAAATAATTTTCAAGTTATTAGTATTTCAATTTAGTTTCTGAATGAGCAAGACCTAATGTCATGCCAGCTTCTTAAACTTTTTAACAGGTCATACATGGCAGACATTTGATCCAATGTTACTATATAACCATTTAACAAGTAGAGATTGTCACTTAAAATGCCTATGGCTAAAGGCTTACAATTAAATTCCTAGTCCACCTCCATAAATGGGCTGATACTATTACATTATCATTAAAAAAAATATATATCTTAATAAACACCCAGTTGACTCCCTGTTACTATCTACAATAAATTTTGTATGGTCAGATTTATAGGATTTTTTTTTATTCAGAAAAGGGAAAAATGAATAATAGATCATGGGAATTTTGTAACATGCTTTCTTAAAATATTGCTTTTCACATTTTATTGCATTTTTTATTTCAATCAACACTTTTGCAGGAAATAAGCCAGTGGAGGATAAACATCAAGAAAGTACAGAACTTTCATCACCTACTGCTTCATCCCCACAAAGTAGCACATCATCTACTCCTGCCAGTAGACCCAGTACGCCAGCTGGAGAAGGAGAAGAGACAATTCCTCCACGTAAAAGGCGCAGGAGTGGAAACCAACCACCTCAGTGGTTTTTAACATATGCTGAGGAGCAGCGAAAACAGTTTGAAGTTCTTAAAAGCTTTAACGAACGCTTGCTATCAGTTGCCACGGAACGTAATAATATATTGAATAAAGTTGCAGACACCTTATTAGCTTCAAAAAAGTGAAAAAACAAAACAAAAAAACAATAAAATGTATAATGATGTGATTTTCATTAAACAAGAGGGCCATGATGGCTCTAAATCGCTCACCCGAGATAAATAGCCTTCAATGCCAAACATGCTAAACATACTGCTTTACAAAAAAGATGCTGAGGCGTAAACAGTGAAATCTGAGATGTTCATAAATTATCATAATTCATAGAGTGCAAACAATGTGAAATAAGCCATTTCTATCATTTCAAAAGGGGCATAACTCCTGTCCTAATGGGCAAATATCAGCCCAAATCAAGATTTTAGCCCAAATCAAGATTTTATGACACTTAACTTTGTCACACATTTTGGAGATGATTGGTTATGAAATAAAAATAATAGAGGGCAAATAAAGTGAAATTTGGATTTCTTCAATATTAAAAGGGACATAACTTCTCACCTAATGGTCCGCTTTCAGCCAAAATCGAACTTGGTCGAGATTTTATGGTAATAGATATTGTCATAAAGTTGGAAGATGATTGCTAAAAAATAAAGAGTCTAGAGTGCTAACAAACTAATTGTGGAAGACGGACAGACGCACGGACGGACATTTATCGATCCTAAAAGCTCATCCTGAGCACGTGCAGGTGAGCTAAAAAAATGTAGAAAGTGAATGTTAAAAATTCTTCAAAATGAAAATGTTGAATAAACAATATAGGTCACCTGATCATATGTGCTATTTGGATTGATTAATGTTTGTTAGTTTGTACGTCAATTGTAGGTTATTAGTTGGTTTGCACTCTTGCATCTTCATTTCTTAACTATTTTCAAAATTTTGTGTTAAGCCATAATATGTATTTGAAGTTTGATCATTGCTGATATCCGATTATAATAAGTAATGAGTTGATGGCCCTAAAGTTATAATAAGAGCTGCCTGTAAGACACCATGCTTGACTATTCAAAATACTTTGTACTTGTTGGTAAAATCAATATCTACTTTATAATATGATCTACCTTGATAATCTGATCCCATGTATCAAATAAATCACATGCCTGGATACTGAGATATAAGCATGAAATAAGCATGAGAGTAGCTTGCATGCAAAACTTAAACCAAAATATCTAAGTTAAAAAGGGGGCTATAATAATAAATTTCATCAAGACTTATATACCGCGGTTGTTTGATGCACCTAAACATATTCATAATCTTTGAAGTCAATACCATGAAAGGCAATTGAGATTTGAGGCCCATATTCTCTTGCATGCAAATCTTAAACCAAGAATTGCATCACCAACACCAATAGAGCTCTTATATTTTATGAAAAGTCAAGCTATAAATTACAAATAGATGTTTCAAATATTCACTAACTGTTTTTTTCCACTCTCTCTCTCTCTCTCTATATATATATATATAGTGTGTGTGTGTGTGTGTGTGGGGGGGGGGTTGAAGGTATATAATAGAATATATATTCCTTTGAAAATTGAGTATTTTGCTTTCAGTATATTTTTTATTGGCTAATTTGCCTGATCTAATGGTCAATTTGGATTTATAACACAATTTACATGCACCACTGCTAGTTTTGTGCATATTTTTGAAATGGTATGATAGGCTTAATTATGACAGGCTTTGTTATAATATATCAGAGTTCCACCCTAGTGAGTATTCTTGAAGACTTAAAAGGTGACTTATTTGATTATAATATCAGTCATTAAATCAGAATGTGTTATTTGCTATATCATCAAATTTTGTAATTAATATTCAATTTGGAGAGATACAGAACAAGTCAGATACCAGTAATTAACTAAATTGATATGAATTTCTTAATCATATAATTTTGTAAGCATTAAAATGCTATTTAGTCTAAAATATTCCATCAAAGCATTTTATTGCTTACAAAATACACTGTTTGTGATTTTTTAAATAGCCTATTTTATTGTTGTATCTGTCATATAGCATCTTCAGGTCTGATCAAGTTAGAAAACCTTCACTGAGGCAAATTGGTTTTATCATGTATAATATGATTAACTTTTTATGCCCACACAAAGTGGGAGCATATAGCATTGCACTTGTCCGTCTGTCCATATGTCTGTGTCCGTACGTCTCGTAATTTTGTGAATGCAACTCCTTCTTAACCGTTTGGCAGATTTTGGTAATACTTTCAGGGATGAACAACCTAAAGGTGCAGATGATGGTAAAGGAATTTTCGCAGCAAATGGCCCTTTGATAATTTTATTGTTAATATTATTTTAATATACTACACACCTAAATCTTACAGAGATATACATGCTCTTGTTTATTAGCACATCTGCATAGTGGGGGCATCCGTGTCCTTTGGACATAGTTCTAGTAGAATTTGCGAAGATATATCAGCACTGTTTATGTTAAAAAAAAAACCTGCATGTTTATGTATTGACAAGAACTGATTAACTGAAACAGTCAAGGGTGATGCCTTACAGCTCCTTTTTTACTGAATATAAGGAAGTTTCTCAGCATAACTTTTCGCCTTTTCGTTTCCAAACTAAGTCAGAGTTTACTGAAACTGAATAATTTAAGTATCATGTTTTCCTTTCATCTCATTTCCATCGGTTTCAGAATAAATTGTTTATTCTTTTTTAATAATTCAGTTTTAAATGTTTCAATTTTTAGAAACTAATTTATGATTTTCCATCATCAAACTGGCCAGTTGACCCCAGGCCATGTGTACTTTATTATCTGAACTGTTTAGTTACTTTATATCAGATGGACATATGTGTTATTGAGATGTATCAAATAAATGTTTTTTTGGACTGCTATCATTAAAAGAATAGACAAAGTCAGTCCAACTGTATGAACCATTTACATATATAACATGTACTGGTTACAAAATAAATTTTAGCAAGCACCATCTTTGAATCTATATTTTTTTAGCCCATACATAGAGATGCACATATTTCATTTCACTTAAATATATGAGTATGAATTACAATTTACCACGTCATACAGACAAAAAGTATGGTTTCATTGACAAAATCCATGCTATAAGTGTAAAGCTGCCAGCTAAACCTTTGTATGTAAATATTACAATTTCAAAAATATAATTTGATGAGGAGCAGTGGTCCAGTGGTAGGACATGCGCTTCAAGATCGAGGGGTCCCAGGTTCAAGTCCTACTATGGACACTGCTAATTTCCTTGAACAAGAAATATATCCTGCATTGTTTCACTCCACCCAGGTAGTAACGGGTACCTGAGAGGGCAGTTTAATTCCTCGAAGCCATGGTGTGGGCTGTCATAAGCAGAGGGAAAGACTCCCCAGGGAGATTAATAGTTAGATATAAGTAGTCTGATGATCGGGGTAAACACTGTAAAGTCGTTGACCGTGCACAGGTCATGAAACGACTTAAACATGCATTTCTTATTGTTATTGTATTGAAGATGAAAATCTGCCTCAGTGGTTTTAACATCTATTCAGCATTTTTTATGTCCTTGTAATTATCATACTATGATACTTACAAGGAAATAATGCTGGTGCCTAATGGATCCAAAACATTGCACTAACTCACTGCAACATCACACCAAATAGTCAAAAGACACCTCTCAGCCGAAGTGTAAGTCAAAGAAGTTACATATGTTTCATAGCAAAAAAACTTAGAATAATAGTTGCCAGCATTTAAACATGCAAACCCTCAATAAATTGTGAATGCTCTTGGTATTATGACCAATGACACAGGCAGTGGATGTTTGAAAGATAACCATAAGAATAATAACAGACATAGATATTGCACAGTACATGTAATTATGTAACATTGCCCTTGATTTGTTGACTATGGTGAACTATTTCTGCCAGCTACTTATCCACTAAGCTATGTTGATTTTTTTCCGTACAAATATCACATATCCAGTTATTATCTGGCATGTTGAAAATCTTCAAGTCATCCACTTAGGGTATTTTAACCAGATTTGATGCCTTTTAGTGCCCACTACTGCCAGCTACATATTCACATAGTGTAACTAGATATCATGAATTTTTCCATAAAATAATGTGAAAAGTTGCTTGTTATCCAAAAAATTTAATTGACTTACTTGAAAAAGTTGATATATTCAGTTATCGTAGGTGATAATGTGGCTGGCAGTAGTGGGCACTAACAGACATCAAATTCTGTTAAGATACCCTAAGTGGATAACTTGAAGATTTTCAACTTGCCATATACTAACTGAATATGTGACAATTTATCACAAATTTTTCAACTTTGCTAAGTGGATAAGTGGCTGGCAGAAATATGCCACCATAGTTAACATTTTCTTTTATAAACTTCAATTTTTTACAGCATCGTTCACAGTGAAAGAGCAATGTCCATTCTTTTTTGTTCTGCTGACTGGAGACCCCTTTATCATCATCACATTCTGTACTTTAATCTTTTCCCCTTCATTGTTCAATATAAAGTTATGAAGCACACAACATGACACAATTACAGATGGAATTTCATACTCCAGCAACATGTCCAAGTACTTTAATCTCCTAAATTTACCCTTGAGGAGACCTATGGCACTCTCCACCTCTACACGTGTTGATGCGTGGCATTTGTTGAATTTTTTCTGCACATTGTCCAGACAGCCATTATCTCTATAAGGCACTATCATGTGTTGAGATAAGGGGTATGCAGAATCTCCCAACAGATGATAATCATCTGGGAGATGATCCACTAATTCTGCAACAGGACTGTTTCTGTAGACCCGAGCATCATGTACAGACCCGGGCCAACCTGCGCAAACATCCCTGAAATGCAACTGATGATCAACAATAACCTGAAGATTCATAGATGACATTCCATGTCTATTTATGTAAGAGGCCCGATGTTCAGATTTAGGGGCAGGGATGGGTATATGTGTCCCATCAATGGCCCCAACTACTCCAGGGAATCCGCAGCGTTGTTTGAATCCCTCTGCCACCAGTTTCATTTCGTGTTTTGTCATTGGGAATTGAATTAACTCACCCATCATCCTTTCAGAGGCTAATGCATGACAAACTCCAAGGACAGTGTGGTGAAGAGTACCTGAAAATATCTTAATATAATGAGGCAAATGTATGTAATACATTATGTATGTATGTATGTATGTATGTATGTATGTATGTTATACAGTATGTATGTATGTATGTATGTATGTATGTCTCACAACTACTAATGATGCAAAAATACACTCATTTGTATTCTCTGTTTATACTCAATATCTAACTTAACATTTCCAACAAGCCAGGTGTGATGCTTGTCATATATATATTAACTATTTGCCTGTTGAATTTGTTCTTATAATATACATCTGAATTATTGATTTACATGTTATCTTGCTATAAAATCATGTAACCTTAGTATAAACTTGACATGTCAAAATTTAAGTGTTTAAATATTTTGTCCAAGCAAAGTCTTAAATAGTTTTATTGGGTGTTAAAATATGTACCTTTACTCATATCAAATCGATCTGCCACACTTCTATAACACTCCTTGTTTGCCAGCATCCATACTGTAGACAAGAGCTTCTTCTCCACAGTCAAAACCCTTTCTCTTGTCAGGTATGGTGCGACAGCTTCACAGAGTTTCTAAAAGAATTTGAGAATAAAAATGATAATACAAGCCCTTAAAAGCTCATATAGATGCATAGTGAAAAGAGTACAGTGTAATATTCATTAAACTGCTGGGTATGAAAACATAAATCAACATTATTGTGGCACAATCGCACTAGGTACAAAGTAACATAAACTATTAAAATGTAGTGCATACTTTAACAAAGCAATTAAAGTAACCTGACTGTGTTATCATTAATGACACATACCATAGACAGTACAAGTAATAGTGTATCATTATTTGAAATTGAATTTTACTGAAAAATCATTAAATTATGAGCACTATTTTGGTTTTGTTTTCCCAATTAACCAAAAAAAAATAACACATGAAATTCAACCTGCAAATTTTGTGTGGTATTTTTTATTAGAAAATTTTAATGATTGAGACACTAAAATAAATACCTGAAATGTTGGTCTTGTCATGCGGAAATGTGCTCTGAAGTCTACATCTGAATAATGGGGAACGATATTATCCACATATCCTTCAATCCTTGTGGACTCCTCTACATGTCCCTCAGCCAACTGCAATCCTACACCTGAACATTAGAATTAAAAATCTTTATTAGAATTAAGAAAAGAATGTATCAATGATATATAAACTTTTTTATGCCCCAATAATATGAGGTATACATAAACTACAAATCCTTGATTGTAAGATAAATTGCAAAAAGAATTGGTGGAAATGGTTATTGGAAATTGTAAAACACATATGGGACTGCATTCATAAAGCTCCTTAGGATATAAATTCCATTAGTTTCCAGGATCTCTAAGTTATTAAAGATATCCGATAGTTTTGTAACAGGTGGACCAGGATTCCAACCAAGGACCTCAGGATTGTTGCTGCACTCAACCGATTGAGCTATCAAGTCATGTCTTATTGCAAATTGTTTTATCACCAAAAACCTACAACTGGTTACAGTTTAAAACTATAAAACACCTTCATATATTTATGAGAGTTAAAGATTAATTGCCCTAATAAACTAAGGAGCGTTCTGAATTCGGCACCTGAGAACAACTCCTGAACTTAAACTAGCCATCACAGTATTATAAACCATAGGCCACGGGCGTGAGTTTCCTCAATTAAAAAAGGATATATGTAGAGAAACGTTCTATAAATAGAGACTGTGACGTCACAAGCTAGCCCTAGTTGTGTTGACACACTGATTGATATGGTATATAACTTTCAGTTCAAATTCTAAAGAAAAATGACATGGTTGTATTCAAGCTTTGGCACAATTTTCCTCCAATTTCAAAAAAAAAGTCAGGTTTGTTTATCAGAGAAATGATTGACCTTGTATATGCCGAGTCGATTTTCTGCTTTAGATAATCCACAATGATAATATGCGTCGAGAAACTCATGAAAAACTTTACTCGGACATGATGTAACCAAAATAATGCATGTGTAATCAATCTAATAACGTTATACTTTATGTCCTGGCCGAGCGACATCCTTTCTAACTTTGGTTAATCTATATATAGGTATATGTTTTAATACAAATAGAGAAATGAGTGGGGTTTTGTTTTTAATAAGCCTCTCTTTTATTTAGTACGTTCAGGCCGAGGACCGATGAGCGTCTTATTCAAACTGTGATTATCGAAAATAACATGATATAGTCTAAAGTAAACTAAATCATACACTCAGTTACCTAAAAGAATATCGGATGAGGGATTCATGAATGCCGTGTTATCGAGAATTTGTCTCGTCATGTTGTCTTCGGCGAAATCTTCCAAGAGAATGGCTAGAACTGATTCTGTATCCTCCATTTTGGATATCGCTTCTCAAAAACCAAGCGTTCGTTTGCGACAATCTTCGATGTTGAGGCGCTTGCTTGTAGCGCTTCGCCTATTGAACACAGGGCAGGTATAATCAATGTGCGAAGAGCCCTCACATCGCATACTGTGTTGTCCCCGCGTCACTAACAACCTGGCTCTAAACAATATACTGGATCTGATAACCGAACCATCCGTGGTGGTATGTATTTGTTATTATTTATCTTAAATTTATCGATTAAATTCAAATTAAGATAAGGAATAAAAGCATATTAAACAAATATTAATAGCAGAATTACACCCATGGCGACCGACTAATTATTTTAAACATTATTTATTGTGTTAGCTGTTCGGAAAGGCATTCAACGCATAGCGTATCGTTTGTTCTTTAACTGCTGTGAACGAAGGGCAAATAAACAGCTGTAAGAAGGGAACTGCAATGCGATAGGTAAAGTTACACCCTGTTACAATCTGGTAATCATGTATACCTTGTTTTCACAATATACAACAATCGTATATTTGTTTCACGCCAGCATTTTAAACGTCTCGTGACATGTCTTAACTTGATGATATTGCTCTTTACTTGTGTAAATATTGTTCCGTTGACACTCAAATAAACCTAGGGATTTTAATTTTTGAAGAATCTACGAGTCCTGATCATCATACAGGTAAGAGTTAACTATGTGTTTGTGAATGTGAATCACGAGTGGCATTTTGGATGTAGTGCTAAGTTTTCGTCGGCACAACAAGCTGGGAGGGGTAGTGAGGGTGG
Organism: Solen grandis; assembly: GCA_021229015.1. Classification (NCBI taxonomy): domain Eukaryota; kingdom Metazoa; phylum Mollusca; class Bivalvia; order Adapedonta; family Solenidae; genus Solen; species Solen grandis. The sequence goes on along the minus strand of CM037791.1, from coordinate 3,602,993 downwards.
CGGCTAGGGTAGGTGGGGTGAGGACATATCCTCATCGGAAGGAATGTATCTAATTTTGCATAATTTAACATGGGGGCAGGCAGAATTCATTTGTGTGTTTGCATTTTCAGCTATATGCATCGTCTCCGTAATAAAATATACATGATTTGCCGCTCGGCTTAGATTTTTCAGCTCTACCCATTGTGACTTTGCAATGACATCATTTAAAGGTTTTACATATATTGCTGCCACAGGTGTATAAATGACGTAAGCACCTGTCTCATACAATATGCATGATAAATACCATTACCTTTCTTAACACAAACTATTTTAACTCTTATCACATGTACTTACAATACATACCCGATAAGACGAATTCTTATGGTACTTGCTAATGCAGGGCTACCGCAAGGAATATCTCAACACTGTAAAATGAATGAAGATCAGGCAGTCTTTATTTTATCAGGGATTCTATATAACAGGAGAATCTCTGTTTTTATCCATAGACAATCGCAACGAAAAGATATCAGGCTATATAACAAGATATTTGTTAGGTCACATTAGTAACAAATCACATTAGTTACAAATCACATTTGTTGCAATTCGCTAAATAAATCTGTTACAAATGTGATTTATTACGAATGTTGTCTAACAGACAGAATACCTGCCTACTCACAGGGATTTGATTTCATTTCTTTTTTTCTGTGGCCGCTTTAAATTCATCACACTTACAAGACTGCGAATGTCGGCTTCTCAGGATAAGATCATCAAACTTAGATTTATATCAGGCGATTAGATGTGCATTACCGGTAGATAAATGTGATTTTAGTCCTCATTTACAACTTGTTCGAGAGCAGAATTTCAATGAGTTATGTTCACGCAGACCGAACACGTGTTAACCCGAACGTTGATTAGAGTTAAACTGAAGTTGATTAAAGACGTTTACCTTGAAAATTGTCAAACTCAAATTAATCTGCTTCAAAGAGACAGGACATGTATAGACTGATGTCAAATACACGTGTATTTTATCACGCGTGTAGGGCTAAGTATAGATGGTCGCTGTTCATAGTTGTCCGTTATTTAGAAGTTATTTTCTCAAACTAACATTGACTGCCCTTAGCCGACAGGGGGCAGCTGAACGAAAATTCTTATTATACAGGGTGCACCTGTCAAGCAGCACCTATAGGTGCAGCGTCGGAAACACACGAGCGACTCATTTCGTAGACAAATGTAGTGTAGCCGTGGGCATCCGACGATGGTATGAAATAATGTGGTCCAGGGATAGTAGTGGTGAGTGCTTATATATCTGAAGGTTGTGGGTTCGAATTCCACAGGGTAAATATTATGAAGTTCTTAGACGCAAAGTACTGGTCCAACCCAGGAATCTTCTAAAAGTTGAAATGTAGATAACTTCTTCCCAGCTGACGTTAACTAAGAAAATATGTTTAATGTCATTACCATCTACACACATTAAAGAAAAACAGAAACAATAACATCGACTGTAAAACAATTATTTTCGTCAATATTATATTTCTTTGAATCCCTTTG
>CM037791.1:3551366-3601366 GCA_021229015.1 Solen grandis | reverse complement strand
CATTTATGATAAGATTTTCTTCAAATTTTTACAGATGGTACATTTTGCAACTAAGGTGTGAATATTTTGTCAGCTAACCTTAATTCCTAAAAACCGAAGTATTGTGGCTGAAGTAAAATTCGAACATAGGACCTTTAAACTAGAAATCAAGTTTGCAGTCATGTCCTTACGTCATATGACATCATGTTACGTCACAGACTAATACTTAGATCTTATCATTTGCACTGATTTCGGAATATAATGTCAATTGTTCAGCATGAACATGAAATACTACCAGAGGTGAGTCATTACATGAAACTTCTATCTCCTGCTTTTTGCATTAACACAGCTTGCAGAAAGTCCTATCATTCGTTTTCACGAATGACATCTAGTTATTATTATTATTATTATTATTCTTTTCTTCTTCCTAACTAAACGCTTATTTTTATATGTTGCAATAGTCCTAGGACGATGAAATTTTTATGGCTTATTAGTCACGTGAGGAAATTTTGATTTCAATGATTTTCAGCACCCTATGACGTCACATGACGTCACAGCTAAAAATAGTGAAAAATGGTGTTCGCGCTCTACAGCCGTCATTTATGGTCGGATTTTCTTCAAATTTTTACAGATGGTACATCTTGAATCAAAGGTGTGCATATCCTGTCAGCTAACCGAAATTCCGAAAGACCGAAGTTCTGTGGCTGAAATAAGATTCGAACATAGGACCGAAAATTTCATTTTAGGATAAAAGAGCTTCAGGATGAGATAGAAAGTTGAAACTTACACAGTTTGCAGTTCTGCAGAATTTCTACAAATATTTTGAGGTGTGACGTCATATGACGTCATGTGACGTCATAAGCATACTTCTTAATTTTCATTTTAGGGCAATGATTTCGACATGATGCCAGTTGTTCAGAATAATGAAAATTTCAGAGTTATGAAAGGAAAGTATGCGCTTTTGAACAAAAGCATCTTCAGCACCCTATGACGTCATGTGACGTCACAGCTAAAAATAGTGAAAAAAGGTGTTCGCGCTCTACAGCCGTCATTTATGGTCGGATTTTCTTCAAATTTTCACAGATGGTACATCTTGAATCAAAGGTGTGCATATCTTGTCAGCTAACCGAAATTCCGAAAGACCGAAGTTCTGTGGCTGAAATAAGATTCGAACATAGGACCGAAAATTTCATTTTAGGATAAAAGAGCTTCAGGATGAGATGGAAAGTTGAAACTTACACAGTTTGCAGTTCTGCAGAATTTCTACAAAAATTTTGAGTCGTGACGTCATATGAAGTCATGTGACGTCATAAGCATACTTCTTAATTTTCATTTTTGGGCAATGATTTTGACATGATGCCAGTTGTTCAGAATAACGAAAATTTCAGAGCTATGACAGTAAAATATGCCCTTTTGAACAAAAGCATCTTTAGCACACTATGACGTCATGTGACGTCAGAGCTAAATATAGTGAAAAATGGTGTTCACGCTCTACAGCCGCTATTTATGGTCGGAATTTCTTCAAATTTTCACAGATGGTACATCTTGAAAGTTAGGTGTGCATATCCTGTCAGCTAATCGAAATTCCGAAAGACCGAAGTTCTGTGGCTGAAATAAGATTCGAACATAGGACCGAAAATTTCATTTTAGGATTAGAGAGCTTCAGGATGAGATAGAAAGTTGAAACTTAAACAGTTTGCAGTTCTGCAGAATTTCTACATATGTTTAGAGTTATGATATCATATGACGTCATGTGACGTCACAGACTAATACTTAGTTCTTATCATTTGCACTAATTTCGGAATATAATGTCAATTGTTCAGCATGAACATGAAATACTACCAGAGGTGAGTCATTACATGAAACTTCTATCTCCTGCTTTTTGCATTAACACAGCTTGCAGAAAGTCCTATCATTCGTTTTCACGAATGACATCTAGTTATTATTATTCTTTTCTTCTTCCTAACTAAACGCTTATTTTTATATGTTGCAATAGTCCTAGGACGATGAACTTTTTATGGCTTATTAGTCACGTGAGGAAATTTTGATTTCAATGATTTTCAGCACCCTATGACGTCACATGACGTCACAGCTAAAAATAGTGAAAAATGGTGTTCGCGCTCTACAGCCGTCATTTATGGTCGGATTTTCTTCAAATTTTCACAGATGGTACATCTTGAATCAAAGGTGTGCATATCCTATCAGCTAATCGAAATTCCGAAAGACCGAAGTTCTGTGGCTGAAATAAGATTCGAACATAGGACCGAAAATTTCATTTTAGGATAAAAGAGCTTCAGGATGAGATAGAAAGTTGAAACTTACACAGTTTGCAGTTCTTCAGAATTTCTACATACATTTCGAGTCCTGACGTCATATGACGTCATGTGACGTCATAGGCATACTTCTTAATTTTCATATTAGGGCAATGATTTCGACATGATGCCAGTTGTTCAGAATAATGAAAATTTCAGAGTTATGACAGAAAAGTATGCGCTTTTGAACAAAAGCATCTTCAGCACCTTATGACGTCACATGACGTCACAGCTAAAAATAGTGAAAAATGGTGTTCGCGCTCTACAGCCGTCATTTATGGTCGGATTTTCTTCAAATTTTCACAGATGGTACATCTTGAAACTAAGGTGTGCATATCCTGTCAGCTAACCGAAATTCCGAAAGACCGAAGTTCTGTGGCGGAAATAAGATTCGAACAAAGGACCGAAAATTTAATTTTAGGATTAAAGAGCTTCAGGATGAGATAGAAAGTTGAAACTTACACAGATTGCAGTCCTGCAGAATTTCTACATATATTTTGAGTCGTGACGTCATATAACGTCATGTGACGTCATAAGCATACTTCGTAATTTTCATTTTAGGGCAACGATTTCGACATGATGCCAGTTGTTCAGAATAATGAAAATTTCAGAGTTATGAAAGTAAAGTATACGCTTTTGAACAAAAGAATTTTCAGTACCCTATGACGTCATGTGACGTCAGAGCTAAAATTAGTGAAATACTTAGTTCTTATTATTTGCACTTATTTCGGAATATAATGTCAGTTGTTCAGCATGAACATGAAATACTACCAGAGGTGAATCATTACATAAAACTTCTATCTCCTGCTTTTTGCATTAACACAGCTTGCAGAAAGTCCTATCATTCGTTTTCACGAATGACATCTAGTTATTATTATTATTATTATTATTATTCTTTTCTTCTTCCTAACTAAACGCTTATTTTAATATGTTGCAATGGACCTAGGACGATGAAATTTTTATGGCTTATTAGTCACGTGAGGAAATTTTGATTTCAATGATTTTCAGCACCCTATGACGTCACATGACGTCACAGCTAAAAATAGTGAAAAATGGTGTTCGCGCTCTACAGCCGTCATTTATGGTCGGATTTTCTTCAAATTTTCACAGATGGTACATCTTGAATCAAAGGTGTGCATATCCTGTCAGCTAACCGAAATTCCGAAAGACCGAAGTTCTGTGGCTGAAATAAGATTCGAACATAGGACCGAAAATTTCATTTTAGGATTAAAGAGCTTCAGGATGAGATAGAAAGTTGAAACTTACACAGTTTGCAGTTCTGCAGAATTTCTACAAATACCTTGAGTTTTGACGTCATATGAGGTCATTTGACGTCATAAGCATACTTCTTAATTTTCATTTTAGGGCAATGATTTCGACATGATGCCAGTTGTTCAGAATAATGAAAATTTCAGAGTTATGAAAGTAAAGTATACGCTTTTGAACAAGAGAATTTTCAGTACCCTATGACGTCATGTGTCGTCAGAGCTAAAAATAGTGTAATACTTAGTTCTTATCATTTGCACTTATTTCGGAATATAATGTCAATTGTTCAGCATGAACATGAAATACTACCAGAGGTGAGTCATTACATGAAACTTCTATCTCCTGCTTTTTGCATTAACACAGCTTGCAGAAAGTCCTATCATTCGTTTTCACGAATGACATCTAGTTATTATTAGGACTTTCTGCCCTTTCGGCAGAAAGTCCTATTGGGTTTGTACTGTTTATTAGGACTTTCTGCCTAAAGCAGAAAGTCCTATTGGGTTTGTACTGTTTATTATTATTATTATTAGGACTTTCTGCCTAAAGCAGAAAGTCCTATTGGGTTTGTTATGTTTTTTAGGACTTTCTGCCTAAAGCAGAAAGTCCTATTGGGTTTGTTATGTTTATTATTATTATTATTATTATTATTCTTTTCTTCTTCCTAACTAAACGCTTATTTTTATATGTTGCAATAGTCCTAGGACGATGAAATTTTTATGGCTTATTAGTCACGTGAGGAAATTTTGATTTCAATGATTTTCAGCACCCTATGACGTCACATGACGTCACAGCTAAAAATAGTGAAAAATGGTGTTCGCGCTCTACAGCCGTCATTTATGGTCGGATTTTCTTCAAATTTTTACAGATGGTACATCTTGAATCAAAGGTGTGCATATCCTGTCAGCTAACCGAAATTCCGAAAGACCGAAGTTCTGTGGCTGAAATAAGATTCGAACATAGGACCGAAAATTTCATTTTAGGATAAAAGAGCTTCAGGATGAGATAGAAAGTTGAAACTTACACAGTTTGCAGTTCTGCAGAATTTCTACAAATATTTTGAGGTGTGACGTCATATGACGTCATGTGACGTCATAAGCATACTTCTTAATTTTCATTTTAGGGCAATGATTTCGACATGATGCCAGTTGTTCAGAATAATGAAAATTTCAGAGTTATGAAAGGAAAGTATGCGCTTTTGAACAAAAGCATCTTCAGCACCCTATGACGTCATGTGACGTCACAGCTAAAAATAGTGAAAAAAGGTGTTCGCGCTCTACAGCCGTCATTTATGGTCGGATTTTCTTCAAATTTTCACAGATGGTACATCTTGAATCAAAGGTGTGCATATCTTGTCAGCTAACCGAAATTCCGAAAGACCGAAGTTCTGTGGCTGAAATAAGATTCGAACATAGGACCGAAAATTTCATTTTAGGATAAAAGAGCTTCAGGATGAGATGGAAAGTTGAAACTTACACAGTTTGCAGTTCTGCAGAATTTCTACAAAAATTTTGAGTCGTGACGTCATATGAAGTCATGTGACGTCATAAGCATACTTCTTAATTTTCATTTTTGGGCAATGATTTTGACATGATGCCAGTTGTTCAGAATAACGAAAATTTCAGAGCTATGACAGTAAAATATGCCCTTTTGAACAAAAGCATCTTTAGCACACTATGACGTCATGTGACGTCAGAGCTAAATATAGTGAAAAATGGTGTTCACGCTCTACAGCCGCATTTATGGTCGGAATTTCTTCAAATTTTCACAGATGGTACATCTTGAAAGTTAGGTGTGCATATCCTGTCAGCTAATCGAAATTCCGAAAGACCGAAGTTCTGTGGCTGAAATAAGATTCGAACATAGGACCGAAAATTTCATTTTAGGATTAGAGAGCTTCAGGATGAGATAGAAAGTTGAAACTTAAACAGTTTGCAGTTCTGCAGAATTTCTACATATGTTTAGAGTTATGAGGTGACGTCACAGACTAATACTTAGTTCTTATCATTTGCACTAATTTCGGAATATAATGTCAATTGTTCAGCATGAACATGAAATACTACCAGAGGTGAGTCATTACATGAAACTTCTATCTCCTGCTTTTTGCATTAACACAGCTTGCAGAAAGTCCTATCATTCGTTTTCACGAATGACATCTAGTTAGGACTTTCTGCCTACAGGCAGAAAGTCATATTGGGTTTGTACTGTTTTTTATTATTCTTATTCTTCTTCTGCTTCTTATTATTCTTTTTTTCTTCCTCTTATATTTGTGTTAATTTCGAGGTGTTGCCATTGACTCAGAACAATGAAAATTTTATGGCGTATATTTCAAACCATGAGCTTTCGGATGCAATGAATTTCATATTCATATGACGTCATATGACGTCAGATTTGTCGTCGGGTGAAAAAGTGTGTACGCGGTCTACAGCCATTATTTCTGGACCGATTTTCATCAAAATTTCACAGAATGTGTATGTTAGGCTCTAGTTGTGCATCCCGGTGTCCGTTTTTCCAAATTCGAAAAGGCAAAGGTTTTATGGCGAATCCAAGATTCGAACTAATGACGTCAAATTTCAAATGCGTATAAAATCGCTTCCAGATAAGCTAGAAAGCTGATGTTTGGACTGAATATTAGTCTCTCTATCTTCTTTATATTCTGAAAAGATGAACGCCATATGACGTCACATGACGTCATAATGCTAATAAAACTTTCGTATAAAAACTTAACGGTTTTTAAGCCCTGTAGGCTTTATTTTTTGTATGATTTGCTTGAAATTTTGTCTGAAGATGCAGTATTAGATTCTATGGAGCCGTGTCAGTTCCGTTTCCGGAAAATCCCAAAGGTCAAGGTCATACATCAATTATCGGCTTTTTCTTCGGCCTTAAATATCTCAAAAACGGTAAATATTCTATCGAGACACTATGCGTATAATTTGTAGTGCTTGGAAAGACCTTTCAGAAGATATTTAGTTTTTGATGATCGGGGTTGAATCGGTTGAGTTATGGCGGAAAAATGAAAATTTGGTAACCCCCAGTGTGTTTAACAGTTTATATCTCGAAAACCTTTGATTTTTGAAAATATGATGATGAATATCATTTGTAGAGCAATGTTTGACCGTTCTTTTGATGCTTAAAGTTTAATGATTGGCTAAAGATTCATGGAGTTGTGGGGAAAAAACGAAATTCGTGCATATAGCTTTGGTGATTTTTTCATTCTTCAGGAGGTTTAAAAGCTTCTATCTCAAAAAGTATTAAAAATATTCCTAAACATAAAGCGTGTGAAATGTAGAGAATTTTCAGCATTATTTTGGAAAAATTTAAAGAATTTCAGCGATTTTGCCGGTATGTAAGAGTGTATGGTTTTATATCTTAAGAATCATTCGGAATAACTGCACACATTTAGCAAGTGAGATGTAGAGAATTTTATGACGATTATTTTGGTACCTAGTGTTTTGAAATTGATTAGAGTATAAGGAAGTTACATCAAAAATACGAATTAAAACCCAATTGTAAGAATTTTCAGAAAATATCCTACTTTCGCTTTCACCTTAATTGAAGCATTTTCGGAAAATGTAAGTTTACAGATATATATTAGTCATATAAATTGCAAAATAATTTTTTTACTAATATCATATTGATATTACTAGCTAAACAAGTGTTGACAATAATTTAATGGTGTGTCAATTCTATTCTTTATCAATATAGTAGAGTGCAGTAGAGTCCCCAAAGCAACAACCGGAAGTAAAGAAATAAAAAGGTTGCCCTCGTGTAAAAAGTGGTTTGCAAATTAAAACTTTTAAAAATACAATGTTTTACCAATAATCAAACGGATTTACTTGGCATAAACCTTAATTATAACTTGTAAAAGTGGATCAAGCTGGAAATGACATCTAAACCACACTGAATATCTAAATACAGACGATGTGACACGGCGGTTTAGAGAAATTCCTGGCGTAATGCATTAATTTGGCTAGTTGATAAGTCAAATAAGTCAGTCAACTGTCAAAATTTATGTGATTTGTCAGAGAAAGCTGCAATCAAGAGCCAAGAGAAATAAAAAGATAAGTAAAATAAGTAATGCCTTGGCATTACATTATTGCTTTTTTAAAAACCTGAATGCACTTTTTTCTTATATGCCTGTGGTAAAATTCTTTTTTAAATTTATTTATTTTTGTTAATCAAAAAATAGGAAAAAAAGAAATGCTGAACGGATGTTTATTTTATTGTTTATTGCTCTTTCTTTTTTACATCTTGTAGGTTTTGATTTTGAACATATTCTGTCGTAATGCGACAACCATCAAATTACAGGTCATCTTTACTTAACAAATGTCCAATTATACTGCTAGTTCATTGGTGTTAAAATTTACATGAACTAAGTATATTCCAAAATGTAACGAAACAGTCAAATCTCTATTGAAATACAGCTCCGTTAAGATTATATAATAGCAAAGGATTTCAATCATGTACTTGGAGAATATATACACACGCGTGTGTATTTCAGTGCATGTAAACATAGGTCCCAGTAGGGATTATGATATGTTGGCAAATAAAAGCATGTTGCACATCAACAGGCTAGTCGCAAGCGCATGGGGAAAACCCATTATGAAACCATTATGGAGTTGAACTGAGTAAACGGTTAAGACAAATCATTAACCATGATAATTTGAGTTTCAATGTATGAAATATTCATGCGTCCGAGGAGACGCACATAATTTTAATTTTTAAAGTGTGCGTCCTCGAGAGAGATCTGATTTACATGTAACTTAGTGTTTTATATATTTACGCACACATGTACTTGAATTACTGATTTTCATTATGGCAAAAATATGTTTGCTTAATATTGCAAAAGAAATTAAAAAAAAAACAATTAGCTGTAAAAAAAACAAAAGGAAAAAAAAAAGACTGGGACTCAAACCTTCAATTTATATATTGTCGGCTATTGCTGGAATTTCCAGCCAGTTATGGTTCGAAATATCTAAGCATGAATTGGGAATTTGCCTTCTGCATAATTATTATCTGTTTTCATTACAGTTTATTAAATACAATATCTCCAGCATCTATTTTCAATACATTTTTATTTAGTTTTAATCGCAATCATTCTGAGTCTGAAATAAACATGAAAATTGTCACCATTGAGTGTTAAGAGAGAAAATAAATTTTGGACTTTTTTCTCTGTGTAGTAAATAAGAGGGAAATCTATAAATAAAAAATGTCTTAATATAGCCCCAAACTGTTGTCAAATCCAAAATGTGTGCTTCCTTAGAACAGTTTTGCAAGCAACCCTGTTCTAAAAACATTAAGATTTTATATTGATTAATATGATACTAGGTTTTTATTGATTTATTTTGAAATGAAAACCCCTGTATACCAGCACAAATGGAAGAGAATCAGCCTGTTGGTCGGTTGGTTGGTCAGTCGGTTGGTTGGTCAGTCAGTCATGCAGTATTTAAGCAAAATCTTGTCCAGTACTTTCAGCCATTTCACCTGATAATTGGCATAAATATTTATCAGAACAGGGCTACAGATAAGGTTTGAGGTCAATTGGGTATTTACTCATCAATTTTTCAAGGAATTGGGTTTTCACAATTTTAATTGAGTAATGAAAATATGGTTACTCCATCAAAATTAAGTCAATTACTTTTTTTTCATCAACTTAATTTTGGAATTGAAATAACAGTACATGTTCTTACTGGTATATGCGCCTGCTGTCCTTGTATGCAACATTGTCAATTTAACAATTATCATATGCAGGATTTATCATTAGCTCCTCAACAATTAAATAAAAAAAAACATTCAATCATATTTGATCTTCCTGATCCAAAGATTTAGCACTTTTAAATATTGAATTAAAACATATTATTTACTGGTTAACATGGAATTGGATGCTATCGACTCTATCTCAACTTCCAGATCGTCAATTATTGTGACACAAATGCCTGATGTTTGGTTTGCAGTGCTAGGTATCTACTCAGTGTTTTTTTAAACGTTTACCCGTTTCTTCCTGCCTTATGTAACCATATTTGAAGCAAACAAATAGAAAAGAGCAAACAAATAGAAAAGCGTCAGATGAACAAATAAGACAGACTGGATTTATGTTTTACTTGAATGGAACCCAAAGTAGGAAATTACCGGAAATCGTTTGAAGACTATTTTGCGGATTCGCAAGTAACCAGTCAAAAATATACGAGTATTTGTAAACATCACTCGGTTTCAAAATGTTGCATGCCAGTACTTTTTAATATTTTGGATATTTGAGAAATTTAATTTTAATTGCTTTTGATACGCTAGAATTTTAAAAGAATTGGGTTTTTATCTATTTTATTTGCGTAATTACGCAAATACGCAGCTTATCTTGACCCCTGACAGAAGAACTAAATGTGCAAGACGCAAATTTCACTTCATTCCAACAAGAATTACAATGTTATTGCCCCTGAATCAACTTGAAATGTGTTCCAGTGCATTCCTCTTTCAATTTCAGTCTAATTAATTTAAAAAATGTTCTTCGTTAGCAGTAGATGTACAAGACGCAAAATTCACTTCGTTCCCACGAGGATTACGGAGTTATTGCCCCTGATTTGACTTTAAATATCTTGTGACGCGAACTACATTTCTTAACCAACTCGGTTCAAATGTTGTGTGTGAATTGATAATCAGGTGGATAGGTGCATGTCATAAATTTCACTTGAGTTGTTTCAATTATTGCCCTGGTTTCATTTTTGCATTATCTCCCTTTGGTTAATTTTGTTTTTCTTGTCCGGAACATTGCTCAAATATTATACAATGTATTGACTTGAAATTTAAAATGTAACCAGAATCTGATGGCAACTAGGAAAACTGCAGTGTCCAAGAACTGTAACTCTACCTGGTCCCATTTTAAGCTCACCTGAGCACAACGGGCTCAAGGGTGAGCTTTTGTGATGGCCCTTCGTCCGTCGTGCGTCGTCAACAATTTGGCTTGTTAACACTCTAGAGGCCATATTTTTAGGCCAATCTTTTGTCAGAATGTTTGTCTCAATAAAATCTTGGACAAGTTCAAAATTGGGTCATAAGGGGTCAAAAAGAAGGTCACGAGGTCAAATCTTAGAAAAACCTTGTTTACACTCTAGAGGCCACATTTTTAGCCCAATCCTCAGGAAACTTGGTCAGAATGTTTGTTTCCATCAAATCTTGGACAAGTTCGAAATTGGGTCATGTGGGGTCAAAAAGTAGGTCACGAGGTCAAGTCTTAGAAAAACCTTGTTAACATTCTAGAGGCCACATTTTTGGTCAAATCTTCAAGAAACTTAGTCAGAATGTTTGTCTCCATAAAATCTTGTACAAGTTCGAATTTGGGTCATGTGGGGTCAAAAAGTAGGTCACGAGGTCAAATCAAAAATGTTTTCCATAAATCTTGGAAAGTTCGAATTTGGGTCATGTGGGGTCAAAAAGTAGGTCAGAGGTCAAATCTTATAAAAACCTTGTTTACACTCCATAGGCCACATTTTTGGCCATATCTTCATGAAACTTGGTCAGAATGTCTGTTTCCATAAAATGTTGGACAAGTTCAAAAGTGGGTCATGTGGGGTCAAAAAGTAGGTCAATATGAAAAATCCAATATATGTTGCTCATTTATAATCAGGTGAGCGATTCAGGGCCATCATGGCCCTCTTGTTTAATTATCTCCCTTTGTTAAATAGCTTTTTTTTCTTGTCTCGACATTAACTTGAATATTATACATGGTATTTACTTGAAACATAAAATTAAACAGATGGCGACTAAGAGAAGTGCAATGTCTAAGAACTGTGACTACACTTTTATACTGCTGTGCCAAATAACCATAACTGATTCTCTATCCACTTTAAAAAATGACTTTATTTACTTATTGATTGCTATCATATATAATATACTATGTATACAAGTGCTTATCTATGCTCTGCCTGGAGTGTGGCTTCTCCTGTATCAAAGCATTTTGTGGAGGTATTAATCATCCACAGTGCAGACATAGGTGCCGATATCAGTGCTATATTGCCCCGATAACTTCTGCTGACTGGGTATATTCTGTAGTTAAAGACAACTAGCATATCATATGACACCATAGACGCTAGATTTGACGTCAGTTAAACCGTTTGTACGCGCTCTGCAGAATTTATTTTTGAATGGATTTTCTAGTAAATTCACAGAAGGTATAAGTTAGGATTTTGTTGTGCATCCTTACTTTCGTTTCCAAAATATTGAAAGGACCGAGGTTCTGTGGTGAAACCAAGTTTAAAAAAATGTGACCTCGAAATTAAATTTAGTACAATCTGACTAAAGTACACGATCTTCCTACAATCTTATGTAGCGTAGCGTTTATATAGGAGATGACTTTAATCAGATTGAGCACTCCATATGAGATAAAAAAGCTGAAATTCACACATATTGTAATTTTAAAGGTTTTCTTCAGATTTTCATAGGCCGGACGTCATTTGACATCATAGGTTATTATTTGTTTTCATTTCTCGTGCAAAAAAATTCAGTGTGATCCCAATGGTCAAGAACTGCAAAAAATTTAGGGCATATATATTAAATATGCTGAATTTTCATATGCAATTATATTCACAACCATATGACTTCAGAATAGATGTTGGATCAAAAGGTTTGTAAGCAATCTGAAACATTATAAATTGATGAATTTTTTGAAAATTTTCAAAGAATGTATAGGTTACACTCTAGATACCTAATATTTTCTGCGTATTCCGTATTAATAATTTTCAGTTTGATTGAGTTTTAAGCGGTTTGCAGAAAGTCCTATCGTTTGCCGTGCAAACGAAATCTAGTTATTATTATTATTATTCTTTTCTTCTTCCTAACTAAACGCTTATTTTTATATGTTGCAATAGTCCTAGGACGATGAAATTTTTATGGCTTATTAGTCACGTGAGGAAATTTTGATTTCAATGATTTTCAGTACCCTATGACGTCACATGACGTCACAGCTAAAAATAGTGAAAAATGGTGTTCGCGCTCTACAGCCGTCATTTATGGTCGGATTTTCTTCAAATTTTCACAGATGGTACATCTTGAATCAAAGGTGTGCATATCTTGTCAGCTAACCGAAATTCCGAAAGACCGAAGTTCTGTGGCTGAAATAAGATTCGAACATAGGACCGAAAATTTCATTTTAGGATAAAAGAGCTTCAGGATGAGATAGAAAGTTGAAACTTACACAGTTTGCAGTTCTGCAGAATTTCTACAAATATTTTGAGTCGTGACGTCATATGACGTCATGTGACGTCATAAGCATACTTCTTAATTTTCATTTTAGGACAATGATTTCGACATGATGCCAGTTGTTCAGAATAATGAAAATTTCAGAGTTATAAAAGCAAAGTATTCGCTTTTGAACAAAAGCATCTTCAGCACCCTATGACGTCACATGACGGCACAGCTAAAAATAGTGAAAAATGGTGTTCGCGCTCTACAGCCGCCATTTATGGTCGGATTTTCTTAAAATTTTCACAGATGGTACATCTTGAATCAAAGGTGTGCATATCTTGTCAGCTTACCGAAATTCCGAAAGACCGAAGTTCTGTGGCTGAAATAAGATTCGAACATAGGACCGAAAATTTCATTTTAGGATAAAAGAGCTTCAGGATGAGATAGAAAGTTGAAACTTACACAGTTTGCAGTTCTGTAGAATTTCTACAAATATTTTGAGTCGTGACGTCATATGACGTCATTTGACGTCAATTTTAATTTTCATTTTAGGGCAATGATTTCGACATGATGCCAGTTGTTCAGAATAACGAAAATTTCAGAGTTATGAAAGTAAAGTATGCGCTTTTGAACAAAAGCATCTTCAGCACCCTATGACGTCACATGACGTCACAGCAAAAAATAGTGAAAAATGGTGTTCGCGCTCTACAGCCGTCATTTATGGTCAGATTTTCTTCAAATTTTCACAGACGGTACATTTTGAAACTCAGGTGTGCATATCCTGTCAGCTAACCGAACTTCCAAAAGACCGAAGTTCTGTGGCTGAAATAAGATTCGAACATAGGACCGAAAATTTCATTTTAGGATTAAAGAACTTCAGGATGAGATAGAAAGTTGAAACTTACACAGTTTGCAGTTCTGCAGAATTTCTACATATATCTTGAGTTTTGACGTGATATGACGTCATTTGACGTCATAAGCATACTTCTTAATTTTCATTTTAGGGCAATGATATTGACATGATGCCAATTGTTCAGAATAACGAAAATTTCAGAGTTATGAAAGTACGGTATGCCCTTTTGAACAAAAGCATCTTTAGCACACTATGACGTCATGCCATTTATGGTCGGATTTTCTTCAAATTTTCACAGATTGTACATCTTGAAAGTTAAGTGTGCATATCCTGTCAGCTAACCGAAATTCTGAAAGACCGAAGTTTTGTGGCTGAAATAAGATTCGAACATTGGACCGAAAATTTCATTTTAGGATTAGAGAGCTTCAGGATGAGATAGAAAGTTGAAACTTAAATAGTTTGCAGTTCTGCAAAATTTCTACATATGTTTAGAGTTATGACGTCATATGACGTCATGTGACGTCACAGACTAATACTTAGTTCTTATCATTTGCACTAATTTCGGAAATAATGTCAATTGTTCAGCATGAACATGAAATACTACCAGAGGTGAGTCATTACATGAAACTTCTATCTCCTGCTTTTTGCATTAACACAGCTTGCAGAAAGTCCTATCATTCGTTTCACGAATGACATCTAGTTATTATTATTCTTTTTTTCTTCCTAACTAAACGCTTATTTTTCTATGTTGCAATACTCCTAGGACGATGAAATTTTTATGACTTATTAGCCACGTTAGGAAATTTTGATTTCTATGATTTTCATATGCCTATGACGTCATATGACGTCACATTTGAAATATGCTACAAAAGTTTGTACGCGGTCTACAGCCATTGTTTGTGAACCGATTTTCATCAAATTTTCACAGATTGTGTATATTAAGTTCTAGTTGTGCATCCCGGTGTCCGTTTTTCAAAATTCGAAAAGTCCATGGTTCTATAGCGAATCCAAGATTCGAACCAAGGTCGTAAATTTTTAAATGCTTATAAAATCTGTCCTATTTAAGAAAGAAAGTTGATATTTAGTCAGTATATAGGTCTCTAGAAGTTTTAAAAATTTTGTGAAAATATTTGTCATATGACGTCACGTGACGTCATTATATGATAATGTATTTCTAATATTAACAAGAATATTTCTATATGTTGAAATTGTCGAAAGGCAATGAAAATTTAAAGACACATGCTTCAAACGCTGAAATTTTGATTTCTATGATTTTCATATGCCTATGACGTCATATGACGTCACACTGGAAATATGCAACAAAAGTTTGTACGCGGTCTACAGCCATTGTTTATGAACCGATTTTCATCAAATTTTCACAGAATGTGTATATTAAGTTCTAGTTGTGCATCCCGGTGTTCGTTTTTCAAAATTCGAAAAGTCCAAGGTTCTATAGCGATTCCAATATTCGAACCAAGGTCGTAAATTTTCAAATTCTTATAAAATCGGTCCTATTTGAGATAGAAAGATGATATTGGGTCAGTATATAGGTCTCTGGGAGTCTTAAACATTTTGTGAAAATAAATGTCATATGACGTCACGTGACGTCATTATATGATAATGAATTTCTAATTCTAACAAGATTATTTCTATATCTTGAAATTTATGAAGGGCAATGAAAAATTAATGCCGCATGCTTCAGATGCTGTAATTTCGATTTCAAAGATTTTCAGAAGCCTATGACGTCATATTACGTCACATTTGAAATTGACTACGAAAGTTTGTACACGGTCCAGAGCCATTATTAATGGGCCGATTTTCATCAAATTTTCACAGAATGTGTATATTAAGTTCTAGTTGTGCATCTCGTTGTCCGTTTTTCAAAATGGAAAAGTCCATGGTTCTATAGCGATTCCAAGATTCGAACCAAGGTCGTAAATTTTTAAATGCTTATAAAATCGGTCCTTTTTGAGATAGAAAAGTGATATTTGGTCAGTATATAGGTCCCTAAGAGTCTTAAACATTTTGTGAAAATAAATGTCATATGACGTCACGTGACGAATTTAAGTATTTCTATATATTGAATTGTCGAAGGAAAATTTAAAAATGATTCAGACACTGAAATTTCGATTTCAATAATTTTCAGAGGCCTATGACGTCATATGACGTACATTTGAAATTGACTACGAAAGTTTGTACACGGTCCAGAGCCATTATTAATGGGCCGATTTTCATTAAATTTTCACAGAATGTGTATATTACGTTCTTATTGTGTATACCGGTGTCCGGTTTTTCAAAATTCGAAAAGTCCAAGCATCTATGGCGGATCCAAGATTCGAACCAAGGACGTCAATTTTTAAATGCTTATAAAAACTGTCCTATTTGAGATAGAAAGTTGAAATTTTGTCAGTTAGTAGGTCTCTGGGAGTCTTAACAATTATGTGAAAATAAACGTCATATGACGTCACGTGACGTCATTTTTTATTATTATTATTCTTTTCTTCTTCCTAACAAAACGCTTATTTTAATATGTTGCAATAGTCCTAGGACGATGAAATTTTTATGGGTTATTAGTCACGTGAGGAAATTTTGATTTCAATGATTGTCAGCACGCTATGACGTCACATAACGTCACAGCTAAAAATAGTGCAAAATGGTGTTCGCGCTCTACAGCCGTCATTTATGGTCGGATTTTCTTAAAATTTTCACAAATGGTACATCTTGAAACTAAGGTGTACATATCCTGTCAGCTAACCGAAATTCCGAAAGACCGAAGTTCTGTGGCTAAAATAATATTCGAACATAGGACCGAAAATTTCATTTTAGGATTAAAGAGCTTCAGGATGAAATAGAAAGTTGAAACTTACACAGTTTGCAGTTCTTCATAATTTCTTAATATATTTTGAGTCGTGACGTCATATGACGTCATGTGACGTCATAAGCATACATCTGAATTTTCATTTAAAGGCAATGATTTCGACATGATGCCAGTTGTTCAGAATAATGAAAATTTCAGAGTTATGACAGAAATGGATGCGCTTTTGAAAAAAAGCATCTTCAGCACCCTATGACGTCATGTGACGTCAGAGCTTAAAATAGTGAAAAATGGTGTTCACGCTCTACAGCCGCCATTTATGGTCGAAGTTTCTTCAAATTTTCACAGATGGTATATCTTGAAACTAAGATGTGTATATCCTTTCAGCTAACCGAAATTCCGAAAGACCGAAGTTCTGTGGCTTAAATAAGATTCGAACATAGGACCGAAAATTTCATTTTAGGATTAAAGAGCTTCAGGATGAAATAGAAAGTTGAAACTTACACAGCTTGTAGTTCTGCAGAATTTCTTAATATATTTTGAGTCGTGACGTCATATGACGTCATGTGACGTCATAAGCATACATCTTAATTTTAATTTGGGGCAATGATTTTGACATGATGCCAGTTGTTCAGAATAATGAAAATTTCAGAGTTATGACAGAAATAGATGCGCTTTTGAAAAAAAAGCATCATCAGCACCCTATGACGTCATGTGACGTCAGAGCTAAAAATAGTGAAAAATGGTGTTCACGCTCTACAGCCGCCATTTATGGTCGAATTTTCTTCAAATTTTCACAGATGGTATATCTTGAAACTAAGATATGTATATCCTTTAAGCTAACCGAAATTCCGAAAGACCGAAGTTCTGTGGCTGAAATAAGATTTGAACATAGGACCGAAAATTTCATTTTAGGATTAAAGAGCTTCAGAATGAGATAGAAAGTTGAAACTTACACAGTTTGCAGTTCTGCAGAATTTCTACAAATATTTTGAGTCGTGACGTCATAAGCATACTTCTTAATTTTTATTTTAGGACAATGATTTCGACATGATGCCAGTTGTTCAGAATAAGGAAAATTTCAGAGTTATAACAGTAAAGTATACATTTTTGAGCAAAAACATTTTCAGCACCATATGACGTCATGTGACGTTAGAGCTAAAAATAGTGAAAAATGGTGTTCACGCTCTACAGCCGCCATTTATGGTCGGATTTTCTTAAAATTTCACAGATTTTACATCTTGAAACTAAGGTGTGCATATCCTGTCAGCTAACCGAAATTCCGAAAGACCGAAGTTCTGTGGCTGAAATAAGATTCGAACATGGGACCGAACATTTCATTTTAGGATTAAAGAGCTTCAGGATGAGATAGAAAGTTGAAACTTACACAGTTTGCAGTTCTGCATAATTTCTTAATATATTTTGAGTCGTGACGTCAAATGTCGTAAATACTTCTTAATTTTCATATTAGGGCAATTATTTCGACATGATGTCAGTTGTTCAGAATAATGAAAATTTCAGTGTTATGACAGTAAAGTATGAGCTTTTGAACAAAAGCATCTTCAGCACCCTATGACGTCCTGTGACGTCAGAGCTAAAAATATTGAAACATGGTGTTCGCGCTCTACAGCCGCCGTTTATGGTCGGATTTTCTTCAAATTTTCACAGATGGTACACCTTGAAACTAAGGTGTGCATATCCTGCCAGCTAACCGAAATTCCGAAAAACCGAAGTTCTGTGGCTGAAATAAGATTCGAACATAGGACCAAAAATTTCATTTTAGGATTGAAGAGCTTCAGGATGAGATAGAAAGTTGAAACTTACACAGTTTGCAGTTCTGCAGCATTTCTACAAATATTTTGAATCGTGACGTCATTGGACGTCATAAGCATACCACTTAATTTTAATTTGGGGCAATGATTTCGACATGATGCCAGTTGTTCAGAATAATGAAAATTTCAGAGTTATTGCAGTAAAGTGTGCGCTTTTGAGCAACAGCATTTTCAGCACCCTATGACGTCACGTGACGTCAGAGCTAAAATAGTGAAAAATGGTATTCGCGCTCTACAGCCGCCATTTGTGATCAGATTTTCTTCAAATTTTTACAGACGGTACATCTTGAAACTAAGGTGGAATATTTTGTCAGCTAACCTTAATTCCGAAAAACCGAAGTATTGTGGCTGAAGCAAGATTCGAACATAGGACCTTTAAACTAGAAATCAAGTTTGCAGTCATGTCCTGACGTCATATAACATCATGTTACGTCACAGACTAATACTAAGTTCTTATCATTTGCACTAATTTCGGAATATAATGTCAATTGTTTAGCATGAACATGAAATACTACCAGAGGTGAATCATTACATGAAACTTCTATTTCCTGCTTTTTGCATTAACACAGCTTGCAGAAAGTCCTATCATTCGTTTTCACGAATGACATCTAGTTAGGACTTTCTGCCTAAAGCAGAAAGTCCTCTTGGGTTTGTTATGTTTATTATTATTATTCTTTTCTTCTTCCTAACTAAACGCTTATTTTTATATGTTGCAATAGTCCTAGGACGATGAAATTTTTATGGCTTATTAGTCACGTGAGGAAATTTTGATTTCAATGATTTTTAGCACCCTATGACGTCACATGACGTCACAGCTAAAAATAGTGAAAAATGGTGTTCGCGCTCTACAGCCGTCATTTATGGTCGGATTTTCTTCAAATTTTCACAGATGGTACATCTTGAATCAAAGGTGTGCATATCCTTTCAGCTAACCGAAATTCCGAAAGACCGAAGTTCTGTGGCTGAAATAAGATTCGAACATAGGACCGAAAATTTCATTTTAGGATAAAAGAGCTTCAGGATGAGATAGAAAGTTGAAACTTACACAGTTTGCAGTTCTGCAGAATTTCTCAACATATTTTGAGTCGTAACGTCATATGACGTCATGTGACGTCATAAGCATACTTCTTAATATTCATTTTAGGGCAATGATTTCGACATGATGCCAGTTGTTCAGAATAATTAAAATTTCAGAGTTATGAAAGTAAGGTATGCGCTTTTGAACAAAAGCATCTTCAGCACCATATGACGTCATGTGACGTCAGAGCTAAAAATAGTGAAAAATGGTGTTCGCGCTCTACAGCCGTCATTTATGGTCGGATTTTCATCAA
This sequence comes from Solen grandis, assembly GCA_021229015.1. Classification (NCBI taxonomy): domain Eukaryota; kingdom Metazoa; phylum Mollusca; class Bivalvia; order Adapedonta; family Solenidae; genus Solen; species Solen grandis. The sequence continues at coordinate 3,581,807 of CM037791.1, read as the reverse complement.
ATTTTCACAGATGGTACATCTTGGAACTAAGGCGTGCATATCCTTTCAGCTAACCGTTGTTCCGAAAGACCGAAGTTCTGTGGCTTTAATAAGATTCGAACATAGGACCGAAAATTTCATTTTAGGATAAAAGAGCTTAAGAATGAGATAGAATGTTGAATCTTACACAGTTTACAGTTCTGCAGAATTTCTATATATATTTTGAGTCGTGACGTCATATGACGTCATAAGCATACTTCGTAATTTTCATTTTAGGGCAATGATTTCGACATGATGCCAGTTGTTCAGAATAATGAAAATTTCAGAGTTATGACAGTAAAGTATGCGCTTTTGAACAAAAGCATCTTCAGCACCCTATGACGCCATGTGACGTCAGAGCTAAAAATAGTGAACAATGGTGTTCACGCTCTACAGCGGCCATTTATGATCGGATTTTCTTCAAATTTTCACAGATGGTACATCTTGAAACTAAGGTGTGCATATCCTGTCAGCTAACCCAAATTCCGAAAAACCTAAGTTCTGTGGCTGAAATAAGATTCGAACATAGGACCAAAAATTTTATTTTAGGATTGAAGAGCTTCATGATGAGATAGAAAGTTGAAACTTACACAGTTTGCAGTTCTGCAGCATTTCTACAAATATTTTGAATCGTGACGTCATAGGACGTCATAAGCATACCACTTAATTTAAATTTGGGGCTTGATTTCGACATGATGCCAGTTGTTCAAAATAATGAAAATTTCAGAGTTATGACAGTAAAGAATACGCTTTTGAACAAAAGAATTTTCAGCACCCTATGACATAATGTGACGTCAGAGCTAAAAATAGTGAAAAATGGTATTTGCGCTCTACAGCCGCCATTTATGATCAGATTTTCTTCAAATATTTACAGATGGTACATCTTGAAAATAAGTTGTAAATATTTTGTCAGCTAACCTTAATTCCGAAAAACCGAAGTATTGCGGCTGAAGTAAGATTCAAACTTAGGACCTTTAAACTAGAAATCAAATTTGCAGTCATGTCCTGACGTCATATGACATCATGTTACGTCACAGACTAATACTTAGTTCTTATCATTTGCACTAATTTCGGAATATAATGTCAATTGTTCAGCATGAACAATGAAATACTACCAGAGGTGAGTCATTACATGAAACTTCTATCTCCTGCTTTTTGCATTAACACAGCTTGCAGAAAGTCCTATCATTCGTTTTCACGAATGACATCTAGTTATTCTTATTCTTATTCTTTTTTTCTTCCTCTTGTATTTGTGTTAATTTCGGTATGTTGCCGATGGCCCAGAACAATGAAAATTTTATGGCATATATTTCAAACCATGAGCTTTCGAATGCAATGAATTTCATATTCATATGACGTCACATAACGTCAGATTTGACGTCAGGTGAAAAAGTTTGTTCGCGGTCTACAGTCATTATTTATGGACCGATTTTCATCAAAATTTCACAGAATGTGTATGTTAGGCTCTAGTTGTGCATCCCGGTGTCCGTTTTTCAAAATTCGAAAAGTCCATGGTTCTATAGCGAATCCAAGATTCGAACCAAGGTCGTAAATTTTTAAATGCTTATAAAATCTGTCCTATGTAGGATAGAAAGTTGATATTTAGTCAGTATATAGGTCTCTAGAAGTTTTAAACATTTTGTGAAAATAAATGTCATATGACGTCACGTGACGTCATTATATGATAATGTATTTCTAATATTAACAAGGGTATTTCTATATGTTGAAATTGTCGAAGGGCAATGAAAATTTAAGGACATATGCTTCAAATGCTGAAATTTTGAGTTCTATGATTTTCATATGCCTATGACGTCATATGACGTCACATTTGAAATATGCTACACAAGTTTGTACGCGGTCTACAGCCATTGTTTGTACACCGATTTTCATCAAATTTTCACAGATTGTGTATATTAAGTTTTAGTTGTGCATCCCGGTGTCCGTTTTTCAAAATTCGAAAAGTCCAAGGTTCTATATCGATTCCAAGATTCGAACCAAGGTCGTAAATTTTCAAATTCTTATAAAATCGGTCCTATTTGAGATAGAAAAGTGATATTTGGTCAGTATATAGGTCTCTAAGAGTCTTAAAGATTTTGTGAAAATAAACGTCATATGACGTTACGTGACGTCATTATGTGATAATGTATTTCTAATATTAACAAGAGTATTTCTATATGTTGAAATTGTCGAAGGGCAATGAAAATTTAATGACAAATGATTCAGACGCTGAAATTTCGATTTCAATGGTTTTCCGAAGCCTATGCCGTCATATGACGTCACATTTGAAATTGACTACAAAAGTTTGTACACGGTCCAGAGCCATTATTAATGGGCCGATTTTTATCAAATTTTCACAGAATGTGTATATTACATTCTTATTGTGTATACCGGTGTCCGTTTTTCAAAATTCGAAAAGTCCAAGCATCTATGGCGTATCCAAGATTCGAACCAAGGTCGTCAATTTTTAAATGCTTATAAAAACTGTCCTATTTGAGATAGAAAGTTGAAATTTTGTCAGTAAGTAGGTCTCTGGGTGTCTAACAATTATGTGAAAATAAACGTCATATGACGTCACGTGACGTCATTTTTTTATTATTATTATTCTTTTCTTCTTCCTAACTAAACGCTTATTTTAATATGTTGCAATAGTCCTAGGACCATGAAATAGGACCAAAAATTTCATTTTAGGGTTAAAGAACTTCGGGATGAGATAGAAAGTTGAAACTTACACAGTTTGCATTTCTGCATAATTTCTAAATATATTTTGAGTCGTGACGTCATATGACGTCATAAGCATACTACTACTGCTGCTGCTTTCGGATGCAATGAATTTTATATTCATACGACGTCATATAACGTCAGATTTGACGTCGGGTGTAAAAGTTTGTACGCGGTCTACAGCCATTATTTCTGCATCGATTGTTATCAAAACTTCACAGCATGTGTATGTTAGGCTCTAGTTGTGCATCCCGGTGTCCGTTTTTCCAAATTTGAAAAGACAAATGTTTAATGGCGAATCCAAGATTCGAACTGATGACGTCAAATTTCAAGAAGAGCTAGAAAGCTGAGATTTTGACTGAATATTAGTCTATAGGTCTTCCTTACATTCTGAAAAGCTGAAGGCCATAAGACGTCACATGACGTCATAATGCTATTAAAACTTTCGTATTAAAACTTAACGGTTTTTAATCCCTGTAGGCTTTATTTTTTGTATGATTTGCTTGAAATTTTGTCTGAAGATGCAGTATTAGATTCTATGGAGCCATGTCACTTCCGTTTCCGGCAAATCCCAAAGGTCAAGGTCATATATCAATTATCGGGTTTTTCTTCGGCCTTAAATATCTCAAAAACGGAAAAAATTATATCGAGACACTATATATCTCGAAATCCTTTGATTTTTGAAAATATGATGATGAATATTATTTGTAGAGCAATGTTTGGCCGTTCTTTTGATGCTTAAAGTTTAATGATTGACCTAAGATTCATGGAGGAATGGGGAAAAAACAAAATTCGTGCATATAGCTTAGGTGATTTTTTTTCATTTTTCAAGAGGTTTAAGAGCTTGTATCTCAAAAAATATTAATAATATTCCTATAGATAAAGCATGTGAAATGTAGAGAATTTTAAGACGATTATTTTGGTACCTTAAGTTTTGGAATTGATTAAAGTATAAGGAAGTTACATAAAAAATACGAATTTAAAACCAATTGTAAAAATTTTCATAAAATATCCTACTTTCGCTTTCACCTTAATTGAAGCATTTTCGGAAAATGTAAGTTTACAGACATGTATTAGTCATATAAATTGAAAAAATTTTTTTTTACTTATATCATATTGATATTACTAACTAAACAGGTGTACCGTTCCCGGTGGCCGAGTGTTTAAAGCGTCCGCCTCGGGAGCGGGAGGTCGTGGGTTCGATACCAAAGTCGTAAAAAATGGTACTGTTATAGCTCCCTTGCTTGACACTTAGCATATAAGGGTAGTTGCATGACTGGTTGGCCCGGTATCAGGATAATGTGACTGGTGTGGTATCATGCCACATGTCTACGACGTGATACTGCAGTGTGGCAGCACTATAACTGCATTAAGTAGACATCGTCTCCAAATGACTGAAATACTGTCTGTGGGACGTTAAACCCAACAAACAAACAAACAAACAAACTAAACAAGTGTTGACAATGATTTAATGTTTTGTCAAATTATTTTATTTACGTTACTTATGAATATCAGTTGCAGCATTGCGTTACCCATAATCCTTTGAGCGTTTTGACACATGTCATTTAGACCGTTGTTGAAACATTGCAATTTCCCGACTTTATTGTTGCATCTATCGATAAATGTTGTACAAGCTATATTCCAAATTTATGATAAATGATAACCTATGTGAAAATATATGTTATAGTACAATGTAATTTAATTGCCAGCTTGAGATACCATGAGCGTGTATAAGTGTAGACGTTTGAAACAAAATGATCAACACATGTCATCCGTTCAAGACGCTGCAAGCTAATTTGTCTGTAATGCGGCGTTCACACAGTGCCGATTATGGCTCCCGTTTGAGATCAGACAGCGCTACGACACGAAAAGCGAAAAAAGTCGGATTACTATCCTCAATGTCCTATCATTGTCTGAACGCAGTCGTATATGTTCGTAACAGAGTCCTACGGATCGGGAATGGTCCGGAGAGGTCGGCCAAGCACTCCTGACAGTTAGGTGCGTCCCGTAACATTCGGGAAACTCAGCCGATTTTGTCTAGTCGGATTACAATCGTGACTATGTCGTGACAGATTCTGCTGTATCGGATCAGAATCGGATTGAGAACGGGATAATCGGGACGGATTCTGCTGGAAACGGCTGGATCGGGACGCCTCCTGAACAATATCTGATTGTTGTCGTGATTAAATAAATGTTTTTACAAATTTTAATAAAAGTTTGAATTTCCAGCCACGAATCACAGGATCTTGATCAGACTGTTGACACATTTTAATCGGGAATGGTCCTATCAAGGACGGCAGTAAAAATCCTTAATGTAGACCTAGGCATTAGCTAAAAGCGCAAAATTTAGTAACTTTGTGTAATACAGTCGTCTCGATCGTATGTACAAGCGTTATTTGAATTTTACTCACGAGGCTACACGCGTCGACGATTCTATTGCATGGTAGCATTTACTATTTCATTCCCGCGACTGTACACGAAAATAAAAAAAGAATTTTGATATGCAGAATTAAGAGGTTTAAGTTTAATTGTTTATATTTTGAATACCTATAAAACTAGAACCAAATATGCTACAATGGAATTTCAGGCCATTTATTTTGGTACCTAGAATAGTAAAATTGGTCAAGTTATAAGAAAGCGATATCAAAATAAAGATTTATTAGTCCCGTACCGGAGTTCACACCGGAGGGGACTATAGGTTTGCCCTCCGTCTGTCCGTCCGTCCGTCTGTCCGTCCGTCTGTCTGTCCGCTCAAATCTGGATCCCGCGATACTTAATAACTAAGCAAGCTAACTTGATGAAACTTGCTATATGACTAGATGGCAATGTGTAGATTATGCACGTCTTTTTATTTTTGTTCTTCGATTAAAATTGTGGTTGCTATGGTAACGGAAATAGTGAAAATATGACAAAAATGGGATCCCGCGATAACTTTATAACTAAGCAAGCTAACTTGATGAAACTTGCTATATGACTAGATGGCAATGTGTAGATTATGCACATTGTTTTATTTGTTTTATTCGACTAAAATTGTTGTTGCTATGTTAATGGAAATAGTGAAAATATGGCAAAAATGGGATCCCATGATAACTTTATAACTAAGCAAGCTAACTGGATGAAACTTGGTATATGACTAGATGGCAATATGTAGATTATGCACATTATTTTAATTTTGTTCTTTGACTAAAATTGTGGTTGCTATGGTAACGGAAATAGTGAAAATATGGCAAAAAATGGGATCCCGCGACCGCGATAACTTTATAATAAATTTTATAAGGCATGTATATAGTCAGGGTGGTGATGCAGAGTGAAAGTTCTCATTTCTCATCAACAAGACTAAAGACTAAAGAAAAACTTTTTGGATCACGCAAGGTAACTATTATTGATTCTATTTCTTGCATCTGTCTTGCTTGCATGAATTGTATAGTGGGCACAGCAGAGACAACAACTCTACATGTAAGTCTTGCTTAAATGGTCATAACTTAAATATTCCCTTACATTTACTTTAACCAAAGTCTTTTTTTTTCTTGGACCAAAATTCTCGTTGGTGTGGTAATGGAAAAAAAGTAAAAGGTAGGGAATTTAACATATATTATTTCTAACGGAATTAATCTTTATATTTTTCAATGTTAGCAGAAAGTCCTATCATTCGTATCAACGAATGAAATCTAGTTTCACATGTATCCTTTCTTTAATATGAAACAATTTTCCCTGTTGTTCATTTAAAAGAACTTAAAATTACACATAAAGTACATGCTGAACAACAAGATACTTTCAAAAACCCATTTTATTTACTATTTATCTTGTCTTTAATTTCATTTAACAATAATGAATAAAGGACATTAAAATGAAGACTAGACACTTCTTTTACAAAGAAAATATATATATATAGATAAACCGAACAAATATAGTAGGCCGCGGCCTCACATGAGCACAGGTAAACGTTGTACCTTTAATGCTTGTTACAGTGCCGCCCAGTAGATTTCTCAATAGAATTTAACATTCTATTTATATACATATAACTATTTGACATTCCAGTGGTATTTGAATTAAGTGAAACACATTTTAAAATTTTAAAACTTGTTTAATGTGGCTGAAGATATTAAAGCATAGTCACATTATTGATTTACAAAGGCTCTTGAACTGCTTTTGAACTATGGACACTTAAACCTCGGAAAAAATTCAAAAATATGCCAAAATATGTTTATGACATTTACTTCGTTAACGATATTTGAATAATTATTCTTTGGATCTTTTAAAGCTGCATATCGTTCGAAAGGAAATTGATTGGGCTATAAATCATGTTCATAATAATATTTACAAAAATCAATATTTTTTTAGATGCATGCAGTTTCCTGCACTACGTATAGGACCGTTTTCGCTTTTCCGCCATTACTGTGCCATTTCAAGCCCGATCTTCAAAAATATTTTGTTATCAGAAAGAGCTTCGAAAGCACTAATAATAATACGCATGTTGTCTCGAAAGAATGTTTTTCGTTTTTGAGATATTGCAGGTCAAAGGAAAAACCGATAATTGATATATGACCTTGACCTTTGAGATTTTCCGGAAACGGAAATGATATTTGACAATGAGATGCTATGTTGCACTTTCAGAGAAAATTTGAAGCCAATCGGTCAAGAAATTTGGAGTACAGGGCTGAAAAACCGTTTGTATTTGTTTAAGAATTGTTATTAACATTATGACGTCAAACGACGTCATATGTCGTTATTTTTTTTAGAATATAAAGAAGACATCAAGGAGTAAATGTGGTGTCAATTTGAGATTTCTAGCTTACATAGGAGCTACAAAATACTTAAATATATTTTGAGGTCCAAAGTTCGAAACTTGGTTTAATCACAGAACCTTTGTTTTTTCGAATCTGGGTAAACGTATATAATAGTGCACATCTAGAACGTAATAAACACATTTTGTAAAAATATCGAGAAAATCCACTTAGAAATGAAGGCTGTAGAGCGCGAACAAACTTTTGTAGAAAATGTCGAATTTGACGTCATGTGACGTCATACGAATATGAATATAATAGATTCTAAAATTTCATCACCTCAGATATGAGCTATTAAATTTTCGTGATTCTAGACCGCCAGGAACCTATTGAAATAGCAACCTCTTTTGGAAGAAAAGACTAATAATAATAATAACTAGATTTCATTCGTTGATACGAATGATAGGACTTTCTGCTAAAATTGAAAAATATTAAGATTAATACCGTTAGAAAGAATATATATTAAATTCTCTACCCTTTACTTTTTTTCGTATTGACTTCTTTTAGCTTTGACGTCACATGACGTCATAAGTGCTGAAAATTCTTTTGTTAAAAAGCGCATACATTACTCTCATAACTCTGAAATTTTCATTATTCTGAACAACTGGCATCATGTCGAAATCATTCCGCTAAAATTAAATCAAGAAGTATGCTTATGACGTCACATGACGTCATATGACGCAACGCTCAAAATATATATAGAAATTCTGCAGAACTGCAAACTGTGTAAGTTTCAACTTTCTATCTCATCCTGAAGCTCTTTAATCCTAAAATGAATTTTTCGGTCCTATGTTCGAATCTTATTTAAGCCACAGATCTTCGGTCTTTCGAAATTTCGGTTAGCTGACAGGATATGCACACCTTAATTTCAAGATGTACCATCTGTGAAAATTTGAAGAAAATCCGACCATAAATGACGGCTGTAGAGCGTGAACACCATTTTTCACTATTTTTAGCTCTGACGTCATATGACGTCATAGGGTGCTGAAGATGCTTTTGTTTAAAAGCGCATACTTTAATGTCATAACTCTGAAATATTCATTATTCTGAACAACTGGTATCATGTCGAAATCATTGCCCTAAAATAAAAATTAAAAAGTATGCTTATGACGTCACATAACGTCATATGACGTCACGACTCAAAATATTTGTAGAAATTCTGCAGAACTGCAAACTGTGTAAGTTTCAACTTTCTATCTCATCCTGAAGTTCTTTAATCCTAAAATGAAATTTTCGGTCCTATGTTCGAGTCTTTTTTTCAGCAACAGAACTTCGGTTTTTCGGAATTTCGGTTAGCTGACAGGATATGAACACCTTAGTTTCAAGATGTACAATCTGTAAAAATTTGAAGAAAATCTGACCATAAATGGCGGCTGTAGAGCGTTAAAACCATTTTTCACTATTTTTAGCTCAGACGTCACATGACGTCATAGGGTGCTGAAGATGCTTTTGTTCAAAAGTACATACTTTGTTGTCATAACTCTGAAATTTTCATTATTCTGAACAACTGGCATCATGTCGAAATCATTGCTCTAAAATGAAAATTAAGAAGTATGCTTATGACGTCACATGACGTCATATGACGTCACGACTCATAAACATTTGTAGAAATTCTGTAGAACTGCAAACTGTGTAAGTTTCAACTTTCTATCTCATCCTGAAGCTCTTTAATCCTAAAATGAAATTTTCGGTCCTATGTTCGAATCTTATTTCAGCCACAGAACTTCGGTCTTTCGGAATTTCGGTAAGCTGACAGGATATGCACATTTTAGTTTCAATATGTACCATCTGTGAAAGTTTGAAGAAAATCCGACCATAAATGACGGCTGTAGAGCGCAAACACCATTTTTCACTATTTTTAGCTGTGACGTCATGTGACGTCATAGGGTGCTGAAGATGCTTTTGTTCAAAAGCGCATACGTTACTTTCATAACACTGAAATTTTCATTATTCTGAACAACTGGCATCATGTCGAAATCATTGCCCTAAAATGAAAATTAAGAAGTATGCTTTTGACGTCACATGACGTCATATGACGTCCCGACTCAAAATATTTGTAGAAATTCTGCAGAACTGCAAACTGTGTAAGTTTCAACTTTCTATCTCATCCTGAAGCTCTTTAATCCTAAAATGAAATTTTCGGTCCTATGTTCGAATCTTATTTCAGCCACAGAACTTCGGTCTTTCGGAATTTCGGTTAGCTGACAGGATATGCACACCTTTGATTCAAGATGTACCATCTGTGAAAATTTGAAGAAAATCCGACCATAAAAGACGGCTGTAGAGCGCGAACACCATTTTTCACTATTTTTAGCTGTGACGTCATGTGATGTCATAGGGTGCTGAAGATGCTTTTGTTCAAAAGCGCATACATTACTTTCATAACTCTGAAATTTTCATTATTCTGAACAACTGGCATCATGTCAAAATCATTGCCCTAAAATGAATATTAAGAAGTGTGCTTATGACGTCACATGACGTCATATGACGTCCCGACTCAAAATATTTGTAGAAATTCTGCAGAACTGCAAACTGTGTTGGGTTAGAATGTGTTGGAATTTCGGTTAGCTGAAAGGATATGCACACCTTTGATTCAAGATGTACCATCTGTGAAAATTTGAAGAAAATCCGACCATAAATGACGGCTGTAGAGCGCGAACACCATTTTTCACTATTTTTAGCTGTGACGTCATGTGACGTCATAGGGTGCTGAAAATCATTGAAATCAAAATTTCCTCACGTGACTAATAAGCCATAAAAATTTCATCGTCCTAGGTCCATTGTAACATATAAAAATAAGCGTTTAGTTAGGAAGAAGAAAAGAATAATAATAACTAGATGTCATTCGTGAAAACGAATGATAGGACTTTCTGCAAGCTGTGTTAATGCAAAAAGCAGGAGATAGAAGTTTCATGTAATGACTCACCTCTGGTAGTATTTCATGTTCATGCTGAACAATTGACATTATATTCCGAAATCAGTGCAAATGATAAGAACTAAGTATTAGTCTGTGACGTAACATGATGTCATATGACGTAAGGACATGACTGCAAACTTGATTTCTAGTTTAAAGGTCCTATGTTCGAATCTTACTTCAGCCACAATACTTCGGTTTTTAGGAATTAAGGTTAGCTGACAAAATATTTCACACCTTAGTTTGCAAATGTACCATCTGTAAAAATTTGAAGAAAATCTTAATCATAAATGGCGGCTGTAGAGCGCGAATACCATATTTTCACTATTTTCAGCTCTGACGTACAGGTGACGTCATAGGGTGCTGAAAATACTTTGTCAAAAGCGATACTTTACTGCATAACTCTGAATGATTCATTATTCTGAACAACTGGCATCATGTCGAAATCATGCCCCAAATTAAAATTAAGTGGTATGCTTATGAGTCCTATGACGTCACGATTCAAAATATTTGTAGAAATGCTGCAGAACTGCAAAACTGTGTAAGTTTCAACTTTCTATCTCATCCTGAAGTCTTTAATACTAAAATGAAATTTTTCGGTCCTATGTTCGATCTTTTTCAGCAACAGAACTTTGGTTTTTCGGAATTTCGGTTAGCTGACAAGGATATGAACACCTTAGTTTCAAGATGTACCATCTGTAAAAATTTGAAGAAAATCTGACCATAAATGGCGGCTGTAGAGCGTTAAAACCATTTTTCACTATTTTTAGCTCGACGTCACATGACGTCATAGGGTGCTGAAGATGCTTTTGTTCAAAAGTACATACTTTCTGTCATAACTCTGAAATTTTCATTATTCTGAACAACTGGCATCATGTCGAAATCATTGCTCTAAATGAAAATTAAGAGTATGCTTATGACGTCACATGACGACATTTGACGTCACGACTCTAAATATGTTAGAAATTTGAAGAACTGCAAACTGTGTAAGTTTCAACTTTCTATTTCATCCTGAAGCTCTTTAATCCTAAAATGAAATTTTCGGTCCTATGTTCGAATCTTATTTCAGCCACAGAACTTGGTTTTCGGAATTTCGGTTAGCTGACATGATATGCACACCTTAGTTTCAAGATGTACAATCTGTGAAAATTTGAAGAAAATCCGACCATAAATGGCGGCTGTAGAGCGCAAACACCATTTTTCATATTTTTAGCTCTGACGTCACATGACGTCAAGGGTGCTGAAATTCTTTTGTTCAAAAGCGATACTTTTACTGTCATAACTCTGAAATTTTCATTATTCTGAACAACTGGCATCATGTCGAAATCATTGCCCTAATATGAAAATTAAGAAGTATGCTCATGACGTCATATGACGTCATATGACGTCACGACTCAAAATTTATGTAGAAATTCTATAGAACTGCAAACTGTGTAAGTTTCAACTTTCTATCTCATCTGAAGCCTTTAATCCTAAAATGAAATTTTCGGTCCTATGTTCGAATCTTATTTCAGCCACAGAACTTCGGTCTTTCGGAATTTCGTTAGCTGACAGGATATGCACACCTTAGTTTCAAGATGTACCATCTGTGAAAATTTGAAGAAAATCCGACCATAAATGACGGCTGTAGAGCGCAACACCATTTTTCACTATTTTTAGCTGTGACGTCATGTGACGTCATAGGGTGCTGAAGATGCTTTTGTTCAAAAGCGCATACTTTATTTTCATAACTCTGAAATTTTCATTATTCTGAACAACTGGCATCATGTCGAAATCATTGCCCTAATATGAAAATTAAGAAGTATGCTTATGACGTCACATGACGTCATATGACGTCCGACCCCAAAATTATGTAGAAATTTTGCCGAACTGCAAACTGTGTAAGTTTCAACTTTCTATCTCATCCTGAAGCTCTTTTATCCTAAAATGAAATTTTCGGTCCTATGTTCGAATCTTATTTCAGCCACAGAACTTCGGTCTTTCGGAATTTCGGTTAGCTGACAGGATATGCACACCTTTGATTCAAGATGTACCATCTGTGAAAATTTGAAGAAAATCCGACCATAAATGACGGCTGTAGAGCGCGAACACCATTTTTCACTATTTTAAGCTGTGACGTCATGTGACGTCATAGGGTGCTGAAGATGCTTTTGTTCAAAAGCGCATACTTTACTTTCATAACTCTGAAATTTTCATTATTCTGAACAACTGGCATCATGTCGAAAATCATTGCCCTAAATGAAAATTAAGAAGTATGCTTATGACGTCACATGACGTCATATGACGTCACGACTCAAAATATTTGTAGAAATTCTGCAGAACTGCAAACTGTGTAAGTTTCAACTTTCTATCTCATCCTGAAGCTCTTTAATCCTAAAATGAAATTTTCGGTCCTATGTTCGAATCTTATTTCAGCCACAGAACTTCGGTCTTTCGGAATTTCGGTTAGCTGACAGGATATGCACACCTTTGATTCAAGATGTACCATCTGTGAAAATTTGAAGAAAATCCGACCATAAATGACGGCTGTAGAGCGCGAACACCATTTTTCACTATTTTTAGCTGTGACGTCATGTGACGTCATAGGGTGCTGAAGATGCTTTTGTTCAAAGCGCATACTTTACTTTCATAACTCTGAAATTTTCATTATTCTGAACAACTGGCATCATGTCAAAATCATTGCCCTAAAATGAAAATTAAGAAGTATGCTTATGACGTCACATGACGTCATATGACGTCACGACTCAAAATATTTGTAGAAATTCTGCAGAACTGCAAACTGTGTAAGTTTCAACTTTCAAATCTCATCCGAAGCTCAAAAAATCCAAAAAATAAATTTTTTCGGCCCCTAGTCAAATCTATTTCGCCACAGAATTCGGTCTTCGGATTTCGGTTAGCACAGATATGCACACCTTTGATTCAAGATGTACCACGTGAAAATTGGGGAAAAAATCCGACCTTTAAATGACGGCTTAGAGCGCGAAAACCTTTTTTTTCACTATTTTTAGCTGTGACGCTGTGACGTCATAGGTGCTAAAAAATCATTGAATAAAAATTTTCCCTAAACGTCTAATAAGCCATAAAAATTTCATGTCCTAGGGCCCATTGCAACATAGTAAATAAGCGTTTATTTTGGGAAGAAGAAAAGAATAATATAATAATAATAACTAAAACTTCTTTTGTTCGGAAAAAAGAAGGGCTTTCTGCATGCAAACCCCAGGGTAAAACCTGTCATACTTATTTTATTTTTTTGAAATACACCATCTTAAAAATTGAAGGAAATCCGTCCTGAATTGACAGCTGTAGAGTGCAAACAAATAAAAAAACAAGGAAATATGTGATGTCATATAACATATTAAAATTTTTAAAGTCATTGATTCAAAAGGGAATATGTAACTCTGTTTTCAGTTATAATTTCATAATGCAAATTTTTTTCCCAGAACCATCTTAAGTAACTACTAAATATTTCAATCTTCGTGTTCTGAAAGGGGGAATGATTTATCACGTCCTCTTAACTGTTAAAAAGGTATACAAGTCCTTTTTCTACGAAATATAAACCCTGGGTAAACTGCAGAAGCAAAAGGGAAATTTTTTTTCCCAGAAATTCTTACTTTCATGCAACTTTTGATGCCCGATTTTTAAAAACCCAGGAAATGGTTGAAGGTCTTCTAAAGGGGAAACATGTATTTACTTTATTTTTAAACCTATCTTTTTTTTTGCGTATATAAAGTTATTCCCCCCCCAAAAAGAAAAAATCGGCAAAAAGATTTTCCCATGTCAACTTACCTTCGACAAATACTTAATAATGCATGCATCATGAAAAAAAAAATTTTTCTTTATGTATTTCAAAAGAGGGCCAAGGGGCCCTAAAGACTCTCACCTGAGAAAAACGGGTTATCTTTTCCCCTGTAGAAGTTTTTAAAATTTAAAGCATGGGTTGTACTGAAGACATAATCCACAGATTATTAATAATTCCACGAACTAAAGAGACCCTTTTGTCGAAATTTGAAGTCAAACCCTTTACTCAAAAATATGGCTTAGACACAAAAAAAATTTTAAAAATCAAAAGGGGCATAAAATCCTGACCCAATTGGCAATCAGCCATTATCCCAACTGGGAGAAAGAATATGGCTATATACATTGTTCTAAAGATGAAAATGTTATTTCAGAAATGAAGATGCTAGAGTGCAAATAAAGGAAATATTAAAATTTTTATATATCAAAAAGGGGCATAACTCCTACCTAATTGACATATAACCGCCATAATCGAACTTTGGGCCAAAGAAATGGCTATAAACATTGTCTAGCGTTTGAAGTGATTCTTTAAAAAAATGAAAATCTACAGTGGGAAACAAACTAAAAATTGGCATTGTTTAAATTTAAGGGGCATATTTCTGACCTTATGGTCCGATTCAGCCTAATCGAAACTGTCCCGAGATTTTTTTGTAATAAAAATTGCATAAGTTTGAAGATGATTGGGTTATGAAATGAAGATGCTAGAAATGTAAACAAAGGGGAAAATTTTGGGATTTTAATACTAAAAAAAGGGGATAACTCCTGACCTAAGAAGTAATATCAGCCTAATCAAGTTGGCCGTGAGAGGATAATAATAAACATTGTCATAAAGTTTAAAAGATGATTGGGTTAAAAAATGAAGATGTTTTGAGTGCAAAGTGACAATCTAAACTTTTTTCAATATTAAAAGGGGCATAACTCCTGACCTAATAGGCCCTATCAGCCATAACGGACTTGACCCAAAAATTTATGGTAATAAACATTTTTATAAAGTTTGAAGTTGATTACTTAAGAATGAAGATGCTAGAGTGGGAAAAAACAAATTTTGGACGACGACGGCGGATTGACGGACAGGCGCGACAATGGAATTCATCGATTCTTATAGCTCTTTTTTAGACATGTGGGTCAGGTGACTTAAATTAATTGTTTCTTAGAAAAAAACAATCAAGTGATTAGGACTAATTGCAGAGTGCATGAAAGGGAAAGGGATAAATAAATTTTATTTCTCATCTAACTTCCTTATATGAAGTTTCCCAAATTTTAAAAAAAAAAGGCCTTTTTATTTCCAACATTTCACTGTTTCATGTTCAACTTTTCTGTTCGTGTTCTGAGTATAAAGTTAAATTTTTTAAAGAAACGGCAAAAAATCGGCAAAAAGATGTTCATTTTCTATTTGCCCTTCGACAAATAACTTTTAATTTAATGCCCCATCATTAAAAAAATGCATCCATTAAACCGCATTGATCCGCTAATATTTCTGTTCTTTAGTATTTTTAAAAAATTTTAAAAGTTTCTTAGAAAAAACAAATTAAATGATAGGGGACTAACTGCAGAAATGCATGAAAGAACGGTTTTTAAATGAACTTCTATTCCTTTTCTAATTCCTTATAGGATGTCCCGATGTCCAATTTTAAACGCTAGTACCATTAGAAAGGCCTTAAATGTTCCAACATTTTCAAGTGTTTCATGTTTCAACTTTTCTATTACTGGTTTTGGAGATATAGAAAAGGTTTATTTTTCAGAAAACGGCAAAAGTCCGCAAAAAGATGTTCAGGTCTATTATTGCCTTTCGACAAATATCTTTATAATTTATAGTCCGATCATTAAAATCTGCATATCATTTAGAACCCGCAATTACATCCATGCAAAAAATAAAAATGTTCTATATATGTATTTAAGAAAAAAAATAGTTTCTCCGAATAAAGGAATCAATTGATCGGGACTTACTGCGGAGTGCAGAAAGAACGGTTTTACTGAATTCTTATTTTTCATGTAACTTCCGTATATTACGTCCCAATGTTTAAAAGCTAGGTACCGTTAAAAAGGTCTTTTGTTTTCCCAAAATTCACTGCTTATAATTGTATGTTTTTAAAATTTTTGTAAACGGGGGGTTAAACCCTTTAGCACACGGCAAAAGGGGGATAAATATGTTATATCTTTTTGTTTTTCCTTATCTTAATGAATATTAGGAAATCTTTGAATTTAAACACCAAAAAAAGGGCCCCGGGCATTGACAAAATTAATTCATACTCTTAAACAAAAAAAATAATGATCGAGATATAAGTTTAGGCCTTGGGGTTTGCGCTTTTGGGTTTTTTTTTAAATAACTCAACGATTCAACCCCATCTTCAAAACTATTTCTTTTGAAAGCATTTAAAAGCACTACAAATTTTTACGCATGTGTCTCGATAAATATTTTTCGTTTTTGAATTTTTAAGGCCGAAAAAAAGAAAATTGACTTGACCTTGCCCCTTAGTTTTTTCCGGAAGCGGAAGTGATGTGACAAAAAAGGGGTATTTTACTTCATAAAAATTTTATGGAAATGGGTAAAAAACCCTTGTCTTCCCATAAAAAAAAACCGTATTTTTTGGGAAAAAAAATTTTAAAACGCTATGACTATTCCTATCACTAAATTTTCTAGCTGAAAGAAATCATGGGCCCTTTCGTTAAAATTAAATGTTTCTAGCTTATCTAGTGCTCGTAATATTAAAATATTTTTTCTGTCCAAATTTCGAAATTTTGGGTTCACCCATAGATCCTTGATCTTTTAAAATATTGAAAAATGTAAAACCCTGACAACAAGAACATAATAATACTTCGGAAAAATCAAAAAATTCGGTCCACAGAGGGGCTGTAGAGCGCAAACAAACTTTTTTAGCTTTTTTCACCCCTATATGTGACGTCACATAAAAAAAAAAATATGCGATCAAAAGCGCCAATCCTGTGCTATAAAAAAATTTCTGCTGCTACTCATGGGAAAAATTTTTTTTTTTGAACCTCAAAGGAAAAAAAAAGTAAAATAAAATAATCTTTTTTTTCTGAACAAAAAAAAGGGGCTTTCGTACTATTTAAAACCCTATCATACTTATTTACTTTCGAATACCCCATTTTCAAATTTTGAAAAACCTTTTAAATATGTTATGACTCCATGCTCAAATGACGTCACGACTCAAATATTTAAAAAATTCTGCAAAACAGCAACTGTGTAATTTAAATTTCTATCCACCTAAAGCTCTTTAATTAAAATAAATTTTTGGGCCCCATGTTCAAAATTTTTTTAAACCACGAACTTCGGTCTTTCAGAATTTCTTTTAGCTGACGGGATGTAAAACCTTGTTTCAAATGTACCATCTGTGAAATTTGAAAAAAGCCACCATAAATGGCCTTTTTTTGAGCGTGAAACCATTTTCCAAATTTTTACCTAGCCCCGACTCATAGGGTGCAAAGAGTTTTTTCAAAAGCGAATCTAATTCATAACTAAAATTTTCATTATTCTAAAAACTGGCATCATGCGAAATCATCCCCTAAAATGAAATTAAGAAATTTCTTTTGACGTCACATGCCATATTCAAACCAACATTTTTTTTAGAAATTCTCAGAACTGCAAAATGTTAAGTTTCATTTCTATCCATCCTGAACTCTTTAATCCAAAATGTATTTTTTCGGTCCAGTTCGAATCTTTTTTCACCCACAAAATTCGGTTTTTTGGAATTTCGGTTAGCGACAGGGGAATGCACACTTTGTTTAAGTTACCACTTAAAAATTGAAAAAATCCGACCATAAATAGGTGTAGAGCGCAAAACCTTTTTTCCTATTTTTACATGACCATGTGACTCTAGGTGCTGAAGGCTTTTTGTTCAAAAGCGCATACTTACTGTCATAACTCAAAATTTTTATTTTTTGAAAACTGGCATCATGTCGAAATCTTGCCCTAATATGAAAATTAAAATATGTTTTGACGTCATTTGGTCATAGACGTCACATAAAAAAGTAAAATTCAGGGAACTGCAATCGTGAAGTTTAAACTTTCTACTCACCTAAGCCTTTAACCCAAAAATAAACTTTTCGGCCCTTTTCGAATCTTTTTCAGCCACAGAACTTGGGGTCTTTCGGAATTTGGGTTAGCTGCAGGAATGCCCCCTTTAGTTCCAAATGCCCATCGTAAAATGTGAAAAATCAAAAAAGACGGCTGTAAGGCGAACACCTTTTTTTTAAATTTTTTTTGCTGTGACCCCACAGACGTCTTGAAGATAAAATTAGTGCATTAAAGGGGGCCAAAGACTCTGATCACTTTTAAAATTTCAGCTGCGGCTTTTTGGAAACCCTTTTTTAAATTTGCCCTCAAAGGAGGAAAAATAAAAATAATAAAAACAATTTTTTTTTTTTTTTTGGGACAAAAAAAAGGCTTTTTTCACTGAAAACCCATTAAACCTGACATACTTATTTAGTTTTCGAAAACACCATTTAAAAAAATTGAAGAAAACCCGCCCCCGAAATGACAGCTGTAATGCAAACATAAATAAATAGCAGGGGAAAACTATGATGTCATATAAAAAATTTAAAATTTTTAATCATTGCATTCAAGAGAATTGTGACTTTGTTTTCATTTATAGTTTAAATGTAATTTTTCCAAACCCATCTTTAAGATAACTCTAATACTCAAATTTCGGTTCTGAAAGGGAAAGAAGTATCACTAGCCCTTTTTAACTTAAAAAAGGTAAAAAGATCCTTTTCTACAAACTTTATTTCTCACATTTTCATTGAAGTTTTTTGTTCAATTAAAGGGGGGACAACTTTAAAATAAATACTGTTTACATTTTCCTTTTAATTAACAGAAATAAAATTTAAAATAATTGGGGCATACTGCAGAACCAAAAAAAATGTTTCTTTTTTTTTTTTTCAAAAATTTTTACACATGTAACTTCCTTTTTTGAGTCCTTTTTAAAACCCGGTCCGTTGAAAGGGTCCTAATTCAAACATGTACTTCCCTTTAGTTTAAACCTATTATTTTTGCAATATGTAAGTTATTCCTCCCCCCAAAAAGGCAAAAATGGGCAAAAAGATTTCATTCAATTTAAAACCATTCGACAAATAATTTAAATAATTAAATAGTTATCAATAGATCTGCAACTTAAAACCGCTTTTGCATCATGATAAAAATATTTTAATTATGATTTTTAAACAAGGGGAAAAGGGTGGCCCAAAAGCCTAATTCAAAAAAAAGCTTTCTTCCCTGTAAAATTTTACAAATTATAGCATAGTTGTACTGAAGCATATCCATCGATTATTTTTTATTTCACAAACTAAAAGACCCGTTGTCAAATTTAAGTAAAATCGGAAAAAATTAGGCTTAAAACCCTATTTAACATAAAGGGGAACTCCTGCCCAAAATCAGTATCAGCCTTACGCTTGGCAGAAAAAATAGGGCTATTAAATTGTTCAAAAATTTGAAAGATTATTTCAGCAATGAGAGCTAAGTGAAAATAAAGTGAAATTTTATTTTTTTTATATATATCAAAAGGGGCAAACTCCTGACAAATTGAAGATATCTCCAAAATCGTTTGGCCAATATAAGGGGCAAAAATTTTTCTTTTGAGTTTGAAGATGATTCTTAAGAAAGAAGAGTGATTGCAAAACAAAAAATTTGGAAATTTTTAATATTTAAAGGGGCAAAACTCTGCCCTTTTGGGGCCGATATAAACAACTCGAAATTTCCGAGATTTAAAGGGTAATAAACATTTTTTTTAAAAATTTTGAAGAGGACTGTTTAAGAAAAAAGATGAAGTGCAAAAACTATAAAATTTCATATTTTAAAAATAAAAAGGGGGCATAACCCCGGCCCTAAAATTTAATAATCCAAATCGAATTTGGTCGTGAGTGTTGTAAAAAAATTGTCGAATTTTTTGAAAAATTTTAGAAATAAAATTTCCGGGCAAAGTGACAATGACTGTAAATCTCTTTTTTCAATATTAAAAGGGAAAACTCCTGCCTAATAGGCCGATCACCCATAATCGAATTTCCCAAGATTTTTGGTAAAAAATATTTTAAAAGTTGAAAGATTTATTTAAGAAAATAAGATGAAGAGTGCAAACAAACTAACGGGGACACGCAGGGACGGCGGATTGACGGAGGGACGGAGGGGAACGGAAAACGGACATTCATCGTTTTATACCCATTTTGAGCAATGTTCAATGACTAAAATTAATAGTTTTTAGAAAAAACAATAAAGTGATGGGGACACTGCAAAAAGTGCATAAAAAACGATGAAAAAAACGGTATAAAATTATTTTTTTATTTTCAAAAACTTTTTTTATAATGCCCAAATTTTTAAAAAAAGAAAGGCCTTTATATTTCCCCACTTTTTCACGTTTTTCTGTTTAAACCCTTTTTTTTAGTTTCTGAATATAAAAGAATTTTTCAGGAAAGGGGAAAAAATCGGAAAAACAATGTTAGGGTTATTATTGCCCTTCGAAAAAACTTATAATGAATGGCCCATCATTAAAAATCTGATACCATAAGCCCCGCATTGCATACCAATAATATGTTTTTATGTTTTTTTTCAAAAATTATAGTTTTTTAAAAAAAAAACAATAAAGATGGGACAACTGAGAAAGCATGAAAAACGGTTAAATGAAATTTTTATTTTCATCTAACCCCTTATAGTTCCAGCCCAATTTTTAAAACCTGGGTACCATTAAAAGGCCTTTAAATTTCCCAACTTTAGTTTTTTAGTTAAATTTTCTATAGGGTTTTGAGATTAAAAGTTTTTTTCAAAAAACGGCATAAAATCGCAAAACATGTTCATGTCTAGTACCTTTCGACAAAAATTTTAAAATTTTATGGTGATCTTAAAAATTCTGCAATCATTAGAACCACTTTACATCATGCAAAAAAAAAAAAAAAAAAATTTGTATTTTTTTTTAAAAAAATCATTAGTTTCTTCAAAAAAAAAGGAATCAATGATGGGGGACTTAATGGGGGATGCATAAGAACTTTTTCTGCTTTTTAGTTTTATGAACCCCCTTATATTACCCAAATTTAAAAAGCAGGTACTTTAGAAAGGGGTCTTTTCTTTTCCCAAAATTTCCCCTCGCTTCTAAAAAGTATTTTTAAAACACTTTGTACTAGGGGGCGTTTAAACCTTGAGCTTTTCGGAAAAAAAATCGGGATAATTTTCAATGTTTTTTTTCCAATTTTTTAAACGAAATTCGGTAAATTTTAAAAAATTTTAAAACAAAAAGAAGGGCCGGGGCATTGATCAAAAATTTATATCAATTTATTTAACAAAAATCAAAAATTATCCCGTTTTAAAAAGTAAAGTGCCTTAGGGGGGTTTCAAATTTTGTTTTTCTGCAATAACTCAATGAACAACGCCCATCTTCAAAAACATATTCATTTAAAAGGTCTTTCAAACATACAAAAATTTTACGATAGTATTCCCTAAAATTTTTCGTTTTTTTAGATATTTAAGGCCGAAGAAAAAAAACCCATAATTGACATGTACCTTGCCTTACTATTTTTCCCCGGGAACGGAAGGTGATACAATAAGGGCATGTTTCACCTTCATGAAAAATTTTTTTAAATCGGGCAAAAATTTGCTTTCCAGGCTAAAAAAAAGTATATTTTGGATAAAAATTTGAAAAGCTCATGACGCTTTTACGTCAAAGACTCAAACTTTCAACCAAAAAAATCAATAGGGAAAATATACTGTCCAAATTTCATGTTTCTAGCTTACAGTGCTTCGTAAACACTACATTTTTTGGGCCAAAATTCGAAAAATTGGTTCGCCCTAACCTTGTCTTTTCAAATATTCAAAAAATATAATCCTGCACAACAAAAAAATATAACATTCTGTGAAAAAAAACAAGTAAAACGGTTCCCAATCATGGGCTTAAGCGGTCAACTTTGTAGCTTTTTTTTAGCAGACTCATTGAGTCACATGAGAAAAAAAATATGACGATCAAAAGCCCAAAGTCACTGGCAACTTTAAAATTTCTGCTGCCTCTCGGCAACCTTTTTAATTTTAACCCAAAAGGAAAAAAAAAGTAGAATAATAATAATAGATTCTTCGTTTAAACAAAATAGCTTTTTTCCCAAAATCTGCTTTTTTAATTTATAATAGAATTACATAAAGAAATTCCCAAATTTAATTTTATCCCTCTATTTCAAAAAAAAGCACAAATAGAACACATTCTTTTAATTTTAATAAAAATCCCCCCATACTTTCACATGTAGTTTACATCAAATTTTTACTAGTATTGGGAATAAAAAAAAATGAAAAGGGTTCAAATTAAATTTCTAAATTTCATACACATAGAATTTCTCACCCAGTAGTTTTAACCTTTTTAATTTTTTGCCCCAAGGAAGAAAATTGAATATTTGTAAGTGCATATCCTTTGACACTGTAACATTAAACGTATTTTGCGATTTTGCGTGTTGGGCTTCCCTAGTTTTGATAAATTTCCCGGAAAATTTGAACATGGGGGTATTTTGAAAGGTAACATCCCGCCTAACAACTGTGCAAAGTGATACGTTAGTTTTTAATGGCTAAAAAGGGGCTGCGTGTGAATTTTTCAAGGGTTTCAAATCTCGCTACTAATAATGTTGCAAAAACGGATTTTGTTTGTGCCGTTGTATGTATTAATTTTAATGCTTATTTTGAAACAGTCAACATTCGACAAAAAAAAAAAACAAAAAAAGATATAGCCCTTTAATTCAATTTTATATTTTTTTTTTTTTTTTTTTTTTTTTTTTTTTTTTTTTTTTAAGCTTGGGGCCCCTGCCGTGACCTTTTTCCCAAATTTTTTTTGATGCAGATTATGAAAACTTATTTTCCTTTAATTTCTTAGAAGTCCAATTTCAAAAACTTGGTACCGTTAGAAAACCTTTAAAACATGCTACATTTTAACGATACTGTATAAACCTATCTTCAGCGTTTTGAGATATTTTATTTTAAACCCCAAGAAAACAGCTATTACAGCAAAATAAGCTTCATTTTTTTTTGTTTTTTTTTTTTTTTGCTTATAAATTTTTATGCGTAAACCAATTTTTTAAACTAAATATTTTTTGGAAACGTCTTATTCAGCTATAATTCTTATCATACAAAAATTTTCAAAACCGATATTTTGAGATAGAAAGAAGAAAAAAATAATAATAAAAAACAAATGAGTCACTGAGTATATACGTTTTTTTCCATAATTGTTAAGAACCCAGGACCTATAATGACAAAAATTTTACCTTTCTATCTCAAAAAGGGCAGTTTTTTAAGCATTTAAAAATTACGTCTTTGGTTTTGAATTGGTCCCCCATAGTGCTTGGACTTTCGAATTTTTAAAAACGGACACGTTTCACAATAAAAACGAAATAACACATTCTGTGAAAATTTTATAAAATCGGCCCCTTAAAATCTCTGGCCGTGTACAAACTTTTTTTAGTCAACTTTAAAGTACGTCATAGACGTCTGGTTTTTGAAAATCATTGAAATCGAATTTCACGCCCGAAACATTTTTCATTAAATTTTTATTGCCCTTTGCAATTTCAAAATAAGAAATACTTGTTAAAATAAAAATACATTATCATATAAAGACGTACGTGCGTCAATGAGTTTCTTTTTCACCAAAATGTTTAAAGCTCCCCTTTACTTAAAACGACCCAAATTATCATTTTTTATCTGAAATAGGACCGATTTTATAAACATTTAAAAATTCGCCGGTTCGAATTTGGGTTGCTATAGAACCTGGGCTTTTCGAAATTTTTAAAAAAGGGCATGAATGCACTAAAACTTAAAATTTCACAAACTGTGAAAATTTATGAAAATTGGGTTTACAAACAAAGGGTTAGACCGCGTACAAACTTTTGTGATTTTAAATTGACGTCATATCGTCAAAGGGATAAAAATCATAAAACAAAAATTTTTGCATTTTTAAACATGTGCATTAAATTTTTTATTGCCCCTTCACAATTTCAAATATGAAAAATCTTGTTTAAAATTTGAAATACTAATAATATAATGACGTCACTGCGTTAACTTTATTTTCCAAATGTTTAAAACTCTAGGACCTATATCTGACTAAATACAAATTTTTATCTTTAACAGGACGATTTATAAGCTTTAAAAAATTTACGCCTTGGTTCGAATCTTGGATTGCTATAGAACCATGGAATTTTTTAATTTGGAAAACGGGCACCCGGGTGCACAAAAAAGAGTAAAATAACTTCTGTGAAAAATTTGATAAATCGGTCCAAAATAAGGGTGTAGACCCCGTACAAACTTTTCCCTGACGGGTCAAATCTAGTTTTTTTGACGTCATATGAATAGTAAACCTTGCATCCGAAAGCACATGTTTGAAATATTTCCATAAAAATTTTTATTGTTCTGAGTCAATGGGAACACCTCGAAATTAACACAAAATAAGAGGAAGAAAAAAAGAATAATAAGAAGAAAAAAGAAAATAGATGTCATTCTCCAAACGAATAAGGGCTTTCGTAACCTTGTTAATGCAAAAAACAGGAGATAGAAGTTTCATGTAAAAGTATCACCCCTGGGAGTATTTCAGTTAAAGGGGATTAAATTGACATTTATTATAAAAAAGCGTTTAGTTAGAAAAAAAAAAGAAAGTAGCAGTATAGTTATGCTTTTACGTCAAAACGTCCATCAAAATATATTTAAAAAATAATACAGAAATGCAAACTGTGCAATTTTTAAACTTTCATTCATCCTGAAAACCTTCTCCTAAAATGAAATTTTTGGTCCTATGTTCAATTTTACTTCGCCCCAAAACTTCGGTTTTTTGGAATTAAGGTTATACAAAATATTCACCTTTTTTCAAGATGAACCTCTTAAAAAATTTGAAGAAAATCTGATCTAAAAAGGGGCGTAGAGCGCGAAAAACCCCTTTTTTACTTTTTTGCTCTGCGTCACATGACGTCATAGGGGGCTAAGATGCTTTTGTTCAAAAACCCTCTTTTTCGTCTAACTCTAAATCTTCATTTTTCTGAAAACTGCATCATGTCGAAATCAGCCTAAAATGAAATTAAAAAGGCTTATACTCACAGACGTCATATACGTCACGACCAAAATGTTATAAAAATTTTGCAGAACTCAAAAATGTTAAATTTCAATTTTACTCATCCCGAAGCTTTTTCCTAAATGAAATTTTTTGGTCCTGTTGAATTTTTTCACCACAGAATTCGTCTTTGGAAAATTTGGGTTTGCGAGGGAAAGCACACCCTTTGTTTTCAAGATGTACCATCTGTGAAAATTTGAAAAAAAATCCCACCTAAATGGGGGGCGTAACGTAACACCATTTTCACTTTTTTGCTCGAGTCCCTATGACGACATGGGCTGAAGTGCTTTGTTCTAAAGGCATACTTTTCTGCATAAAAACCCGAACTTTTTTATTATTCTGAAAAAAATGGCTATGTCGAAATCATTTCCCCAAAATAAAAAAAAAGAAAATGCTTTTGAGCATATGCGTCAGGAAAACAAAATTTTGTAAAATTTGCAGAACTGCAAACTGTGTAAGTTTCCTTTCTATCTCATCCCGAAAACTCTTTAATCCTAAAATGAAATTTTTTTCCTATGTTCAAACTTATTTCGCCACAAACTTCGGTCTTTCGGGAAAAACGTTAGGACAAATATGCAACCCTTAAATTTTAAGATGTACCTCGTGAAAATTTGAAGAAAATGACTAAAAATAGGGTGTAGAGTGCAAAAACATTTTTTTACTATTTTTTAGTGTACTATTGACGTCATAGGTGCTACATCATTGAAATCAAAATTTCCTCACTGAAATAACCCCTAAAAATTTCATGGTTCGGGCTATTGCAACATAAAAATAAGCGTTTATTTTGGAAAAAGAAAAGAATAGTTAAAAAAAATACTCACGGATCAAGAGTTTATTTTCAATAATTATGACACCCCAGCCTACTAATGCAAATTTTAACTTTTTTATCTAAATTAGGACAGTTTTTTTTAATATTTTAAAAAAATTTACGTCCTTGGTTCGAAATTTTGGACCCCCATAGATGCGGGCTTTTTGAATTTTGAAAAACGGGCACCCGGGAACACAAAAGAACGTAAAATACACATTCTTAAAAATTTTTAAAAACGGCCCCCTTAATAATGGTCTGACCCCGGGACAAACTTTCTAGTCAAAATTTAAATGTGACGTATATGCGTCATAGGTTTTGAAAAAACATTGAAAACGAAATTTCAGCGTCTAAATTATTTGTCATTTAATTTTCATTGCCCTTTCGCCCAAATTTTAAATATAGAAAACTTTATTAATATTGAAAAAACTTATCATATAAGCGTCAAAATGACGTCATGTGACTTTATTTTTAAAAATGTTTAAGATCCGAGACCATATATGCCAAATTCACTTTTTTTATCCCAAAAAAAAACCCTTTTTTAAGCTTTTAAAAAAATTTTCACCTTTGGGTTTGAATCTTGATTCGCTAAAACCTGGACTTTTCGAATTTTAAAAACGGGGCACCCAAGCACAACGACTTAATTACAATTCTGTAAAAATTTTTAAAATCGGTTTTTAAACAAGCTGTAGCCGCTACAAACTTTTTTTGCAATTTTTAAGGGGGACGTATTGACCTAGCATTGAAAATCTAAAATAAAATTTCCGCCTTTGAAGCTTGTCATTAAAATTTTCATTTTCCCCTTTGACAAAATTTAACATAAAAAATATTCTTGTTAAAATTGGAAAAACATTTAATAATGACGTCAGTGCGTCATATGACATTTTTTTTCCAAATTTTTAAAAAATTCTAGAGACCCTTTTACTGACAAAAACAATTTTATCTTAAATAGGGCAAATTTTTTTAAACATTTTAAAATTTTCGCCCTTTGGTTTGAATCTTGGATTTGTAAAGAACCAGGCTTTGAAATTTTTAAAAAAGGGAAAAGGGGTGCACAAAAAAGCCTAACATAACATTTGTGAAATTTTTATAAAATCGGGCCAAAATAAAAGGTGTAGACCGCTCAAACTTTTTCACCCGACGTCAATCTATGTCATATGACGTCGTATGAATATAAAATTCATTGCATCCGAAAGCCCTGGTTTAAATATATCCAAAAATTTTTATTGTTCTGATCAATGGCAAAAACCTCGAAATTAACACAAATAAAGAGGAAAAAAAAAGAAAAAAAAAGAAGAAAAATAAAAAAACAGTCAAACCCAATATGCTTTTTTGCCGTAGCAGAAATCCCAATAAAAAACGTACAACCCCAAAGACTTTTTGCCCGAGGGGAAAGTCCCCAAAAAGAAAAAAAATAAAAAACCCCAATAGGCTTTCTGCTTGAGGCGAAAGCCCCAATAAAAAACATAACAAACCCAAAGGACTTTGCTTTAGGCAGAAAGCCCTAATAATAAAAAAAAAATAAAAAACCCCAAAAGGGCTTTTGCTTGAGGGAGAAAGCCCAAAAAATAAAAAAACATTACAAACCCCAAAATATTTTTGCCGAAAGGGGGAAAGTCCCAAAAGAAAAATAAAATAACAAACCCATACTTTTCCCCAAGTTTGCGGAAAGCCAATAAAAAAAAAAACAAAACAAACCCCAAAAGTTTCTGCTTGAGGCAGAAAAAACCTTTTTGAAGCAGAAAAGAAAACCCGTAAGCCGACATACGATTTTAGTCCCGTTTGGATAATTTCACTATAAATACATGTTTTCCGAAACACCTGCATACCATCCCCTTTTTGGGGTTGAACAATTACAATGACGATTTAATTTTTTTTTGTTATTTAAATTTTTAAAGTTTTTTGTTTTCCCAGTTACACGTATTTCATCATAAAATTTTGAAAAATTTTTTAAAAAACTTAATACATTTTTGCAAAAGTATGGGCTATAACTTTGAGGGGACGGTCTTTAAATTTTTCCTTATCCCAGCCCGTCTTTCCAACTTGTCAGTTGGTTCAAATGTGTGGGTAAACAGGTTTTACTTATCAATTACGAAGCAAAAATAAGGCATTTTCAACTGAATATAACAGATAAAACAAAGATGATATAAGGAATTATGGCCTAAAGGTCGTCTAATTCAAATTATATGTTTGTACCCGTCTTTAATAAATTTATCATAAATACAAGGATGTTTCGATTAAATACCACAAATCAACATTCTTATCCAATCCAACATATCTCATACGTGACGATTTGTAAATTTGATCTCCTAAAATAAAACATGAAAAACATAAATCGATACAAAATGAGATTTTTTTTCTTTTTATTTTCCCTTATATCCTGTCTCAAACACTTTCAAGGTACCCAGGGATTGAGGTCCCAAAACTAAAAAAATAATCGGACATACGTCCCCGGCTGTTTTTAAAAATTCCGTAAACTTGACAGTGATCTGTTTATACCCCTGTCGACAGTTTTCATTTCCCCTTTTATATTGTTTTAAATTGAAGTTTTTTTAAAATTTTATAAAGTAAATTAAACCCGTAAACGTACGAGCCCCTTTTTTAACACTTTTCTGTTTCTTTTTTTTTGTTCTTTTCGAGATCACTTTTAAATTCATTCAAAAGGGATTGACGGTATTTTAGGAATTTAGGTTTTGATGTAGGACAATCAAGGCAATTTCAAAAATTTCTTTTTTTTTTGCCCCCCCCCCCCCCCCCCCCCCAAAAAAAAAATTTTGGAGGGATAAAGTTCGTCCGTAGTTCGTCTATCAACTTCGTGTCCCCTTTTTTTCCCACAGATGTTAATTTTGAAGAACAGTAAAAATGTTACCCCAAATTAAAAAAGATGTTCGCGATTTAAAATGGTGCGTTCTCAAAAGGTCACGGACAACTCGGGTCAAAAAATAAAAAAAGGGGAAAATTTTGTAGTGTCCGGGGTGTAATATTATGCTGGGTGGGTTTCAATAATTACCGATTTTTTCTAGGGAAGCATGTGTGGATTAAGAATAGATCGAATCTAAAATTTTTTTTGTGACAGATAAACTTTTGCCAACCCCAGTAAGGGCAATAGATAACAGGGATTTCCTTTAAAAACAGAGGGTGGTTTATGTTTTATTTTAAATCGAATTCCCCAAGAGGGGGCCAAAAAAAAAACCACGGCGCCAAACCTAAATAAATAAATTTTTTTAAGGTTTGATGGATCTTTTTTTTTATTTAATAGCTACAAAATATCTTGTCTTTTAATTTGTTTGTTAAAAGCCCCTTGAACATCAACACTTTTACTTTACGGCATGTGGTCCTTGTATTGGGTTCATTTTGGTTACCAAGGACGACGTGAACGTCACCATATATGCTAAATCAAGGAGAAGACTCCTTGTAACATGAATAAAGTTTAAATTTTGTCAACAATAATCTGCGCACATTTTACCGCTGCAATGCTTGCTTATTCAGGAATTGATATTTGAGCTATCTCCCGATAGTTTGAAATCCCAGAATAACTTGGTGTTATAAATAGAACATTCCTAAAATGTTTCTGATATTTTTCGGCGTAGCTGTTTAAAATCGATTTCGATGTTTATTTTTAGACCAAAATCCCCCCTGCAAATCTGCAGAACTGGACTCGCCCACTTTAACCTGTTGATCATGTAGTATGCGGAGGAGGTGGAAGTTAACCCATATATTATAATTAACACATACTTTCCTATCAATTAGGGGGTCTTACTTTATCAATACGGATCTAACCAACAAACATCATGAATCTTGCATATACAATAACATACCTTTGACCCCTTTTTGTAATAAGTAAATTTAACCATGTCAGTGTGTACAGAATGTATATAAATAGACTGCATGATCACTATTTTAAGAATACATATGGGTTCCCGGAAATACAGTCTATTATTAGATTGTAGGAGTTCAGTTTGTTTTCCATTTTACGCCGAATATCTTTTTTTAAAGATATTTCTTGTTTACCTGCGTGCGTCATCAAATCATTCGTCAGTGCAAAGAGTTCGCCAAAGTGCACTTTTAGTAGCCCCCTATTATAATCCAAATATGTATAGGTTAATGTTTGTTATTGAAGGCTTAACAAATTTAACCGCTCAGGCGGTTAAATTTGGAAACCCTCGTTAACAAACTGGAATTACGTTTACTGTTGACGATACTATTCTGGTTCCCGACCATAAACGTTTGATGATTTGATGAACCAAAGTTTGCTGAATGTAGAATAAAACAATATATCAATGAATGTGTTCGGTTATCTCGAGCACACACACACACACACACACACACACTATAACAGAA
>CM037791.1:3501266-3551266 GCA_021229015.1 Solen grandis | reverse complement strand
TACTGGTTGTTGTTGTTGTATTGGGGTTTACCGTCGCTGCGATAGTATTTCAATCATATAGCGACGTCCAGCTTATTACAGGAGGAGGAAGACCCCGAGTACACAGAGGTACCCGGGTAGAACCACAGACCTCACATGAAAAATCCAAAGTCCCCACCGGGATTCAAACCCACAGCGGTGAAATGCTGAGAGATTTGTAGTCCACGACTATAACCGCTTGGCCACGGCGGCCCCATATTGACATACTGGTATAATTCTATATGATCTATATTTCCTGTATAAAATACAAAACAGTACATCGTTTATGTAGTTCATAAATATTACCTCATATTGTATAATGAGATAATCTATTATAAATAAACATAACATTGCAATAGTTTGATTGTCTGTTACTTTAAATTAGGCACAGTTGCATTATATTATAGTATAAGTATACTTACTATATATTTAAACATTACATTGTGATAAACAATGTCCGCCAATTCAAATTCAAATGTTTATATTAATCATAATGATCATGAGTCATTTAGGCCTACTTCATTATATTTTCATATATATTCTGGATGAAAAAAAAAATTCTTCTTTTTTTCTTCTTCTTCTTCTTCTTCCTAATTTCACCTATTGATGCTAAAATCTCACTGAACACAGTCTGTATGCTTCCATCTCTTGATATAAACACCGTTCAAGTTTTGCTAAAATATGATGTTTCACCTTAGAACAACACACGTGTAGTAAATGACAGACATGATATAAATATATGAGACAATATCTTTATTTGACCAAGGAACTCGTAACTGCATGATGAGAGTGTAAGTGATAACTTACAACGGGCCTGATGCTTGCAAGTTTGAACTATCTTGTGACGCATTTGCTTGATTTTGAGAAATTATCTAGAATGAAGTCAACACGTCGTTATGTTTAATGTACTCATAACCACCAATGTCATATTATAACAAACTTATATTAAAAAAATATATATAAAGTTATTTAAACATTATATCTTAAAATTCAGTTTTCGTGTACATTGCTTTTCTATTTTTAAATGTATACCTGCAAAGTTTCTGTTCCGTTCATTTAGTATAATGCACAATAAATTTAAAGACAAAGTCACCAGCAGGAACGGTAGTGTCATAAATGATATTGCATTCCTCACGAAAACTTTGGGGATGAAACTGATGCGTATATTTCATTAAGTAAATGCACGTTAAAATCAGTAAGCCGATAATAATACTGGTATACACACCGGCGCGTGTGACGCGCACGCGAATTAAAGTAATATCATTTGATAACCGGTCATTGAAAACAAACTTAAATTTACTTTATCATATCAAATTTTTGTACAGGTATAATTACCGACGGATCAAATTAAAGATCAAAGCCCTGCATTGATCAAAAGTGACAAATGAACAACTTCCGAATGAAATGTATCTGATTCGACGTGGATCTCATCTCTCCACGTGCCATGCGAGAATTTACGAGAGCATCTGTTCAGGAGTTTAAATAACTGCTAAATGTAGAAAGACGAGAACCTGTCTTAGTCAACAAATATGAGACGTGGGAAATTGAATAAGTGTTAATTTTCTTGATTACAGTAATTAATAATCTAATATTTACTTAAAGCTTTAAGTGGAGATTAAAACTGGAAATTGAGAATGATTATTTAAGAGAAAAAATATTTATAAAGAAAAAATGGAAGATTATTATTATCATTATGATTATCATTATTATCATTTGGACTCTTACAGTCATGAATAAATGTTACCCTTGACAGAGCATGCCTAAGTTTCAAAACTGTTTGTAATGTTCCGTGTTTAACCATTCCGGATCCATAAAAAACTTCCGCTTACGGTCGAATTTCAGTACACAGTTTGCATTCAATTTATTTACTGTACATGTAGTACACAAATAACGGAACATGTCATACACAGTTTAAATGATTTACATCGAACGATTTTCCCTCAAGTCTTGTTTGTTTGTTTGTTTGTTTTTTAATAGAAAGCAGCTGATGAATGTGTATAAATAATCAGTATACGAAACATCTTAAACATTTTTTTTGCAAAATGACTATGGATTTTACATCTCATTATAGGTAAACCTCATTTTAAGTTTTGTAAA
The DNA here is from genome assembly GCA_021229015.1 of Solen grandis. Classification (NCBI taxonomy): domain Eukaryota; kingdom Metazoa; phylum Mollusca; class Bivalvia; order Adapedonta; family Solenidae; genus Solen; species Solen grandis. The sequence continues at coordinate 3,549,151 of CM037791.1, read as the reverse complement.
TACGTCCTAAGTGTTCGTCACTAAACCTCTATTGAGGTCTACTCGGACAATTGGATAGGTTCCTTCTTTCTGTCATAACTAAACAGAGATGTTTAAGATACGGGTTATACATTCTCAACAAGGCGGAATCATAAATATATATCTTGTTTTTATTCAACAGCACAGTAGTTACTAGTACATAAATACCAATACTTTCAGTAAAAACAAACTTTAAAAATTGTTGCATAATCTTGGATACGTGTAATAAGGCAGATAAATCTGCTTTAACACAAAGATCACAGTACTCTGTGCAATCAAAGTAAAATGAATAATTATAAACTGTATTAACACGATTTTGTTCATGTAAACGATCTAGTTTTTGGTACAAATGATATGCAAGGAATACAGATAACTATATTTTAACTTAGTGCTCATTGTTTTGAAACAGATTCTGGCAGGTATAAAGAAGTCAATAGAAATGAAAGAGTGTATAGTATGTTACTAAAAATAGATGTGAATCAGAATGACATTTTTTATACGCTGTCCATTATATACACACATAAGATAAAAATATAACTTAACATAATCTATCCCAACCAATAATTATTGACTCTAGACCAATAATGAATAGTTAAAATACCAGAACAATGCAACATGCCTCTATATTTATTTCCAATGATTTAAAATGAAAGAAAATAAATTCTATTAATTAGCTGCATTTTAAATGTTAGGAATTCAAATTATGTAAAGATATACATCTATTAAATAATTTGATAAAAGTAGTTAATAGTATTTTTGATTCAGAATATATGATAATGTATCGGACGGTCTATGCGTTTTTGTTTATGTATTCGTATGTTTTTTTGTTGTTGTTTTTTTGTTTTTTTGTTGTTGTTTTTTGTTTTTTTATTGTTTGTTTGTTTGTTTATATTTTTGTTTAACTTGTCGTGGCCATAATTAATGATTGTTAAAACAAATAAAAAACCTTCAATAATATTTAATAATGTATCTTATTTCCAGAAAACGTTAGTGGATTAAAACTTTTCTTTTTGTCAAATGAATTAAAATTATTTAAAAATAATTAGAATTGTATGTATATGGTATTTAGTTTTACAAATCATGGAATAAAACGCGACTGGTTGCAAACTAGTTTTCGAAATGCATAATATTACTTTATTTCGAACCGAATTGTAAATATTTTGTAATTATCTACGTTTAATTTCTAGCTTGTAAGATGTAATACATCTATGTATAGTCTTCATATAATTATATACACATATAAGCATTTATTCTAAGAATTGAAGTTTAGTTTCTCTATTTCACAGTTTCAGTTTTTAGAATGTGCTACTTAATATTTTCTTGAAATGATACTTAATTAACAGAACTACTTTTGCGTAGTGATCAGAATAACTGAAAAAATATTAAAAAAATAAGAAAAAACAGATAAATACACGTTTTGTTGTATTAATAACGAATTACACTTAGCAGACATTTATTTCAAAGCAGCAACATAAATGAGTATGTACATAAAACGGCACTGTCTTTTCATTTGAAATGAAAAAAAAGCCTTCGTCAAAACCAATTCGGTATCGGCCCTTTTGATCTTAATTCTTTATTTAATTAACGATGATTAAAACTGCGACAGGTTTTTTTAATAAAGAAAAAAATCTGACGGAGGAATATTTGCTGAATAACTCTTGAGACATTTAATAATGTTATCTATCGATTTTGCGGTGATGACGTTCATTTTGGAGGTCATTAAATTTGAACAATATATGAGTGTAAAATATACACGTAAATACTTCAGATCCATTTTATAATGTCATAGAGTCTTTTGTTATGTTAAGTATGTCGCTTGTATTTTACAAGTTTTCTGCATTAATATTAACAGAAATAAAATTTTATCAAATTCGATAATATGTCAGCATATCTAATACAGACGAAGAAACAATACTTTAAGGTTTTATTTTAAAATTTTGCTAATTACATACATTCCGATTCTTAAAAAAAAAAAAAACACGTTAAAGTTCACATTTATATTGACGTTTTAAAACTAATTATTTCATTGAATATTGTCAATGATTTATATAATATCAAACGAAAAGGGCACGTACTTTTCCCCCTTTGTTAATGTTTGATTCAGTCATTTTATTCAACAGTGAACTCATACCAATCTCTTCCTTATCTTTGGTCACGTTTTTAGCATTATATATACGTAAATCGTTTTCGTCCACAAGATATGGTTCAAGAATAATAATCAAGGCATAAACATCTCTACACTTTGTTAAGTTACGTTTTCCGGTAAAATTTCAATTCATTTGACGCTGCCAATTTCGCTGGATTAAACAGTTTACAATGGTTTCCTAGGCAACAAAAAGGTAACCCGAATGACCTGATGAAATTAAGGCTGCTCGTTGTATGATAACACTATTGTCAAAAATGATAATTTGCATACAGATATTAAAAACACATAATATTTCTTATAACACCCCGTGTATAAAACGACCTAAAATTACACTGTCGTTTGAAGTCAAGCTGGGTACTATAAAAACTGAAATAAGATAACGTTACTTCAGTCCTGTTATGTAAATGACATAATTCGTTACTATGGAAGCGTTTTATGATTTCGTCACGATAATCAAGGCCTCTCTGAATATAATAATCAAGTGCTTAGAAAAAAAGACTGGTTGAGCAAATTACATTTTGAGGCTCCTTTATTAAATGTCCAAGTAGTCTGAATAAATGATTGACTTTTTTACAACCGTGGTGTTAAAGTTAAAATCTTAATTAAACAGTTCACATAGTTCACAAAAGGGCCCTATGATGTCGTAAAAATGTAATAAAATTGCCGAACAAGATACTAATCACGTGTATAATCTATGCCTAACATGGCCTTAAAATGTTTCAGACATGAATATTCCAAACGACAGAGACAAGTTTTTCAGCATTATTGAAAGCGACACATGAAATTAAACATACACATCGCAAAATTACTCGTTTGAAATCATCAAAAACACACAAAATAAATGTTTATAACAATAAACTATTTCCTCAAAAACCAAAATTATTTCCTCAGTCAGAGTAATTGTGTAAAGTTAGCTACCTGTACTATGTAGTTCTTCTGCAGTCCGCGACACAAATATCAATATAAAAGAAATTCAATCATACATGGGCTTTCTTTGCAGAGTTCCGTCGCCTTTTGCCTCGACGATCGCCGACACAAAATCCCTTCACTTTTCTGATTTCAGCACCAGAACTTCTAAGGGTGCTGCTTAGTGCTGATATGTATTGTATCGCCATACGAAGGGTCGCGATTTTCGACAGTTTCTGGTGATCTCCAATGTTATTCCGAGGAACAACTTTTCTTAATTCGTCAAAGGCGTCATTAAGCATATGCATCCGGGTCCTTTCTCTGATCGTTGCGCCGATACGAACAACTTCCGGTACTTTACGGGATTGACCTATGTCATTATCTGCTTTGCACGTGCGACCTTGCTTAGTTGTGTTACTTTCGGATTCAAATGAACCGAAAGTGGCTAAGGGCTCCGATTGATAAGCGTTATTTTCGTTGGAATCCGAATTTTCTCGTGAGATCTCACAAAACATGTCATCACTGATGCACATGCCGTCATCCAAATTGTGCATGTAATATCCCCAGCAACTGTCATCCGAATTAGCGTGAATTTCGGAAGTCTTCGAGAACTGCGGACGACATATTTGAGTCGTGCTGCCAAGGGATTCGTTGTCCATGACCACGTTAGTCTTTTCGATCCCAACTTGTTCAGTAAATCTATTCTGCCCATGGTCCGGCTGGTAAAGCCAATGTGGTGGGTGATAATTGCCGTATTGGTTCAAGTTCTCGTCTGCCTCACAACCTTGAGACGTTGGATACTGGCAGTTACTTCCAAACATTGCAGAGATTATTTCCAAGTTGTACATTCTTAAACTTATTTATGTATTCAGTCAGTCAAAACGACCAAACTGACAACTTTAAATAACAACGCCTTTTGTTTATGATAAGGATAAACTGTTTCTCGACTTTATCCTGAAAATGCCATTTCCGCCATTGTTACACCGTGGGATGGCAACTTATTTTTCATCCATACGTTGAAAATGTCCAATAGATGTCCAGTATATCAAAATTTAATTCTATAATTCAAAACCGTATATAGGTCCTTGACTTTTTGAGTAATTCACACACATTCGTTATACGATGGTTTGTAGATATACTGTTGGCTCATAAATTCTGAGGATCGTTATATTAACCAGTTTTGCATCTGAGAACTATGTGACAGAAAAAAATATCTGAATTAATATTTATAAGCAGAAATGAGGCGTTGAGAACAGTAATACAAACCACGATATGTAAATATTGCCCCGCCCCCTGCAGCTTGGATTTAGACAAGAATCAAGCCGAGATTACGAGTGTGTCGGAAAGACAAGTTTTGTGTTTCTCAGAGGGATTTGAATAATTCTAAGCAAAATATACAGCTCGGTACCTGACTCACTGCGGCCTGGGATACCGTCGTTCTACAGGGCATGCTCGCAGATAGGCACGGCTGGTATAGCCCCTATCCCTCATGTTGGGGTGTTTTAACGTTAGTGAGTGTTGGCGTTAGCGACAGTGACTGGAAAGTCATACAGTTTGTGGTGGTTTCATAATGAAGATAGTTTTTTTAAAAAAAAAAATACCCGAATTTTTTTCATTTTTTTAAATTTTTTTCTATAAATATATTTGAAATAAAGACATTTTTCCATCGTTTTTTTTTTAAATGCTTTACGTTATTCTACGTACAAAATACTTTTTAGTCGAATCTGGGTCGTGCTATAATTCATGAATTTGATTATAAGTATCTAGCACGTAATGCATTATATTTCATATTAATATTTATATATGAAAGTTAAATTTAAAGTTATACATGTATTAAAGATTGCTAGTGACGATAACATTAATACATGTACTAGAATGAACAGCTATCTTATATCTATGATTTGCCCGTACGGATACAATGTAATATATATATGCCCTTAATTTACCAACCGCTGTTTCATTACTCTGACGGGGCTTCCGTGGCCGAGAGGGTAAAGTCGCTGACTTTAACACTCACTCAGCCCCTCAACGCGTGGGTTCGAATTCCGGCAGGGTCATTCGGATTTTCATGTGAGGAAGCCTTCCAGCTGGCGAGCGGTAGGTCGGTGGTTCTACCCGGATGTCTCCGTGCATTCGGGGTCTTCCTCTACCTGTAATTAGGTGGACGTCGCTATATGACTGAAATACTGTCGAAGCGACGGTAAAACTCAAATAGTCAAGTCATTACTCTGACATCCGGTCAACCTGTCCTAGAACTGTCCGTCTTTACTGAACAACATCGAATAATATATTACAGTTCAATTAGTAACGACTTTGGTTTGTCGCGGTGGGGATCGAATCCAAAACCTCCTGGTCGAAATCTTTTAAAACCCGGCCAATTGGCCCGAGAAAGACTTTTAATCCTTTACTGACACATGTTTACATATTTCTCTGTTTTTATTTATTTGTTTATTTTGCAAAGCAACTATTGGCTCATCAAAAGAAAGTTATTTTCTATTAAGGTTTATAAAGCTAACTCCAAAATTAATAATTTACACGGAGCAATGGAGTCGCTGTACAACTTTTGGCGCCCATCCGTACCAGTGATGAATATCTTTGACATTTTTGTTCCTACGAACGTGTCATTGTGATCATTTGAGTACAATGTATACAAACTTACGAAATCAACGATCGTAGATATACGCTTGATATCAACATAAATAAACACATTTACAAAACTTTTACGTGAAAGCGCTGAACTAACATTTATTATACATGCCGACATATATCAAAAGTCTCCGGTGTCTATTTTCTTTTGAAACAATATCTACTTAACACGTGCAAAGAGGCCTATAACGTTCCAAAATTTGGATCCGAAGAGGTTTTTCTTGGATTAAGTTAATTGACCTCAAATAACCTATAATGAGGTCAAACGAGGACATGGTGTGGATGAATACACCTAAAGTGAAAACAAAATAAGCCCCGGTTTAGAAACCTGCGTTTGTCGCTCAGTTTCCCCGAGCGCGTATAAAGTTAGTTTACCCGACGGATATATTTTGTTTATAATACGATTCCTATGTCAAGCATGCGGCATGCCACCGGTTGGGAAAATGGTACGAGTGCACATGGGTGCGTTGATACTTGGTCATTAAACCTTCATTCAACGTCTCAGTCGTATAGCTCAATAATATCGCTCAAAATGAAACTAAATGCAAATGTATATAATCACGTTCTCTCGGTCACACGAACCCTTCGAAGATTTAGTTTAAATACATGTATATTTATTTTACGTAGACTGGACAAAAAGTTCTTACTACTTTTACTAATCCCTCCCAAACGGTTCCTGGTATGGACCAACTATGGTCTAGAAAGGTCATGAGACAGCCTTGCCCCCAAACGGGGATAGAACCCACGACCTTCGGATCCGCGGTCGGATACGTTACAACTGGACCACGGTGCCCTTAAAGAAGGTAATCGGTTCTCGAGTTAACTGTATGTTTTGATACATATACATGTATTCGTATATGGGTGTACTGTGCAGTACGATATGTAGATTAATATCTGCATATTTTACACAGATATTGTAAGAAAAGTCAGTAAAATGAGTATTCATTTCCACCGCAGCGCTCCACTGCTCTTGGCAGGTTATGTTGTTGTTGTATTTGAGTTTACCGTCGCTGCGATAGTATTTCAATCATATAGCGACGTCCAGCTAATTACAGGTGGAGGAAGTACCCGGGTAGAACCACCGACCTACCGCAAGCCAGCTGGAAGGCTTCCGGCATGTTATATTGCAGAAGCTTTGAGCGCATGATATGAATAATATGACATGTATAATCATGTGAGATGGTTTGTAGGCCCACTGGGACGGATGCTTATTTTTCTGTATTCACATATAATGGCACATGTCATTATAATGAATAATAACTTACTTATGGCATGTATGTGACTAATTTTACAAAATGGTAAACAGTAATCATCAGTCGAAAAATGTGACTCAACGTGGTGTTATGTGAGTCTTGAACAGCTAATTGTAATGGATTATAATTGATTTATATCTGTTTCTCATCAAATTGCAAAACCCTTTAATTTTTGTATATTTGATATCTCATCATCCTGTTTTGTTTGTTTTTTAAATCGCACTGCGCATAGTTTTAATTCTTTAGAAAACAGTTCACTACTCTGTTTGTTTATTACTTATTAAAATTACAGGTATCACACAAACATCTTTTTTCTCCCATGACCATAAAATATAGCTAATGTTTAGACATTTTTATTTTATGCTCAGTTTATCATATTATGCACAGAACTCTTTAACACGTGAAAGCTTTTTGACAGCCGCCCAAAGTTCGTAGAATGAAATAAAACTTAATTAATAAAACTGAATCTTAATAACCGGACATAACAGTAATAGTTTCTTTAGTTCGTGTCCAACTGAATTTTCTTAATTATGCAACAAGCTGGTTAAATTTGAGGTCTGTGGAAACTTTTTGTGACCCATTAAGATCGGGATCTGCCTACGCTCGGTTTTTACACCAGGAATCGTATTTGAATGTTGTTCTGTTTTTACGCAAAATAAGTGACTCGTATTCAATCTGGGGGCATATTAAGGAAAGTGAAAGAGAAATATTTAAATGTGCTCAAAATAAATCTTGATTAAATCAGCTGAGTCGTTCATAAAAACGTTGATTACTGATACTGCCACGATAAAAGTCAAATGTTCAGAAAAGTTCTGAAGAAAAAGCCAATGCCTGGCAAAATGCGAGAAAAAAATAATAGATGTTCCTTTGTTTTATTTAATTGGCGCTTACGCATAAGGACCACCCGTGAAAAAGGTGATAAAACTGGTCCTTAAGCACAGGTGATTGACATGCAATTACTAAAGGTTGAAATAAAGTCCTTAATGAACAGGTGGTCTCAATCGAACGACAATGGATCAAACTGATTTTTCTCTCTCTCTCTCTTGCTACTTCAGATTTCGTTGATGAAAAACATTAATTTGATCGTTTTATTCAAAACCTCGGAAATATGTAGTAAAACAATTGATCAAATTACATACATATATAGACCCTGATAAAGAAATCCCGTCAAGTTATTTTAAACAATCTAATACATAAGATAAATAAGGAACAAATAATAAACAAATATTATTTTTAATTATATTGAGGGTATACATCGATTTGATCCAAATTTATATTTAAAAATGAAAATCCGCGAAGACTACCAGGGCATATTCGCCATCCATTTAATAAACGCTATGGTGATACAAAACAGGGTAGCGATATTAATAACTCGCAATATGAACCAATATACGAAGTAGAAAACCACGCATTTTACCACCTTTTTATTCTGCTGTCTCACATGATTCATATCCATGATCAATACTAAATCGTGATATTTGGTCCTTTATCTAAGCTTTCGATACGTTTGCTTTAAGTTGACATTGTCATGCGATCAGCGAATTTCTTTATGACCTCCTTGAAATCATTGTTGCTTGCGAGTAACTCGACGGCTCATCGGATTCAGCACTGATCACTACGAATAAAAAGTGACCGAGTGAATGGATAAAAGCTATGCGGAAAGTGATGAAAATCCCCGCATTACCGCTTTAATTCAACAAAGTCAAAGGAGACTAAAACCTAGATGTTGCCTCCTTTCCAACTACATGTATTGGATAACTAATCTCTTATTTGAGAGAGAGAGAGAGAGAGAGAGAGAGAGAGAGAGAGAGCTAAGAAATGTGTCACGGTTCGGTTGTAGTGTTAATCGATTACGGATTCAAAAGTTGCGAGTAAACTCCTTGCTGGGGGAGGGGGGTGGGGAGTTTTGTCAGGAACTTCACATGCGCTATTTTCAGTTTTGTTTGCTAAGATTTTATTCCCCTTCAAAGGTGTTTTGGCATTAGGTTACTCTGTCTAAATTAGACATATACAGTGCGGTTTCACTGCGATAATATCCCGTAGAAAGGTATGTAACCAGTCCTGGAACTATCTTTATATACCGAGTGCAAGCAAAAGGAAGATATACCAGGTCCCGTGTTCTCGAAAATAAAAATGGTGCTTAATTAAGTATGATTTTCAAACTATGCCCATTGGTTTTAATGGGGATTTGAGTATGATACTCAAATTTGAGCCTGAGATAGTACTTAAGTATTTTCGAGAACACATGGCCAGAACCATTTTAAACGATTTTAGTGCATCTCGGTTGATGAACGAAAGTACTGGTGCAGTCTTTGTACTGTCGAGAGGTATTGGCAGAGGTTGTAAAACTTTTACTTCCAACAACATAAAATTAAAAAGTGTTTTCACTGGGGGTTTTAATTAACAAAAAATACACGTTTACCCTATAGATGATAGGGATTTAAGTATGATACTCAAATTTGAGCCTGAGATCGTACTTAAGTATTTTCGAGAACAAGGGACCTGAACTCATTAAAATGGAGTTTCTATGTAGGTACAACCAAGCACAGGGTTATCCAACCTGACCAGTATTTACATGTATATACTGTATCTCTACAGTATATAAATATTGGTCTGGTCAGACTGGTGCCTGTGCAAACAATGTTGTCGTGCAGTGTTCTTTGTAGACCTTCATTGTTTCTAACGGTAAAAATGTGTTTGTTCCTCCATAGAACTAGTAAGGTTAACTGAGGTTAGTAAGGGAACTAGTAGGTTACGTCTATTTCATTATGCATGATAAGTACAAGATCTGAACATTTTCCTGCGCTTCGAGTAGACATAGGAAGATATCTCTTTACATCCCCGGAAATCTTTTTGGCACTTGAACTGCTCTTCTTTTTATTATTAAATCTCATGGCGTTTATACGTGTATGTGGAGACCTCCGTGGCGGAGTGGCCATAGTTGTTGATGTATTATCCCTAATGACTGTGGGTTCCGGCCTTCTTTATGACTTGCGACATGTTTTCTTGTTCTACCCGGCTCGAATTCCAAAAACACAACAAAACTCTAAGAAATACTTAATACTTAAATTATTAAGCTGTGTAGATACACATTCCACCATTCCTGTTTTATAACATATTCAAGTAAATGACTAAGCCGAAATCAATTAATACATTTAAAACTAACAATATTTGTTAAGGAATGAAATATTTAGTTATTTTTTAAAAGAGAAACAAGAATAATAAATTCGCCACTAAGTATTTTAGTATTACATAGCGCTAAGAATTGTTGATGGAATTCGACCCTGGTTGTGTGGGGATCGACATGTTACAGCGACGGCCACACTTGTATTTTAAAGTTGCAATACTACCCAAAACCAATGCTATAAATGCAGAAAACAAGTTGAAAATGTGAAAATTCATTCTTTCTTTTGACGATATGCAAAATATTGCTCCTGTCGGTAAAACGATTAGCCCGACTGATGTCGATAGAATCACAATATATTAAATGACTGTAGGAAATTAATTCCTCTACCCCTTCACGAAGATTTCCCGAATATTTACACGAAGACTTCCGGAATCGATCGAGCTCTTTCACGTAGTCAGATTGGTCACGAATAATCCTAAGTAGGTATCTGCCGAGTATCCCCATGTATAATCCGTGCATGGTGAGAATGTTGAGGAGTGTGTTTATACTATATGTTGGCACATGTTGGCCAAACAATTTCACCTCTTAAGCCAGAAAAGTTCTTTATAGAAAATTCTCTAGTTGCATAACATTTGTTGTTGTTTTTATCGGACAAATATTTCAATAAAATGAGCACTGTGCTCCCAGACGACGTAGTGCGTGCACTTCTTTTTTAGATGACTTGTTTTTACATTTATGTAAATAAGGCAATTTCCGGATCTTGTCAGAAACAGCCGAATCGGTGGCCGTGAAATTCCGTACTTGTTGATATGATTACAATATTGTAGATAATCCATGGGTAATATCAGAGATCAGGCTAGTTTTATGAACATTTTCAATACCGAAGTTCCATCATGTAGATGATAAATGTCCATAATTTGCTAGAAAAAGAGTTTCAAAACATTCGAGTTAAATTGATATATATGTAGTGTTGCATCTTTAAGGTAATGAATTCTAGCCTCTTGCACGTCTTACTTTCTGGCCGTTGAATCACTGTATCTTTCTGATTATTTATAAGTTTAATAATGTTCAATAGATAGTTTTTAAGTCAGATGGGGGCTTGGTCGATAAGAACTCGGTGATAGTGCTGCCCTTTCGTGATATCATATTAATTCCGGTTAAACCTATTTCGGAAATGTTAAATGTTTAAAGCGCCAAGCAAGAGTGCTTTACTAGTTTTTGTGTCGCTGCCACACAGTCATATAGCGACATACAGATTATTTCAGGTTAAAGACGATTCCGAGAACACAGAGGCCCCCGGGTAGAACCATCGGTCCACTGCAAGCAAATTGGAAGAGCTATTCCACTTCTGGCATATCGTTGCATGGGGAATGAACCCACGACCTAAGAGTCCGCTTTAGCAGTCAAATTAAACATTTCTCTCTCTCTCCCCTCCTCTCTCTATCTCTCTCTCTCTGGTTCATCAATACTGGTATATTAGTGGTAATAACTTCGTCCTCGGGAGTGGGAGGTCACAGGTTCAATCCCGGCTGTTGGTATCGGTAGCTCCTGATTTGCGCTCATAATTAATATAGGTTAGTTCCTAGACTGATTGACCACGTTTAAGAATTATTTGACTGGATATCTCAAGCAGACAAAGTCTCCCAACAGAATTGAGTGAGCCGTAAACCCCATTAAACATCAACCAATATGATTGAAACAGAACAAAGCGTTATTATCTAATTGACTTGCAAAGTAGGTATGTATCCATATCAAATTATCGAACATTGCATTAACACATGGGTCGTATAAAACCTCTCGACCTTTACCAAACAATGATAAAGCGATAAGATTTGTACACAAATTCACCGTCTGACTGGCAAAAATCTAAGCGATGCGCATGATCCTCGTGCAAGCTGCAATATTTTATGACACGTTTTTGTTTTGTTTTTTGTTTTGTTTTGTTTTTTAACATTTGCAAATAGAGGATGTCCGGAACTCACATAATGAGTTACAAACAAGGTTTCCTGTAATTGCTGCTGCAAAGCATGAAGCACAGTAATAATTCTATTATTATTCTTTGTGGACCTTTGTTCAATTCTAACGGTAAAAATTGTTTGTACCTACATGGAACTTGGCTGAGGGCAAAAGGTGTATGGTAAAACTCGGGCATAGCTCTGTTGTCCGTCATCAGAAATCCATGCCGTTATGTTTGTGAAAACGAAGCTCTCAAATATAGTACAGTCTGTAAAAAAGGTGCAGCATTGAAAATGAAGTAAGCATAAAGTACGTACCTTGCATGCAAACATTTAATTAAAATTTCTGTGTTAAAGGCCCATTATTTCTCAGAGAGAGTAAAACTTTCAAAACCAAAAATGCTACGTAACTAAACGAAAATATAAAGTTACCTATATGGTACTCAATGACCACATATTCGATCTTCATAGACTTTACATCGCATGAAAAGTCATCATGTTTAGTATTTTGGATGGATGTTAAAATACTACCTTTGTTTACATTGTGTACTTGGTGAGCATTTCCGACGATGGCCCGTCAGACTTCGGAAATGCGAACATATTCAGCTGAGACAGAGCTGAAGTGTGGGAAGCGTACACACACGGAAAATTTAAAGATATCTGAATACCAAGAGTGATACCTTATTTTGTTCTATATTAAAGCAGCTCGCTCACAGATTAACTCAAATTTGTTGTTAGAACTTTGTCGAACCCCATTTCATAATTTTGAAATAGAACAAGTTTCAACTATTCTGTCTACAAATTTGATTTTTTAACTATCTCTGTGTTAATACGTCTATCAGTACTCATCTACAGACGCGTGGTCAACCATTAAAACATTCCGTGATTGTAAAAAATAAACGGGTGGTTTCTCCATCACATGTAAAATCGTTACGAATGGTATTGAACCTATATATATGTCACGAGGTACCGCAAGCACCTGCTTAGTTTAAACATATTTTATTCAAGAAATACATGTGTATACAATTACATATCCGATACATGTAAAGAAATAATTAGATCGAAAGCATGAAATGCTTATAGGGATCTTCCGTTATGGAGTAAATTGCAGCTTATAAATTGGTTGTTTTTAATATAAAATTAAAGATGTAATACCTGCTGCGGTGACACCGATTTCCCCCGAAGTGGGCATATAAAAAATATTTAAAAAAATCCGTGAAATGTGATCTACACTTGCCGAGTTTATTTGTCAGGAAACAAAGACTTCACTAATATTAATGAGGGAGAATATGGTGAATATTTTTTTTATTTCTTCCGATCACCTGCGAACGAGATGCTTAAAGGCTTAAAGTTTTTAGAGTTGAGAAGGAAAAAAACGTTGTTTGTGTGTGTGTGTGTGTGTGTGTGTTTTTTTTGTTGTTTTTTAATTTTCCGTGCGTGCATGCTTCCCACACTTCTGTCGTGCTTCACCCGAGTATATTCGCATTCACGAAATCTGAAGGGCCATCGTCGGAAATGCTTGCCAATGACAAAATGTAACAAAAGAATTATTTTAACATCCATCAAAAAAAAAAAATAAAAAAATAAAAGAGATGCATTTCCATTCGATGTAAAGTCAACGGAGCTCGGATATGTTGTCACTAAGTACCATTTAGGTAACTTAAACAATCTCATTCAATTGCGTAGCATTTCTGAAATTGAAATTTTTACAATCCCTCCTAAGAAATAATGGCCCTTTAAAAAAAGGCTTCATAATTTGTATTAAATTCAGTCAAGATTTTCTACATTTGCTGTTTAATGCCCCTGAATATAATAATAAACTTTCAAGTCAATACATCGATGGTTATTGAAATATGTTTTTAAACTGGACATTAGCTTGCATGGAAAGCTGCAACGCAAACGCCGACGTAAGAGTGATTGCAATGACTCTCACATTCTTCAAAATGTCGAGCTAAAATTGACCCTTGTGTTGAATGTGACTATCAAAATAATAATAAAAAAATGCAAGAAATTATTTATAATACCATTGACGATGTGATTTCTAAAACTTCGTTTGTTTGTTTGCTTGGTTTAACGTCCCATCCACAGTATTCCAGTCATTTGGAGACGATGTCTACTTGAGACAGATATAGTGCTACCACACTGCAGTATCACGCCGTAGACATGTGGCATGATACCACATCCCAGTCACATTATCCTGACACCGGGCCAACCAGTCCTGCAACTACCCTAATATGCTGACAGCCAAGCAATGGAGCTATAACAGTACTTTTTTTCACGACTTTGGTGTGTCGCGGCCGGAGATCGAACCCACGACCTCCCGCTCACGAGGCGGACGCTCTAACCACTCGGCTACCGTTCTTAAAATTCGTTCGTAGATTAATAATCTCTGCAAATAATGTGCAATATAATGCAAATAAATACATTGTACTATTTGTGTGCTTGTCTTCATCGTCTGCACGATACAAGTACGCCTGTGATATCACGCCATGAACACGTGATACCACACCCAATAACATTATACGGGTCCCCAACCAACCAGTCCTGAAACAAGAGTGATACCGATACATCCCTAACCATTTTTACGACTTTATTATGTTGCGATAGGGTCTCTCTTGTACATGAAGAAAATGGTTTATATATGTAATCATGTATAATTCCATTTTGTACACAAATAGGAAGGATTTTTACATATATAAACATTATTAATATCATGCCCATCCGTATGAACTGATTATAACATATTTTTTAAAATTTTTTTTAGAGATTTTAATTTCCTAGCGGGAGAGGTTTTTTAATTTTCAAGACAAACTATCAATATTTCCTACCTTGCATTATGATTTCCTACTTCCTTGTAAAGAATGGCTCGACTCTCGATCATGTAAAAATACTTTTGTCATTTTTGTGGTTGTCTGTTTAAATGTTTTTGTTTTAGTTGTTTAAATTACCCATCGCTGCGTATGCACCATCGCCCTGGAACTAACGCCAAGCAACTTGGTTTATTGCGGCCGGGGATCGAACACACGATATCCCGCTCCCGAGGTGAATGCTCTAACCACTCGGTCACATGGGACGTTTAAGAGAGGGGCTAGATTAGGTGGGTGAAAGTCCAGGACTGCCTCGGAGACCCCCAGTATTAAAATTATTTCAGATGATGATGGTGCTGATGGAGATGATACAATGTTCTGTAAAGACGCAGAATCAATTCAGACATACATACAACCTTTATGACATCCGAGAAATACACCCAAACTTACACCTAACATACAACTATAAGGTGATCTACAAAGCACATCATGTTGTAATGGAGAACCGGTAAGTCCCACTCATGTACTGCATTCAAATTGGTGGACTATTAGACATGCGATATCACGCCGCTGG
Organism: Solen grandis; assembly: GCA_021229015.1. Taxonomy (NCBI): domain Eukaryota; kingdom Metazoa; phylum Mollusca; class Bivalvia; order Adapedonta; family Solenidae; genus Solen; species Solen grandis. The sequence continues at coordinate 3,533,719 of CM037791.1, read as the reverse complement.
CAAATGACTTGATGCAACATCGAGGTACATCATCCCGACAAAAAAAAAATGATGCAACATCGAGGCACATCATCCCGACAAAAAAAAAAAAATCACTAATCAGCTGGAAGGTTTCTGAGTGACCAGACCATGAATCGAATCTACAGCAGTGAGGGGCCAGGGGACTATAACCACTTGACTTGAGACCCATTATCACGACCAAGTGGTTTCTACATACGCTCGTATTACATCTGAAATGGCCAAGTTTCAAAATTACCCTTCGGCTGCTCAAGAAGTTAACTTTAATATTTAAAGATTATAATCTAGACTTTCCATACCAGATCTGCATGCATAAAGCCCTCACTTTTTTCTGATGAAACAAGAGTGTTCTTTAAGAACACACTGTCATCTGCTGAAGCGTGGCGGAAAAAGTGTGACGGACAGACAGATGGATAAACAGACGTGATCCCAATGTGTCACCTCTGCTTACAGGTGACACACACACAAAAACACAAAAACTAAAACATGTTTTATGATATTTTATTACTTAGATGTACAAATTCAAATGAATATGACTATTACACATTGGCATTTAACAATGTTTTACGATACGTGATGATTTTACAAGACTATCAAATTTTAAAAATATAGCACTTTTCCAAATGTCTCGCAAAAAAAAAAACATGATAAAGTTTCAAAATTTAATACAACAAGGATGAATACATATTGGGAACATTGACTCTGACATTTTGTAGATTCCAGACATATACTGAGTATTTTCCTCGGTCTGGTCGGACTACACACAACACTTTTTATCAACTCAACTTTCTCTAACTAGAATCAAACATAACTTACAGAAAACCGTAGCAATCAGATTTTTGCTACGACCTGTTTCAAACCAGAAACATTCATGCCAGATAGACTAATAATAATATCAATGTATCAATACACCATTCTACAATAACAAGGTGCCAAAGTTAAGGAGTCATACACAAAAACCAAAATAAAAACAAGTTCAAATTGTATAAAATGAAATCAAAATGAATCAACTGTACTCCCATAAGGACTAGTAAAGTCAACAGGAACTTAAAGTGGTAGTTGTTCCTGGACACAATACCTTATGGTGGAGGGTTTGATCCTTGCTGGTGGTGAGACTTTTTTCAAGCCCATACAAATGGCCAAGTACAAGTCCAACCCAGGAACTGTTGAAAGGGATATGTAGAAGTTCTGAGGATGTGATAATGTCAGCATTAAATATGATGCACATCAACTCATTGTGATAAATGAAACATAGAAATCTTAAAATAGGTCATGACATCAGTCCAAATGAAAAGTCAAATAAAATGACAAATTAGCACTTAGTTTCAAACATGACTTATCTCTCCTTCTTTCATGAAAGCAATCTTTTAACAAAACAGTCTGCTTTCCTCGTCAAACTCTGACCATTACAATTAAAATACTGAAGTCTAAGAAGGTTTGAAGTAAAAATTGAAACTATAAAGAATCCACTATAAAAGCTTTTTTCCAATAATCATCATCATGTTTCAAACTTAATAATCAACATGTGTCCTCAACACATTATCTTGTTCTCTGAAGATCCCCCTTAAACCTTCCCTTATAAAGTCCACACAAATGTCTTCAATTTCTGGCCCCTCAACCATCCTGCTGTATGAAGGGATTCTGTATGGCTTCCATTCCATCAGCAGGGCATATCAGCACCACAGATGTCCCTCTGCACACCACCAGCCCCAGAGTCCGTGTGTCTTCAGTCAGTTTGTATGGATCATCTGGATCTGTAATATGGTCAAAGGGAGATAACTGTGATTGTACCATTTTCAGACTATTATCTGAACTTTCTGGTCAAAGGGAAGTAACTATGATAAATATATATATACTAGTAGTCTTTAAGTTCATGGGCTTTATTTATCAAACATCTTGAGATATTTCTTTTTTACATTTTACAAAGCCCTTATTTTCAGAAATAACAATTTCCCAAACCAAACATCTACTTTATCAGATAATTTCTCAAACAAAACATCTACTTTACTTGCTTAATTGGTTAACTATGTACCACTGGAAGTGGTAAACACTTTCTGTAAAAAAATAAATGTTTTTCATGTAAGTGACACGTTGTAAATAAGACCCCTAACTTTTTTTATCAAATATTCGAAAGTACTGGTTTTAACTACATTCAAGAATTTAACCCTTTCCCTCATATAGACTCATTTTAACGCACACAGTAGGTACCACATAAAGCCTGATCTGCAGAAAACCACAGTTAAACCTTACCAAATTTAATTACAAAATCCTCATTTCCAGACCACTGAGGAGCAGCGAACAGCATAAAACCTGATCAGCCTGCGAGTTACTCGCAGGCTGATCTGGTTTTATGCTGTTCGCATAGCTCTTTTCATTGTGTCCTCTATGAGGGAAAGGGTTAAGCAGTTGTGTGATCAGAGTTTCCTCTTTTGCTTATACAATATAGACCATGTCACCAATGGATCGGCAATAATACAAATGGTGTAATTCACTGATTTAAAATGACCAATCAGTGACTGGGGAAAAATCTCAAGTTTTTGTTTATTTCCTATGTAACAAGGTTTAAAATTTACAGCAGCATAAAGAGTTTAGGAACTGCTAGTTAATATACAAACATTTTTGTCTCATTTGATTGTACACAATGTGCATGGCATAAAAATCAGTTATTTCATAAACCATTTGATGTTTGGAAATTAAATATATTCATCAAGTCATAAATTTGTGCATGAATATTCATGAGGTCAAGGGTTAAACCATACCTTTCCACTTAGTCTCTGTATCTAAATTATGGATGAGAAGAATTGATCCAGATCTACAGGAGTTTTTCAACTGGACATATCTAGGTTTTAACATGTGAATATAGTACAGTTAGTACTCGTTATCTCCAATTCACGTATATCGAAATTTCGGCTATGTCAAATTAATTGACTTGGTCCAGATTTTTCCCTTCTTTGTCTATATACATTAACTTTGTGTATCTCAAAATTTATTTATTTCAAATTACTGCTATCTCAAAGTGAAAATTTGGACCCTCGCCCTATAGTACAATGCATATTTGTTTGCTTATCTCAAATTCTACAGACACTAATTCGCCCGCCGATATTTTTCACACCTATCAGTCAACTGGTGGCACTAGCATGGCACGGGGCAACCATGATTTTAGGCTTTCATTAATTACCAGATTATGCTTTGATGAAATATTTGCATGGTAATTATTTAGCTAAACACAAGGCTTTGTGCTTTTATTTTGTTTACCTCTCTGTATTTATTGAAAGTAGCGGTTGAATAAATTAAGAAAAATATGCTACTTATGGATTATAATTTATCAATTATATATTCTACAAAAATGTGTCATATTCATTAAGATATCGACACCATATTAATAGAATACTAAGGTAAGATTTCTTGTTCATAAGCCGAAAAATACCTCATTTCAGATTAGTCAAATTACGGACATCTCAAAGTTTATTTTTGGTCCCATGAAATTGGAGATAACGAGTGCGACTGTAATAGTAACAAGAGAAGATGATAATACTCCCAATACAGCATTATGAATCAACAATAAGGATATTGAACTGTTTGTATAGCTGGGTATAAACAATGGGAGAAAAAGCATGATACCTATATCAGATTCAAGGGTTGCCAACCACACTGTTCAAAATGAAAAAGAAGAAGATGAAACAAAGTGATCATCTCTCAATAAAATAGCCGTCCTCTGAAGTTCATTTTGTGATGCAGGGATATGACAAGGAAATAAACTGTTGTCAAGGAAATAAACTGCTCTCAAAATTCAATTTGAATAATAAATGTTAAGTGTCCCATGTACTTCATGGCCATGGCTATAATTAAACATGGACAGAACACAACAACTCAAAAATCAATTTAAGGTTGTGATTTGTTGTTAGAATACAAGCTGAAGTGCAGGTGTACTCACCTCTGAGGTACTCTGTGGACTCATCCAACACCAGGTTCAGAAGTGGATCATATCCCTTCAATATCCCACTTGCTAGTAAACAAAGGATAAAGAAAATACATTAGTCTTAAAATATAAGACGCCACAAAGTATATATTTTTCTCAATTTGAAAATAAAATCAAATCAATTTGGCTAAAGAAAAAAAATAATATAAAAACTTAAACAATTTGAACAAGCCCTAACAGCATTTTATCACATTTGCAGTTGTGTACTTATTTCAACACTAACTGAGATAACAGAAACCTTTCAGGCTGACCAATGTTTTACACTTACAAAGTATCAATTGTCTTCAGAAAGTACCCACCTTCTCTGCCCCCACTAAACTTCACCCTGATTGGTTTCTCCAGGTACTTTGAAAGGTCTAGAATAGTTTCCTTCTTCTTTTTCTCCTTGTCTCCCCCAGCACCCATTGGACCTGTCCCAATAGCGCCTCCCTTGTCACCCTGGGGATCAGTCACATACACATAATGATAAATGTATAATAATAATCAATAATCACAATCACTAATATATGAATGTATCAATATCAAAAACGTACATGTACCGATATCAACAATGTACCCATATCAAAAATGATCCACTATCAACAATGTACCGACATCCATAATGTACTGCCACTGGTATCCATAATGTACCAGTATGTATAATGGACACTATCTAAATTCTCTCAAAATACATTTAGATTTCTTGACCAAAATATTTGATTTTTTTTACCAAAATACATTTAGATTTCTTGATCAAAAGGTGCCATCATTAATCTACAGTAAAAAATACCTCAATACTAGAGCAGTTTCAGATTTCTACATACTACACCAGAACTTAGAAAGAACATTTCAGTATATCAATCATATCCTTGATGAAGGTCATACGATGATTGGAACTAGTCATTGGATCTAATAAGAGGTTGTTTGGAGTTTGTTATAAAGTGATGGAGACACAGAAGTATACCAAAAAAAAAAAAAAAATGTGAAAAAGTGCTGCCTCATAGTCATACCACTACGCAGTCTACTGCATTCAGAACAAATCAAAGCACACAATTATATACAGGGTTTTCCCTAGATATTTGCAAATGGGGGACAAATGACCCCTTGATATATAGACAAACAGATGAAATGTTTTGGTTTATTTACATAATTTGAGGGTAAAAATTAGCAATTTTGTGCAGCTGGGAAAACACTGTATAGTCTCTAATTTCGCTCAAACTTTAAATTTTGCAAAGATTTAGGAAAGACACCTGCGGAAATGTTTAAATTACTAGAGTAGAACAAGCAGCAAGCTAGAGAATGCTCCTTTAGCTGTCATTTGCTTTTCAAATGGCATATGAGGTTTACAGAGAGCCTGGAATATCTCGATGACAATTATAGACATGGCTGTGATCCAACAGTGAGAGCAGTATCTGTAATGCAATCTGCAGACGCGCCTTTCTGAGTGATAGGAAAAACCAAAAGACTATCTACTTGAGTAAGTAATAAACCCATGTCAAGACAAAACATAATTCTGCACTCGCTTTGAGGCTTTGCCTTTGACATATTAAAGTAATTCATTGAAATGATAACATATTCTAAATTAACTCCCTTGTGCCATGTAAAAAGTTCTGTGCCTTCTTAGTAGTGGCTAGTATCCTCAAGTGTTCAGTTCTCGCCGTACTGTTATTCTCGGGCTATGTAGACATATGTAATATTTCACCTCGAGTGTGACGTAGTTTTACAAGGGAAACCATCAACAATTGGAAAAACTGATTGATCTTTTTTTCCAAACTGTTTATTCAATGAAAATGTTTGGGAAACAAATAAAAACTATTTTAATAAAGAATATCAATTTTATAACATTTTCAATAATGTCAGGGTTCGAATTTAAGCTTGCATACTTGCTAAATGCCAGTGAAAATTTATAAATGCGAGTGGAAATTTCATGTACTTGCTATTTTTTGCGAGTGGTGATAGAGTAAGCTATGTTGAGTTTAAAAACTATTATCCAAAACCTAAACAGGGCCTCCACTGCCATGCTCAAATGCCTCAAATTTATTTTAAGCAGCTCCAATTTTTTTTTAATTTGGTACATTCCAATGTCGCATGGTTTTTATTTTTGTGAATTACCTAATATGTCAGTCTTGTTAACAATTTTGCTTACGCGGATATTCACTAGACTTATACAATCGACATTACCTTCACCTGTATATTTCACTTAACAGTTGACACTTCAGTATTGAAGCGTTGAGCAGGTTTTCAGCAAATTACATTGATTATATAGGTGAATGAAGAATACTGCCAGATGTGATAATTGTTTAACTGCCTTTTGAATCACGACAATCATTAGTTGTGATAGCTATGATTTATGACAGACTTTTTCAGCAAATGAAAGCATGCAGTATATCTAATACTGAAGACAAAATTAAGAGCACAAGCAAACTAAATTACCAACAACCGTACAGTATATATCCTACCAACAACCTTACAGTATATATCCTACCAACAACCTTACAGTATATATATCCTACCAACAACCTTACAGTATATATATCCTACCAACAACCTTACAGTATATATATCCTACCAACAACCTTACAGTATATATATCCTACCAACAACCTTACAGTATATATATCCTACCAACAACCTTACAGTATATATCCTACCAACAACCTTACAGTATATATATCCTACCAACAACCTTACAGTATATATCCTACCAACAACCTTACAGTATATATCTCAACTTAAAACTCCGACAACCTTACAGTATATATATCCTACCAACAACCTTACAGTATATATATCATAACAACAACCTTACAGTTATTAATATCCTACCGACAACCTTACAGTATATATATCCTACCAACAACCTTACAGTATATATATCCTACCAACAACCTTACAGTATATATCCTACCAACAACCTTACAGTATATATCCTACCAACAACCTTACAGTATATATATCCTACCAACAACCTTACAGTATATATCCTACCAACAACCTTACAGTATATATATCCTACCAACAACCTTACAGTATATATATCCTACCAACAACCTTACAGTATATATATCCTACCAACAACCTTACAGTATATATCCTACCAACAACCTTACAGTATATATATCCTACCAACAACCTTACAGTATATATATCCTACCAACAACCTTACAGTATATATCCTACCAACAACCTTACAGTATATATATCCTACCAACAACCTTACAGTATATATCCTACCAACAACCTTACAGTATATATCCTACCAACAACCTTACAGTATACAGGGCTCACGCTGTCGAGCGCCAAATGGCTCATGATTATTAAAAGTGGCCCGAAAATTTTGAATTTGGCGCATTGTCTTGTCGCATGGTTTTTATTTTTGTCATTTACCTAAGCAGTCAGACTGGTTATTGGTTTCGCTCACGCAGAGCATCGCTAGACCGAGAAAAATCGATAACCAGTCTAGCACGCGCGTCCTTCACCCTGTGTATCAGTGTATTTCACAGTTATGGCAGTTGGCACGTACGTGTTGATGATTTAGTAGTTTATCGGCAATTAAAGAAAAGGTAACGACGGATTAAGGATACGATGATTATTTATTTGGCTGTCGGAACAAAGGCACACTTATTGGATTGTTTGTTACGGTTTAGTCTGACGATATTCAGTCTCGTTCGGCATGCGATAATCAAAAGATGCGTAAGTATAATTAAAGGGACAATTAAAGATCACAAGCAAATTAAATAACCGACAACGAAAGGGTATATAATCTTGACCAATCCATCAGTCATCCCAGTCTAAATCATGAGTTCAAAGCGTAAGCTTGACCTGTTCAATTTGCAAACGCCTCCTTCTAAGTTGGCAAAGTTAGCTCCATCTCCCTCCAGAAATTTTAAGGAGGCATGAATTACAAAACATAGTGAAAACTATTAAATAAATGATGGTATATAACAGCACTACTGTCTTGTTACTTTACTGCTTCCCTGTGTTACAAAATGGATATAGAAAAATGGGAGAAAGAGAGAGAGAGAGAAAGATAGGAAAGGGTATGTAAAACAAACAATAAAAAAATATAAAAAACACAAAATGCACACATACAAATAAAATAAACCAAAGATTTCTGAACAATAATACCACTAGTAGCACATATAATCATTATAAATGCCCATATTTTGTCGCATTCTCATTAAATTATTGGCTCATCCTGGCTCCAAAATTTGGCTCAAAGAAAAAAAAAGTGGCCCCAATTTTGGACCATTTGGCTCATGCCTTGGCTCATGAAAAATAATTCCCAGCGTGAGCCCTGAGTATATATCCTACCAACAACCTTACAGTATATATCCTACCAACAACCTTACAGTATATATCCTACGATACTTGGTCATCCCATCTTTCCTTATCTCATTCATGTGTTTTAAGAGTAATAAAAAATAGTTTCGGTCAATATGCCAACTCCTCCAACAATGTCGACAGTGTTTAGTAGTACTGTTACAACATGATGATGGATGCCTGGAGAGAGACAGAAAAGACCAACTACTCTGCCATATGGGGCCAGAAACTAAAAATACATACTCAGCTTGTTGTCACCATAGTTTTGCACTGTGTTGTTAAAATTGACACTTGACTCTTTACAAGTCAGATTTTGAAACCTTAATGTGGCAAATTGATTTTTCATTTTGCAAATAAAAAAAAATACCATTTGCTAAAAATTGCAAGTGCAAAATATGTCTAAATTCATGCTTCTTTTTATCATTTTTCAAACCACTTGTTAAATCTACAGATAACACTAAGCAAGCAGAAGATGACTGATTTATGTAAACCAACATCTGTTTTTAAGATAGTGTACATGTTTGATTATGTATATACTTCTTAACAAGCCTATATACAAAAGTCATTTATAGCCATACTAGTCTAGTAGTTGTTATTAATCAGATAGCGAAATTCACACTTTATAATACAGCATGCTCCAGGGATTGAAATTAACTTTTTTGATCTGGTTGCCCGAGTGGGCTACTCGCTTTCGGGATTTAGGGGCCCACCAAATTATTTAGGTAGCCCATCATGTGAACATGAAAAAAACAACATGAAAATAACATTTAATCATGTGTTACTCTCAGGCACAGAAACAGTTTGGCAACAAAGCATAGAGCCACTCAGGGTTTTTATTCCATCCTTGGGGAAGCCGCCCACTGCCATCAGAAGGGGAATTTTCGAAAATGCAAACAAGGAAAAAAAACAACACCTGCAGTGCAGTTATCATCGGAGGAAATTTCAATTGTTCAATTAGCAAGTTTACATAAAGGCATTAAATTGATCCCATTGTATATATATTGCTTTCATGTAGTTACCTGTAAAATTTCACTCCTAAACTCATAAGGCAAACCGATCAATCAATTGAATTGACTTAAAGATATAGTGGCCATCAAACCTTGTTTATGTTTATCGCAAATGGCCGCCATTTTGATGATTGTGCAACTTAAGCAGTAAAACAATAGCCGGTAGAGAGGGTGAAAGATGTTAACTGATATTATGAACGATACTATCCGAGTATTCCACATCATTGCATAATTAGGAAGCATTAGAAAGCGTTTTGATTGGATCACTTGCACCTTTTCATTGGTTGTTTTTTATCTGCCCACAGCAAGTGCTACACAGCGTAGAGCCATATGCATTACTTACTTTCACTTTCGTTTTCTTTAAAGTTAATGGGTGGGGAAATCGTATTTTTAGGGGGAATTTTTATTTCTCGGTGAGGAAAAATATCACTTTTTAACCAAGTGGAAGCCGTCGTTTAACGGCAGCTGTTATAGATGAGAAAGAAAACCTGGCCACAGTTAAAAGCTAGTCGTCAAGATAGACTACCAACCTTAGAAAAACACTCGCCCACATCGAAAAGTGGTCGCCCCAGGCGAGTGGGCGCCCGTTAATTTCCATCCCTGATGCCCATATACACCCTGTTGAGGATTTTTACCCCAAAACTGACCATATACACCCAAAATTGAAGGGACTCTCTATATGAAAGGATACAAAGTTAAGGAAAATTAACAATTGTACCTCCAGTTACAAAACTTTGATTGCACCCTGTAAAAAAATCAACACTGTCAGTGTGATAGTGTTTTTTGTTCCCATTTGGATCATCTTAAATTCTGAACACCAATCTGTGCTGTTAGGAAGAACACAGAATTTCATTACAACTGTTGTTTATAGATTTTGTCTCTTTTAAAGCACTATATGGGCATACTCAAATTGATTTTTTACCTCTGAATCCTGCATCCAGGATACACTGTCACTGTCAAGACACCATTTAGGAAATAAATTTTTGACTGTTGTTGGAGTTTTAGTTGTTTTTTTTTAATTTGTTTTCAATTACCATTGACAATTTATTACTGAAGGGAAGATATTGATGCATTTGATGACTATATCCAAGAAAAAAGTTAAGGATTGTTTTGTTTATTTTTCTTGCAATAACTTCTTATGCTGGCGAGAACTGGATACTCAAGGATAGGATCTATCAGATAACAGAAAAGAATTTAAAGGCAGAAGCAAACATTTTAGCATTTGACGTTGAACGAACTGACCTAATATTCTTTGTGATATTTGAAAGAAAAGTTCTTTATCTGTGTCTTTTTTTACAACATGGAGCCTTAACTTACTGACAATATAGTCGCGAATACCAATTACAATTCCATTAACAAATATAAAGTCATTCTGTATAGCACTGACGCTTTCTGATATAACTTACATTGAACTTAAACTTACACCATATATCAAACTTACCTTTCCTTGAGGCGGTGCTGACATTTTATTTCTATTTTCAATTATCTCACGGTACCGCCAAGTCGAATTATTCGCGTTTTCAGATCACTATTATCTCCCCTAGTTGTTTCGGCATCGAGTCCGTTCGTCCTAAATACACTTTCGCCACTTGTTGTCTCGGCTTATTCCGTTCGCCCAATATAATGAGTTCCTCTTTACCATACAAAGTAGATCTGCTCACCTTAATACATAGGTTGAAAATAAAGACAAAATTGAGATAACACATTGAGATTTAGTTTACCATAGCATATATATGCTTGTTAAATTTGATCATTTTTACTAAAGTGATTTGTTAAAATATTGGCCCCGGGGTCCGCCGTGATCAACATTAACTAACGAGAAATCTATTTAATCAAAACATTGAAAGTATAAATGCATTTAGAGATAATCACCCTCCTTCAGCATGGTGTTTTTTTTTTTTTAATGTTACTTTGAATAAAATAAATATGATTGGACCCGTTGCGCATATGTAATACCCAATCATCCTGAAGACATTGGGCTCGGATCCGTCGTGTTCAATATTAATTTACGGAGAAACGATTGAAACAAAATATCAAAATTACATATATATGTAAAGGTAATTCACTTGACGTAAAATTGGTGTTTTTACTCTTTCAATGTGACACGATGTAATAATGAATATAATAGGATTGGTGGCCTATTCAATCATCTTTTATAATATTCGGTCCGGACCCGCCCTTTTCAGCATTTAATTTACAAGGAATCGGTTGAATCAATATTATATGTCTGTGTTAAAGCTCATTCATTCTCCTCTACTGTGTGTGTGTGTGGTTTTTTGTGTTTTTTTCCCAATGTGATGTGAAATAAAACAAGAGGGTCAAAATGGCCCTGAAGTCACTCACCTGAGAAACATTGCATTCAATTCCTGCACTTCGGAAATGAAGATGTTAGCGTGTAAAAACTGCAAATATGTGTGATGTTCTGATATTTTAAGTGCCTGAAATGTAGCTCTATCAGTCAAAAGTCTTGCCATAATTGAAAACCCAAATGAGATATTGTTGCCATGAAATGATGATTGCTTAATAATTGCAGATACTAGAGTGGTTTTAATTTCAAGGATCATAGCTCCTGATCGAATTGGTCTGAAACTATCTATCTATCTATCTATCTATCTATATATACTGCACAAACTCCCCTTTCGGGTATTACTGGCAGGTGCGCGTCTGTGCAAGGATAAAACTGATAAAAATAAAAAAAATTGTTAGGGTGAGAAAAATTTTCTGAAAAAAAAGGTGAATATGTTAGGTTTAAGATCTGGTAAAAACATCTTTTTGTTGATTCAGGGACGGTCTACTATCTGAAACGAGAGGAGCTTTTGTTTAAATGCTAAAAGATCATTTTGTGAGACTATATTTTCTGGTAAGCTGTTCCAAAGTATCACTGTATAAGGAAAAAAGGAATATTTAAAGTAGCTAGCTGGAGTATGAATTTGCCTGTAAGATAAAGAGTGTAAGTGGCGGGATATCCTCGCTGGTCTTTCAAGATATGCAGGTAATGGGACAGCAACAAGGTTATTTACTATTTTGTAAAACATAAGAAGTCTGGTGACATCACGTCTGTACTGAAGGGTTTGCCAGTCAAGTTCCTTCTGCATGCTGGTGACACTGTCGTAATAAGAATAGTTATTATTAACCCATCGGACTGCTCTGCGTTGTACTTTTTCTATTTTATCTATATATGTCTGTGTATGAGGACTCCAGACTGTAGAGGCATATTCTACTTGAGGTCTAACCAATGCTTTGTAAGCTGCTTCTCTAACTTCCTTATTCTTTGTCTGGATGTTTCTGTGGAGGAAACCAAGAGTTTTATTAGCAGAAGAAGTAATGTTGTCAATATGTTTATTCCAAGAGAGATCTTTTGATATTGTAACTCCTAAGTATTTGGCATTATCCACTGTTTCTAAAGCTTGTCCATGTAATCTGTAATCAAACTAGACTGAGAGATTATGGCCACAAACACTGTCATGGTGTTTGAAAATGATAGCTTAAGAAATGAAGATGCTAGAGTGAAAGCATTTTCTTCGCCGAAATGATCATTTTCCGCCATAATCGAACTTATCCGAGACTTTATGGCTTAACATTGTCATGAAGCTTAAAGATGATTGCTTAGGAAATGAAAAGAAAATTCTGAAGTGTAATCAAAGTAAAAATCTGCCAATTTTTTAACATTAAAAGGAGAAAAACTCCTGACTCATGAGATTATCAGTCAAAATTGAACATGCTCGAGTCTTTATGGCTATATACTGACATGACGTTTGAATATGATTGCTTAAGAAACGAAGATGCTATCTAGAGTGTAAATAAAGTAAACTCTAGCATTTTTCTTTTCAATTAAAAGGGGCATAACTCCTGACCTATATCCCGTAATCGAACTATGGCTACCAACATTTTCATGAAGTTTGAATATGTTTGCTTAAGAAATGAAGATGCTATGTGTAAACAAAGTGAAATCTGGGATATTGTTTTATATTAAAAGGGGCATAACTCCTGACTTTATCGTTCATTGTCAGCTATAATCGACCCTGACCAATAGATTATGATCATTATGAAGATGATTGCTTAAGAAATGAAGATAATAGAGTTTTAACAAACTAATTGTGGACGACGGACGGACGGACATTTAACGATCCTTATTATAGCTCATCCTGAGCACATGTGCTAAAAAGGTTATAGGTTAATCCGTAACCCCTGTGTATTCGCCCGTAAATGTTACATATTCGGTTTTGATCCGGATCCGCCGTGCACTCCTGGCCAGAATTCTTTGGAGTTCACTTTTTGACATCTCCAACTATGGTTGATGGCCGAGGGACGTTCGCAAGGGTACTCACACGACTTGTGTCGTTTGCACAAGGAGGCCAAGTGAGAGTTTTGCTGCATGTAACGTGCACAGTTACAAGAATATGCAGACCGCCAAGTTGGACTACCGTCTGTTTTGGAAGCTTCTGCATAGGCGCAGCTGGAAACCGAATAAGGTAACCGTCACCGGTACCAATTCACGAATGACGATTCGTGGATTCGAGTCCCACTTCACAGATAGAGTCCCTGATTTTACGTCAGTCGATGGAGGACTTGACCGTTTGACGAACGAACGTAACAACGAGACTTGTGAGCAGACGAGACATATTAATCATGCAAAATTATCAAAAATCGTGAAATCACTTAAACTATGGAAAAGTCCCCGTATAGACCGTGTTCTTATAAACATACATGTATAAAGTATGGTGGGTATTATATTATACTCGTTGAGGCATTATCTGTTCTATTTAATTCGATTTCTAGCATCGAGAGAATATCAACACAATGGAAAACAAATTTACTAACCAGTGCCTATAAAGTAAAACGATCCTGCTTCATATAGGTTCATCTCATGAAAACAGCGAATCAGTAAAGTATTTGAAAAGTTAGTATTGGGCAAGAATACGAAAGACGTGGCGATTATACCTCGGAGCAGCAGCACAGCTTTCGCAAATAGAAGTTTATGTAGCAATGGTGGACCAGACCACAATCACAGGACCGTGAAATTCAGTCCAAAAAACAACAAAAAAAACAAAACAAGTAAATAAAAAAACCGACCTCTCAGTATATAAATAAACACATAGAGAGGTGTTTATTTATTTATTTTTTTTTTTTTTTTTTTTAGTGTTGTCCTGTGGTTACATTCTAGGTTATAGAACTAAACGGTTGAATGTACTAACAACTAAGGCCGGCAACCCCACATATGCTGGAGTAATTTCTTTAGCTACATTATCTCCCTTAACTTACAGCGGGCTATATTTTCAAAGAAACGAAATATCCCTTATGTTTCAACTATATGCGGAAATGATGTAACTAAACAGATAAGGTGTTCGACAGAATTCAATCTTAAAATATAAGAAACGTATTGCTTTTCACATGGTATGCACACTTACGGTCTTAATCTACTGTTATGATGTCGTCTGTACCTACAGTTTATTATGCCTGTACTAGTGCATGGCTGTGAGTTATGGAATAATATATTAACTAAATTTCAGCAGGTTTCAGCACTTTATTGTTTTAGCTGCTGGCACAATCTGATATATGCAAAGTTATTTTTGCTTTAACTTAATTAGGCGACAAAAAAATAAGTTGTTTGTTTTCACTAACATCTCCGAACTTTTTTTATTTTTATTTTCTTTTCATTTTTATCTTATTTTTTTTAGAGGAATTGACGAAAAACAGCGTTTTGCAACCGTAATAACCCGAATGCTACGGAAAAAGAAAGTTTACATAAAAACAGGGTCGGTCGGATAAGTGGAAACAAGTAGCTTTTTTTTATTATGCCTTTTATTTTGTTGTAGGTGTACACGCATTGGTATTTCTGCGCCAAATTCTCACTTAAAATACTAAATCTGTCGAGATTAATATATTTAAATAAAGACGTGACAGACGTATACTTAGGTTTCGAATCTGATGTTTTGTTCTGTGCTTTGTGGGCGACTCCTATGTTTGAATTCGGTTGTACAGACGGTCAATGCGTTTTGGCAGATCAGAGTTAAGGAAAACACAAATAATTCATGGATTTTATTTTTACACATTTGATTACTACTATACTTATAAAACACAATTATATTAAATGTTAAATAATTGTGTTTGCATGTCGAAGACTACAGTTACAGATTATGGAAGTATTGTGATAACGGTACCAGCAAATCTAGGATAGACTACACTTACGTATGGTGGTAGTTCACGCGAATTTTGCACGATAGTGAGGATAAGCCTCTCCCCTCCCCCCAATCTCCCCAAAGAAAATCAAATAAAAAGCAAAAATACTAATATCTTTAGTAATCAAAAAGCCTTCCAAATTTCCACCCATAATCAACAGCAGTTAGAATATCCAGCAGGTTCAGTAGTGTTGTAGTAAGTCATGAGGTATGCACTTGTGAATGGAATTAGTGTCATGACTCTATGAAGCAAATCAAAGCTCTCAAGGCATCGAGAGACTGTCGGCGGGGCTATCATGAACCAATCAGCGAACATACTAGTAGCTATTTTTGCAGGAAGACGTGTCATATTACCTTTGCCTCTATTGAGTTAATTCCTGTTGAAACGCTAGGTTTAGCATTTATAGCATTTTCATGTAAATCCTGCCGACAGTCCCTCAGTACCTTGAATTAGTGGAGTTTGTTCACAATGCAGCTCATTCACAGATGATAGGTTAAAAAAATACTCTCCCTCGTCTATGTTGATATAGTCTTTTTTTTTCGTAACCGCAACTTCGAAGAAATCGATGAAATATATAACATAATACCCCAGTTGTACTGGTGCTTATGGTACTCCGCAACATGTCGTGTTCACCAGTTCGGGTTTCGTAAGTTCAGCCTATGAAGGTAGCGCATGCGCGGATGTAAATGTGATCAGCCAAGTGACGGCAAATGAAAATAGATAATCTAAATATATATTCATAGGTCTAAATATTATTTCAATACCGTCTTCGATGGTATTGACTGTGATGGGGAAACTACCCATTTTTTACAATCATAGATGATTGCATCAGAATGTTTCTGCAAAATATTCGTAATGTGCTACCGCGCTGGAGAAACAAAAAATGTCGATTCATAATGATATAAATAACAAATCCTAATGTTGCAATTTAGCATATCCAAATTTGAAAACAAAGATGTTTTTGGCTGTCTAATGATTCTAAAAGGAGTTGCCATTTCCGCACCCACAACCATGGCAAAACAGGTTTAGGTGGGTCACTCTCTTGTTAAGGTAAATTTCCCTTAAGTCCCTGTAATGATTCCGCTATGTCTTGGACCAAGATAACCAAGGTACCCTAATGAAACATTCTGAAACCATAGGTATCTCCATGAAAGGCCATAGGATCCGAAATGTAGCGAAACTATTACAGGGACTTTACCTTAATTCGATATGAATTACAAGCTAAACGAGCCCTTATATAAATGTATTCAGACATTAGATATATTAAATAAATATGATATGTAAAGTTTCAGAGGGCGGCTAGTGTCTGCTCTCTCCCCTTTCTCTCTTTATTGTATGTGTTGAAACGGTTCTAATATACGTTACGTTATGTTATGTTATACCCTGAGCACTCTTTATTTCCCTGTGAAATATTTGTATGTTAGCCTTATAAACCTTTTTATCATACATTGCCATCGTCTACTAGATAATAACTAGAACAAATTTTCGTTTTCATCGATACGTAAGTTTCCTATTTTTTAACCACTCCGGATTATATACGAAAAATAAATATAAACGGCAAGGCCAAAGAAAGTCATCGTCAGTAGATATGATGTTGTGCTAGAATTAAATTAAATGCAAACAAAATACATTCTGCCCATAGGGCATTTAGCTCTTTTTATGTAGCTATCATTGAATGTGGTGGATACTCCTACTACAGTATTATGATGTGTATATAGAACAACGCGAGTGAATCCTATATAATCACATATCACTTTGTGAAGCTGGGTTGTTCATTTGTAAAGATTCCTAAGGTGGCTAGTTATTCTTATTTCTTGTGGCTACTTATTGTCATTTCTTGTGGCTAGTGGGCGAAAGGACGGAAACAATTGCGAATTTGTGGAAGAAAAAGATATCCCCCGCCGTTAGAAATATTTTGAAAAAGATGTCGCTCCTTGTTAGTTTTGGGTGACTTAATAAACTCGACGAGGATGTATGCTGTTTTAGTTTTAATGGTTACAACTTTAAAGGTTATTGCATACGTAAATAGTAGTAGAAATGATTTGGCAAGAAGTGCTGGCTTTTATTACTGAAAGAAGTCATTAAGGCAAGAATGATATAAAGAACGATGATCGCAGTATCCTCCATCATTACTCTGAAATGAACCACTGAATACTAGCTCGTGAGGAAGTGTGTCCCCTGTCTTTGTGCTCCCCTACAGTCCAGCGGCTCATGTCCACATAACCAGTGGTCGTAGAGATGGTGAACCACCAGTAGGGGTTGCTTTGAAATTGGTATTCGTCATCGCTGTTGAGTGATATACTGACTGACCTTACATGAAGTGCACCAACATCTCCACTGTCACTGATAGCAAGGTTGTCAGCACCAAGGATCAAAGATTCTGTGGGACCATATGAGCTAAACTTCAGCCTGTATCGTACCTCGGCTCCATTTTTGACCGCATGCGCAAGGACTGCCTTTGAACCCGAGGTCACGTGTCCATTTGAATCTACAGACATTACATGTTCCCATGGCCGCTTGTCAACAAACCAGGAGATTTCGTGCAAACCAGAGGTCCCCCCACTAACTGCCGTGTGTTGCCCAACAAGGTATCGAGTTGTGGTAACCTTTGCTGTAGTACTGGCTATTTGCCAGAACCAGTAAACACTGCTCTGGAAATCACTTATACCAGATTTTGACAAAGAATCTATAAGCATTGCACTCACGTGACCATTATGTATATTTATTTGAGTAGCTTCTATGGAATAGTTACTGTAGAGGACTTTAACACGATGTCCTTTGTCAACGGCAGCCACTAAGTCAGACAATGACCCACTAAGCTGCTTCCCGGACGCGTCGTGCTTGTAAGCGAGTCTCCAACAAGGATCAACGTGCCATTCTGTGGCATCAGAATCAGTATTTGCTCCACGTGACTCGTGTTTACCCACGGACCATCTTGACATGCTTCTCTGACCGTCAGTAGACCATATTGAGAACCACCAATACGCGTTACTCTGTTGAAAAGAATACTCAGATTAATAAGGAAACATAGCCAATCAATTTGAGCTTATTTTCCATGGTAAACATCTGCGACATCACGAGAAATTTACATAATTAACGAACACAATTATAAAGCAATAAAGATTTAACTTGAAGAGTTTTAATATAAATGCTGAATATACTTGATAAAATCAATTAATTGTGCTACTTACTGTTACAAAACACTTAAAATATCAATTCTCACCGTTTCTAATATACATCCAGATTAAACAGGGCGAAAGACACTGATGTCCGTTTTATGACCATGTCTGTTGAAAAACGGCAAGTATTCATAGATGGGGCGAGTAGTTGTTTTACCTGGAATATGTAATGGTCTCCCGAAGGTGCCAGCATCTGACTCACGTGCCAGACGGACTGAGCTCCAACAATGGATTGGTCACTATTGAACTGCAGGTTATCCACGAGGAACGTGTAACCATTTGTTGTCGAGGTTATCCGAACATCCCAACCATTCTGTACGGCTTGGACAACATTCGCCACCGAGCCAGAGATGACTGTACCGTCATCGTAAATTCTAAGTGAAGCTTCGCTGTCACATTTTTCTCTGTAATTGTTTCAAGTTCATGTAGTTCAGACTCGTTATAACGACAAAAGTAGATTGGTAAACATACACCCGTGATAAGAATTAGTTATAGCATGTTACTGTCACACAGTTACTATCATGAAATAATTATAGGACCGGTTCCAGATTTAAAGAGGTCAAAGTAATAAACATTGCGAGAAAACGTGAATGACATGGGTTGCAATGGACACGCACACGTTCCTTTAAGACTAAATGTAAATTGCAAGCTACAGACAGAAAAAAAGTGCTCTTCTTGTGGTCAAGAATTCAGTAATATAATATAAGCAGATAGATTAACAATAAGTGAGGGAAATGACAAAGGAATGCTCTGTGATCTGATGGAAAACCCAAGGTACATCCTAGAAGGTTCAATAAATGAACTGGATAAAGAGAATCCTCAGCAAACAAGATATCTTTATAATATAATAAGATATTCGGCCGCGTAAGAAAGGAAATGAATGTTAAAGAATATAAAAGTGTTGCAATGTTTCATAGTAATCCGGCAAGTTTTAAATGGACTGTGACTTGAAAATAATGCTAGAAAACATATTTGTCGCTAAATTATGAGATGTACCATACTAGGCAGTTAAAAACGAAAGCAATGGTAAAAAAATGTTATATATGCGAAAAATAAAATGCTCCTGTAGGTTTTGATCTCGGGGACATTAGTTAAGCAGAGGAACACTCAACCATTTCAACCACGCTGTCTGTTATATATAGACCATGTTAGCTGATTTATGCAAGAATTTTTAAGGGAGGAATTCACTACCAAGGTAACTACGACGTTTTCTAAAGACTCAAACCTGTTTACATTTTCAATTGGGTGTTTTTATGCTTAAATAGGTAAATTAAATTGTTATCTGCCAATTTACAATCATGCAGAAAGATGCCCATTTTATGATGGAATGTCCTAAACTAATTTATGCAAACCAATGGAACGGCGTTTTTCCGAACCCTTCGTTTGTCAGTTAATACTGTAAGTCAGATTAGTCAAGAAATAGGTTAAAATCCACTTTATACAGCTTACGCCGAAAAAGGTACAAAATGTTATGGTTTTTTTATTAACTAGTGGCTTCTTAAATTAGCCCTTCGAATGAACACAAAATTGATAGTAAGTTGTAGGAACACTAAAGAAAAACTCAGGATTAATAGAGACTTATGAAACAGAGATTGCATGGAAGCTTATCAGTAAGCAAGCATTCTGAATGTTTGCCTTTGAAGATATGTGTTACTAACTCAAATCAAAAACCCTTACCGGCAAAACTCACGGGTTAATCCTGCATGTACACGAGGTTATCATGTATCTTGACGTTTTCTCATGCCGCGCTTAGTCATATCGACCCAGTTATCCATCTGTATTTCTTCCTTTCTTACCCCTTTCTCTCAATTATGATTAATCTAAAAAGTACTTTAATCATGCTTCTTTCCTTCATCTGAACGCACTTAAGTTAAAATCAATAGATTTATTAAAGTTTCTGGAAAGTAATTGTTTTATTGTAAGATTCCCCCAAGTCCCACTGAAATGTCCGGTACCCATGCGATAGGTGGGCGCGCTCTCGATAACTGTCGAGGCACGCGATAAAGCGCGTTATTTCGGAAAGCTGCCAATCTCTGTTTATAAGTCTCTCTATGATTAATAAAACATGTGAAAGTTCTCTAGAAAGAAACGAAATACACGGAGAGGCAACCTCCGAAAACTGAGCATATAAGGATGTCGAGGTAGGAAAGAGAGATCTTGTTTGTTACTATAAGTTATCGTTTACATTTTACATTTTATGGAATTTATCGCAAGTTACGCGAAGCGGGACGCTGCGATAAATCCATAAAACATATGAAAAGTATGAAAATGTTCACCTGACAAACCACTCCAAAGACTGTCTAATCTCGTTGTCTCCCCTAGATTTGTGCTCCCCGACGTTGTAACGGGCCATATACCAGTGACCAGTGGTGCACGCCATAACAAACCACCAGTAGGCGTTGTCCTGTACACGAAATTTTACATGATCGTCTTAATCATAATTTTACTAATTTATATATATATTCTGGTTGTATAATATGGTTTTGTAATAAATCGTATGAACTTGTTGCTGTTCCGGTATTTAAGTAGTAAGAGAGTTCTTTGGAACACATGTGTCACCAGAAAGAGTGTGACGGACAAACGTAATTGGAAAAGAGTGACGGAAAATTGATCCCTATGTGTCTCCTCTGTTTACAGCAGGTGACACAAAACTATCAAAATGGCCTTTTAATATTTACTGAAAGAATGGGGCATTTAAATTTTAAATACATTTTGTATGATATAACAGTTTGTTTATTGTTTATCATCGTTCATCAGCATTTAAAATCACCTGGAACTTGTCGTAGCCATTCTTGCTGACATGGAAAATTGCTTGTCCACAAAGGTCGCCTTTAACTGGCTGGAGATTCTGCAGACTTGTTGCGTATTTACGATCTGACACCACTCTAACACCAGCCCCGCGACTGACCGCTTGAAGTAGGTCACTTTTCTGACCGAACGTCGTGGCACCTTTAGCGTCGTTGGCGAAAACCCTTGTCCATCTTGAGCTACAACATTCTGCAAGATAGCCAAATGTAAACATATTTGAACAGATTATTTGAATAGATATATTAAATATTAATGTGATGAAACAGCTTCTGTAAAAACGGATATTCGTTGCAAATATAAGCAGTTTAAGACGCATCTCAGATTCAATGAATACATTATACAGTGGCACCGGTATTCGGTGTCTCCCAATGAAGACTAGTCGGTATACCGGGTTGTGCCAGAAAAATCCTCATATTCTCGTCATTGTTCCCGAGCGTTCAGAAGCTCGATGCCCCCGTTTATCCTGGATTGGCACAGTGTATTTACGGTATTCCTGGCCATTCACAGTCTGACCCAAGTCTTATCACGGTGCCAGCCGATAAGATGACGATCGTGTCACGGCCTTGCCGCGTTATTACCCGGTTGTGCGCTGGTGGGGCCACCGAATATTACCGGTATTTATGTATATATTAACTGTGACAAGCGCAGATCAGCATCTGTTTATTATCGTCTGTCGAAGAAGAAGCATCTATCTGATAAGTTGCAACATCGTCGGAAATGCTTAGAATTGAGAACGAACCCTCCATCTTTGAAAATAGGTGAGAAAAAACTGCACTAGATATTACCTAGATGGTACCATGCTTTTACCGTCAGTAGACGAACTTATTCATGAGCATCACATTCGATCCTGAGAATATTCACCTGAGTACCACTCGTCACAATCATGTACGCAGAATCGGCAGGACAGGCGCAAGAAGGTGACAATGCCTAGGACCCAGAACCCACCCCGCCTTTGAGGAATATGGTACCTATCGAGAAACGCGTCTGTTTTTGGACAAACACCTTAATTGCTTTATACACACAGAGCATTTATTTGGAGCTAACCGTAAATACACATCCTGCCTGACCGAAACTGTTACCGTCGTTGAAACGGAATAGTCCGGCATAAGCCTGGTCATTTCGTAAGTATACAGAAGCATCAAATGGCGAAATGCCGTCCATAGCTTCAAATGTCGGAATGCCGTCTATAGCCTCAAATGGCGAAATGCCGTCTATAGCCTCAAATGGCGAAATGCCGTCTATAGCCTCAAATGGCGAAATGCCGTCTATAGCCTCAAATGGCGAAATGCCGTCTATAGCCTCAAATGGCGAAATGCCGTCAATAGCCTCAAATGACTGAATGCCGTCTATAGCCTCAAATGGCGAAATGCCGTCTATAGCCTCAAATGGCGGAATGCCGTCTATAGCCTCAAATGGCGGAATGCCGTCTATAGCCTCAAATGGCGGAATGCCGTCAATAGCCTCAAATGACGGAATGCCGTCTGAAGCCTCAAATGGCGAAATGCCGTCTATAGCCTCAAATGGCGAATGCCGTCTTAGCCTAAATCTTAGCCTAAATGTGGAATGCCGTCTATAGCCTCAAATGCGGAATGCCGTCTATAACCTCAAATGGCGGAATGCCGTCTACTTATCTGGCTCAGATCGAGTTAGTTCCTAATTCGCAGGGCTTCGCAGTCTTTCGCCGGAGCTAAACGGGGTTAAGTTCGGGGTAAGTCCATCGTAAGTGGAATATTCCCGGCCTCCGGTCGTATTGTGTACAAAAAAGGAATGTCTCAATTGACTCTATTACTTAAAGAGAGATTTTGAACTGACATTGTTTCAATATAGCTCGTACAGATAAAATGATTTAAATCCGGTTAACACGGTTTCTTTTAAATAAAGGCAATATAGTTTCGATTAAATACAAACAACATAGTTTCAAACAAATACGGACAACAAAGTTTCAAGAAATATAATTCTGGCATTTGGACCACAAGTAGCAAATTCATATACTAGGTTTACATAGAGCAAAAAAGGAATCAACAAGACCAGATCAGTTGCCCAATTTGGAAATTACCGGATTACAGAGTCCGGATAAGGAAGCTTTCTACACACACACCACACACACACACATTGACACAAATTGTGTTACTAACACATCTTAAAGCCCCCCCCCCCACCCTCTCTCTCTCTACCGAATACTACGTATTACTCACAACATCGCACAGCTCACTTGTCCAATCTACCGTGTCCATTACTTATTCACAACCTCCTATACGATCAGAATATCTCACTGTTATCCAAAATGACGTAGTCTGAAGAAAAATTTAGTCGTAGTATAGTCGGGGCACTCGCCGTTTTGACATTCAGTATAGCGGTTTCTCCATGATTCTCTTTCTCTCTCCTTTTTACCTCTCCCATACATTATATTTTTTTTTGTGCAAATAAACATGAAGGCTTTTATTTCACACGACACTGAGATAATAATGTTATCTAACGTTATATTGAATTTATATAAGTTTCTATGAAACTTGTTCTCTAGTCCAAAAGCTGTATCTTTCTAATGTTTTGTTAACCTGTAAATGCATACTATTGATCAATCACACATCATACGGTGAAATAAACCTCGCTGAAAATGTATGCATACAAATTGCAAATTAAACAAAAATTGAGTGGTTTTGATATAGAACAGGACACATACTTAATAAGCCTGTATACGAAGTCATATACATGTTTACAACATATCCCAACTAAAACATTAGAAGAATAGGTCACTACAAGAGGATGGAAATACTACCTTAGTTAAAGAAAAAAAAAAGTAAAGAAAACTTCTTTAACTCACAGCCATTCTTTTTAACTACATGTATAAACAATGTATGTGGAAAACCGCTTTAAATATTTTATACAAAACCATACCTTTATCTTGACATAACAATTACAATCTAATAATTTTGTCTTCATTTCTAAGATTATGTTAAAAGCTTATTCAAATGAATAAGTATTTGTTTATTAGATTGTAATACAAACACTCATTTATCAGTTGATAGTCTTATATAGAATATTTTAAGGGCGCCGTGGTCCAGTGGTAACGCATCCGATTACGGATCCGCAGGTTGTAGGTTCGAACCCCGTTGGAGGCAAGAATTCTTCACGACCTACCCGAGCGCAAAGTACTGGTCTAACCAAGGAACCGCCGAGAGGGATTTGTATAAATTGTAAAAACTTGTTTCCAAATCGACGTAAAATAAATAAGTTTAAACTAATAGAATTTTTTCGTATCATATAATTTTCTAATATTAATGACGTTATACACTGGATATATAAATATAAAATAACAACACAGTACCTGTCTCTCTAGGAAGCATGAAGCCTGTAACGGCGAGGATGACAACTCCGGTGTTGATACCGAGTCCCATGTTTACTTACTGAGGCACACAAAGCTTCTGCGCATGTTTAGCCCTCTACTTATACGATCTCGAACTTTTCTTGTGGTTAATTGTCCAACATAGACACGGATGTAACAATACACCACAAGCCAATACTTTATAGGTCAACTGCAGTACTTCAGGATGTTTTTCAACTTATCACACACTTTCAAAACCGGATTTGTTTTTATCAACATGGATCCATTATCCCCATTTCGGCAACTGTTTATTGAGGTCAATTATATATCAAGTATTTACTAAATACTCAGGATAATTGCCATGCTCTTCAGCTATTGTAGATGTTCAAAATTGCCGAGTCATGTGACTATGATTTCATTCTTAATAATTTGTTATTTTTTATGGTGATAACTGATAACGATGTTAATAATATTTAATTTAGTGAAAATATATTTCATCATTTTTACACGTAAAGTGATAACCAAATAATGGCGTATTTTGTTAAGGCTGAGACCTAATCATAACATCATATTCATATTTTGGTGATACGTTTTTGTATATAATTAAGTATGATGCTGCATTAAAATAAAAACATACTATTATTATTAGTTAATATTTTATAATTGTACGCAATTATCGATTATAAATAAGCTCTTCGGTTTAATGGGAAATAAAACAATTTTAATTGTGTTTTATTCTATATCATATCAAACCTCTATGTCAAGAAAACCTTATTTATTTTCGTCAAAAATCTATGCTATCTCAGCGCAAGTGACTTATTTCACGTCGCCAGAACGCTTTGTTTCGGCTAAATCTTTATTCTGCCAGGCCGGTAACTTCACGAACATAAACGAAAATTGTTATCCTAATATAATTTATGACGCCAATAATCCACAGGTATTTGACACTTACTAAAAATATCTGTTAGGCTAGTATATATTTTTAGTATGTACAGAAGACATTCTGTGTCAAGTACCTGTGCAATAATCGCATTAAGATACTCATTTCATATTGCCAGTATGACTAGTTGTGTGTATATATATATATATTATTCATTTTTATGAACATAAATCCAGATATGAACTTTGGTATTGATTGATACTTAAGGTAAATCTACTTGCTAAACCTTTATAAGTAAATGAAAATGTTGCAGTTATCTGAGGTTTCATATTGACCAGGTAAATCTACTGGACATCAGTTTTAAAGCACAAATTTTAATTTTAAAAATTTTAAGTGACTCATCTGGAAATGGAATGCAAAAAAAGAGGCAATTGAAAAGATCTATATGGAAAATCTCCTATTTGATTAACCTGTGACATCTGACCACCAACTCCTGGAAAAAGAACTGAGGAATAAAAGTGACTGAGGAAAACCACTGCTATCATATCTTGTAATATAGATTCAGTTCAATGAAAGCTTATATCACCTGAGCTCTTAAACCCCCACCCCTTCACCTAAAAGAAATAAAAGAGAAAAATCATTAAAGAATGTTGTATGAACGCACTCTAAGTGAATTTAAGTCAATGTCAGTCTGTAGTCTAGCATAGGTTGTAAAGAAAAAAAGCCACAGCTATCAATAACAGGACCTACAAAACCCAACATGAAACAATAAGCAATTGAACCGGGAATCGAACCCCGATTGATGTCGATAGAATAACTGATGTATTAAATGACTGTAGGAAATTAATACGGAGATCTCCGGAATATTAACACGAATATTTCCGGAATCGATCGAAATCTGTCACGTGGTTAGATCGGCTCTCATAGGGCGTGCATAACTATCAACGTTTGTAACCGCACGGGATCCTGACGAGTGTCCTCAAGTCTAATCCGTGAATGGTACACGATTTCCTTGTGAAAATTAAGGTGTTTGTTTAAACTGTTACATAACCCTGTTTCTCTTTACGGGTCGCATGCATTTGAATTCTATTTTTTAGAACTCTTGTTTACGTTAAGAACACCCGAATCGGAGGCCGAACTTATTTATTCGCAGAAAATCCGTAGGTAATAAAAGAGATCAGACAAGTTTTTATGAAACTTTTCTCTACCAAAGGTCCGTCATAGATGATAAATGTCCATGATTTGTTACAAACTGAGAGTTGCAAAATGTTCGAGCCAAATTGACGTATCTGTAGTATTGCATCTTTAAACGGAATAAACATGTACAAACAAAAAATGATTTTATACAGTACTGAAGTGATTCTCTAGATAAAAATTCATTACAATTACAGGGAGATTATTAAACAAGAGGGCCATGATGGCCCTGGATCGCTCACCTGAGTATAGGGTAACCCAAGGAACATCAGTCTGTATTAAAACATTATGAAATTTAGCCAGTAGTTTTGAAGGAGATGATTTCTGCAAAGTTTTATCATATTCTGTCCAGCAGTTTCAGAGGAGAGGCCTTTTAAGTTTTTAATATATACATATAAGGCAAATAAGTCCTACCTATAGTAGCCATGTTTTTTTATGGATCCGAATAATTTTTGCAAATTTTGTAAAGCTTCACCCAAGGATCATCCCTGCAAAATTTAATCAAATTCTGTTCAGTGGTTTCAGAGGAAATGTTGATTAACTTGATCCATGTAGAACTCTGGTTGCCATGGCAACAAAAAGAAGAAAAAAAGAAAACTTTAAAAATCTTCTTCTTCAAAACTACTGGCCAGATTTTAAAACAAATTGGTACAGATGTTACTTGGGTCAACCTATTTATCTCAGGTGAGCGATTTAGGGCCATCATGGGCCTCTTGTTTTCTTTTTGTTGCCATGGCAACCAGAGTTCTACATGGATCAAGTTAATCATCATTTTAGCAACTTTTGTGAAGGTTGACCAAAGGATCATCCCTGCCAAGTTTAATCAAATTCTGTCCAGTGGTTTCAGAGGAAATGTTGATTAAAGTTTTCCCTATATACATATAAGATAAATAAGCCCCGCCCCTGGCGGCCATGTTATTTATGGATCGGAAAATTTTTAGCAACTTTGGTAGAGGTTGACCCAAGGAACATCTGTACAAATTTATTTTAAAATCTGGCCAGTAGTTTTGAAGATGATTTATAAAGTTTTCATTTTTTTTTTCTTTTTGTTACCATGGCAACCAGAGTTCTACATGGATCAAGTTTATTTTAGCAACTTTTGTGAAGGTTGACCCAAGGATCATTCCTGCCAAGTTTAATCAAATTCTGTCCAGCGGTTTCAGAGGAGATGTTGTTTAAAGGTTTCTCTATATACATATAACACAAATAAACCCCGGCCCTGGCGGCCATGTTTTTTTACGGATCTGAATAATTTTAGCAACTTTGGTAGAGGTTGACCCAAGGAACATCTGTACCAATTTATTTTAAAATCTGGCCAGTAGTTTTGAAGAAGATGATTTTTAAAGTTTTCATTTTTTTTCTTCTTTTTGTTGCCATGACAACCAGAGTTCTACATGGATCAAGTTTATTTTAGCAACTTTTGTGAAGGTTGACCCAAGGATCATCCCTGCCAAGTTTAATCAAATTCTGTCCAGCGGTTTCAGAGGAGATGTTGTTTAAAGGTTTCTCTATATACATATAAGACAAATAAACCCCGGCCCTGGCGGCCATGTTTTTTTACGGATCTGAATAATTTTAGCAACTTTGGTAGAGGTTGACCCAAGGAACATCTGTACCAATTTATTTTAAAATCTGGCCAGTAGTTTTGAAGAAGATGATTTTTAAAGTTTTCATTTTTTTTTCTTTTTGTTGCCATGACAACCAGAGTTCTACATGGATCAAGTTTATTTTAGCAACTTTTGTGAAGGTTGACCCAAGGATCATCCCTGCCAAGTTTAATCAAATTCTGTCCTGTGGTTTCAGAGGAGATGTCGTTTAAAGAAAATTGTTGACGACGCACGACGACGGACGCCGGACACAGGGCGATCACAATAGCTCTCCTTGAGCACTGTGTGCTCAGGTGAGCTAAAAAAGAACCAGTTAGTGTTTGTTTCTTAAACATAACACTTCTGCTACTCACTATTTTTATCATATGTTTCAAATCAATTCCTTGAATAGTTAAGGAGTTGATGTCTGTATGAAGCAGAGATAGTAAGTAGGAGTACTGCAATTACCCAAGAACCATATCTCTGCCTGGTCCAATTTTCCCCTTCATTTATATCTTGTTTTGTTTGTGTTTTGCTCCTAACAAAAAAAAAAAAAAAGGTGGGGGAAGATAATAAAAACGGACTTGGTAGAGTTATGGTTCTTAGTCACTACACTTTTTTCCTAGCTGTCCTCTGTTTATATGTTACATATAAAGTTTCAAGTCAAAAACTTGTAAAGTTTTCAAGTATATAGTAAACAAGGTTTTTACTGGACAGAAATTCTTTGTAACATTAAAGGGAGAAACTAGACTAGGGCAAGATGTTTTGAATGAGACAAATACCTTGAGCATGATGTTCAGGTTACCATTCCAGTCAGCATGATGGGAGTAATAAATCAGACATGTGTCACAAGGTGTCAGTTAAAACAGAATTACAGAAGTCTTTTACAATATGGCATTTGTGAGTACCTTTAGGGTTAGGGTACAACGGCAGGTACAACGCAGTTTCTTTTTGTTTTGTTTTTTAGAATACATTTATGGCCTGTGACTTTCTGATAAGGACAATTAGCATTATGAATAAAAAAAAAATTGGAAAATTCATAAGATATAGAAAATGCTTTAAAGTTACAATAGTTTTTAGGAACATTATAATATCATGTAAATAACTTATTCATAAAACTTTAACATACAACGGTTCAGGTAGCGATGTGATTCAAGGGTTTTTCACATAACCTGGAGGTCGTGGGTTCGATCCGCGGACGCGACACACCAAACTTGTTAAAATAGTACTGGTTAATCTCCATTGTGCTTAGCGCTCATTTGGACAGTCTCAGAGATGGTTGCCCCAGTGTCAGGATAACTTGACTGTGTGTGACATTATGTAACTTTTCTACAGCGTGATAAGGCAGTATAGCAGCTTTTTATCCTAAAATGTCAGTCAATGGAACGTTAAGTCAAGCAAACAAAAAAATAAGTTCAGGAATATTTTAATATTGACAAACTATTAATTGCATTCTCACAAGGTTTACAGATGTATGAATATCATCTTAGTTCATCTTTATTTTAAGAGATGGTTGTTAAAGAATAAACATTCCCATTGACAGAGAGGTTGTAGCGCTTGTGCCTCCCCCGATACTGGGAGCAATGCACCGAAGTCGTTTGTATACCCCTCGATGTAATGGCGCTCAGCAGTTAGTACATTTTGTTCTTACTCCGATTGGACATCTTGTGGATGGGTGCGGTATCATGCCACTTGTCTTAAGTATGATGTCACATTGAAGTAGCACCAGATTTGTCATGCTGTGACAATCACAATTAAAAAAAAAAAAAAAAAGCAATATACTCCTTTGTGAGTTGCATGGTTAAACAGATGGATAAGGTGTTGCATAGCAACTTTTACACTAGTCGTACATAAGTCATTTGTCCATAACCACGCGTATCATTTCATTCATTCACTGGTTAGCAAAACAAATCAATTAAAGTTGTTTACCTTAAACATTAATGCCACAGAGAAACTTTTGAAAACACTGATAAAATATGAGAAAAAAAAGGAAAATGACTGATCATGAAAAACAGTACTCGAGTTGAAAGCGCACTAGATCATGCTATCTTGACGTCAGAACATAGTCATATACATGTATGATACTCATAATGGTATGGTATAGTTTTTGGAATGTTCATGTGAATTGGGCTTCTTTTGCGGTTTTCTGGAAGGAATTGATGGACCAATCAGATTCTTGTCCTCTTTGGCATACTTCACTCGAAGAGACTTCCTTTCCTTGAAAAATATGCACAAATAAAAGAAAATCAGAACTGGGAATTAATTATAATCATTAGAAATTTATTCACTTAAGGTGAGATTGTCTAGTGGTCTTGTGCACTTCAATGTTTTGTTATGACATGTTGCTCCTATATAGCGATATCCAGCTATTGGAGAGATCCGAGCGGTGACCTTTTATAGTGATTACAATATAATTTTCGCCGGGTGGTATATTGCTTTATCCTTGTGCGTGGTAATATAATTATAAAACTTTGTATGTTAATGCAATTTCAAAAGGTCATGAATCTGTCCATTACAGGTGGAATAACACCCCGGGTGCAAAGAGGTACGCGAAAGGAACTGCCGACCCGGGAGGCACATTTGAATATGATTTTAGCCATCGCTATGGGCAAGTGGTAACGTGCCCGACTGCGGATCCGGTTTTAAGTTCGAACTCCGTTGGGGGAAAGGGTTCTACATGACCTTCTCAGGCGTAAAGTACTGGTCCAATCCAGGAACCATCGTGAAGGATTAATTTAATTTTTTTAATCGACGTAAAATAAATAATTTTAACTAAACATTCTGCTAGACAAAGTTATAGACATGCTCCAGTATAACAGTGGGTTTTCCGAGCTAAAGAGTATGTACTAACACATTTTTTTTTACAGTCAAACATGCTTAAGGTTTACAAAGTATAACAGACTTATTAATGTGACGCATGTTTTTATCAACATTGAATGAATATCGTGTTTGTACCTTCACTGGATAGCCAATTTATGTGAGTTCCGGATTTCATCTCTTGTAAAAGCCATTGCGCCAAAACTTTAAACAGTTACCCAAAAGAAGGACCCATCCAACGTGTCTGATTTAATTTACTATAAAACCCAAAGTCTCTGCGGAAGGCATTCAATATGCTGATGAAAAGAATGGTAGATAACATTCAAATCCGATTAGATTTGGTCCGGGCCAAAATTTTACTAGATTTTGTGAAAAAGAAAAGTAAAAACAAGTAAGTAAGCTAATAGATCAACGAAACAGATAATTTAATCTATATCAGTCCTTTCGTTACATATTGTTTTTATAGTTTGATAACCTGAGGTATCATAACATCAGAATCTTGGTGCAGTTTGAGGGCTGTAACGCCATGCATGATAAGATTTAATGTACTAAATGATAAAATATTAGAAGAAATAATGTTATATTTGTTAATTAAAAAAAAAAAAAAAAAGAGAGAGAGAGAGAAAATAATAAGGAAGCAATTGAAAATAATTCAATTCTAACGTTTGCTTAGAAGAAGAGAGATATCCGTATTTGCTTTGTAATATTTATGAACAGACATACCGAAATACTTGCGAATCTCTTTCGATACAGTGGATTAAAAGAATTTTCACGACCAGGAACTCACATTTTTTAAACTGGTATATGCTTGGAAAACATATGGGTCATGCTGTCTGACAGTGACTTTTATTGTGTGCGTAGAGAACCATATAGTGTACAGTATTGTGGCGAAAATTGGCCGTTGATAAATAAAAAAATAAATAAATTTTATTAAAAAAAAAGAAAAGAAAACTGATAGTTTTGCAAAAATCAGTTTCCGTGGTTATTTAGAAGTTTGCCATGCAGCTATATGGAATGATGCATCATGTTATGGATAAATAGACCGCAATTAAAAAATGAAGGGAATTCTTCCATTATAGAAATGAACTGATATATGTGCGTGTTTAAAATAAAGAAAGTACTTAAAATGTTATTTCTAGCGTGCATCTTCAAGCATGCGTTGTGCTATAAATCATGCTTTG
>CM037791.1:3451166-3501166 GCA_021229015.1 Solen grandis | reverse complement strand
TTATACATTAAGAGTCTGACTGTTAACTACTGAATTATCATCAAGATATAATGAGTTTCAAAGGTATGGGGACTTTAACCGTACCCTGGGTGTTAATCCATCAACTTTTATTGAAAATATTATAAATAAACCAACATGCTGAGAACATGCATTTTTAATATTACATATGATATCAGACCGTACATTATTTGAAAGGTTGTTCAAACAGAGAGAGAGAGAGATAGAGAGAGAGATAGAGAGAGAGAGAGAGACCAATAGATCTTCCCTACTTCTGGCTACTCTTTCACGACAAAGGCTATTTCACATATTGCCATTGCACAGAGCAATGTAGGGGGTATCATTTAAATAAAAAAAAAAGCGATAACCTGGCATGTTGAAATTACGATTTCAATACCAAATACATTTTAATTTCAAGTAAATAACTATAACAATAATTGTGCAGTTTTCGTTTATTTTCTGATGTGACCTATATAATACTGACTAATGTTGCCTATATGTGACCTATATAATACAGACTAATGTGGCCTTTATGTGACCTGTATAATACTGACTAATGTGGCCTATATGTGACCTATATGTTACTTACTAATGTTTTCTTGTAGTTCTTCAGCTGCGTCATGTTGGTTGAGCCTGACTGCTGGGAGCCAGTATCCTGGATTAACTTCAATAGCTTTACTAGGTAGCTCATTCCATTGTTTCCCGGCTTCAAGAACTCCTCGACGAAACTTAAACGAAAAGGTTAAATACATGTATATTTCATCCGTAGGAGGTATAATATCTTAGGATGACATTTAAACAGCTATTTAGTATACAGCATAAAGCGAGACTGACGGCAGGTCAAAATGCGTCCGATCGGAAGCTTAGACTAGCTTAATTAACCCTTTCCCTCATAGAGGACCCCATGAAAAGACCTATGCGAACAATATAAAACCAGATCAGTCTGCGAGTAACTCGCAGGCTGATCAGGTTTTATGCTGTTCGCTGCTCCTCAGTGGTCTGGAAATGAGGATTTTGTAATTAAATTTGGTAAGGTTTAACTGTGGTTTTCTGCAGATCAGGCTTTATGTGGTACGTATTGAGTGCGTCAAAATGAGTCTATATGAGGGAAAGGGTTAAGACGTTCTTCTGCTACTACTACTGTTAATCTAGAGCAAAAAAATGATACCAATGATACATGAGCAATTACTACTGCAGCTTTACCTCTTGTAATTACTTCAGATATGTACCTGTCATAAGACATTTTCATGTCAAGCTTCAGTTTCCGCAGCAGGTACGATATGGGGTTGATGCCATCCTTCTTTATGGCGTTAGCAGAGTCACGTGACGCAGCGCTCTTGCCGTTGACAAACTGACCAAGGTACTCTATATACTGACTGACCGCATAGATCGGGGCTCGAGTTTTCTGAGGAGTAAAAAGTATAGCTGCAGACTGCTAAGATGCTTTCTTTTCTGTGTATGGTCGTATTACATTTTCCGAACTGTCATCGAAATAAAGAGATTAAGGTTTGCGAAGGAACAAGTGAAAATGACTTTTTCTGTGACAACAGATGCTTTTTGAAACTCACATCATTGAAAGGGTAATGAAAAATCATCGGCTAATTTGATATGATTTCTACGATCAATAAATTTATTTTAAGTATGCTTTAAGTAATTTGCTATTACAACTCATGCATATATTTCTTTCAATTTTAAATTTTTCATTCATACTTTTCAAAACAGAGACATATAATATAATGCGTGTCTGCTCAAACCAAGTCAATTAAATATTAATTTAGGTAAGTTAAAAGCGTTTACTCGTTAACTCGCGACAATTATCTGATACTAAACTAGGTAGGAACCGCCTATAATTACTGAGCGTATGATATTGTTTACTCTCCAATGTAATATTAATATAGGTGTATCAATAACAATAATTTATATCCTTTAAGTCAAGGTAAGTAGTTAAGGTGAATATCTGCTGTGTGAGAAAATTGTCAATAGAAGAAGTCAGTGCCTCGATAAAATACATTCAAGGTTATCAAACAGCACACTGCAAGTGTGTCTGATACAACAAGGTTGCAGAAGATTATCGATCATGTGGACTAAGATTCGAACTACTTAATTTTACGATAAACCGTTCGATCTTTATTATCAATCCTCAACCCTTTCTTCTAGATTAGATAAGCATTTAAGATGTAGCGTCTGTAAGAAACTGACACATTTCTCACTTATTTATAGATAATAGCTGAAGAATTTTAATCCTCGGCCGGTCTTCAACCAGGGACCTACCCAAAGTGTGTAATGAGACTCTTATCTCTACTGTTGTAAACTTCTTAGTTTACCTTCATAATAAACTGACATTTCACAAATTAATATTAATGATATTAGATTTTATATCATATTACAATCTGCCACCCACTTATTCAAATGTCTCAAACACGCCGAATACTGAATATCAAATTCTGACATGTTTTTACAGCTCTGACTTAAAGGGATTTTGGTACAGTTAAATTCTCAAATATCAAGAACAAACTATTGATGAGATAAAAATTAAATAAATATCTATACAATAAAAACTTTTAGCCTCTGACATCAGTGAACTAATGGTCATAAGTTCCTATAATTGTTGATTTATGTATTCCTGCGTGTTCCAAAATTCATTACAAGTGTCGATATTAATTTCAATGCTCTCATTAACAAGCATAAAATAGATGGCATGTTTTTTTCCAACTTGAACCTCTTTGATTAACGGATCACCGCCCTCTATAGGCAGGTTACAGCTTCATATTGCAAGGTTGGGAAAGGGTCGACAGACTGATTGACATGACGTTTACATAATGATAGCGGAACGGGTATTTGGTAAAACATACGCAACGCTCGGATAAGAGGCAATGGAACGGATAACTGGTTATGATTTATTTGATTTGCATTTTACAAAATTATTGTTCGACATTTGTTAATATGTGCAATGATAATCTCTCTCTTTCTCTCTCTCTCTCTCTCTCTCTCTGTCTTTCTCTCTCTCTCCTCTCTCTCTGTGTGTAGTTAACTTTGTGAGGAAAATATATTTTACCTCCGTTTGTATTTTTCGGTGTTTGGTTCAAGATAAGTGTTTAAGTTAGGGTTAGGGCTCTTTTTGTATGTAGCGTTTATGTATGGTTTAGTTTTGGGGCTGAAATAATGCTATTACAGTAGTAAGTTGAAATATTTAATCATTTACCGAGGTATACCTCAGCAAACATGTACCTGACTATGACACCATTTTACATTCAGATCGAGGTACAAAACAAGATAGTATTAATACTTTTTTAGTGTACGTCGGTGAAAAGACAAGCATCGGGGTGCCGTGGTTCAGTGGTAAGATATATGATTGCGGATCCAACGGTTGTATAGGTTCAAACTCCGTTTAGGTCAATGATTTTGTCATGACATTCCAAGGCGCAAAGTACTGGCCCAAGTCCGGAACTGTCGAGATGTATTAGTATTATTTTCCCAATCGACGTAAAATAAATAAATTGAAACTAAATCAGTTTGCAAAAATAACTCAATGATTTTCATACTATAATGACAATGAACGTGTTCATCTGACCCCACCTCTATTTGTGTCCATTGTATGTACAAATCAACAGAATAGTACGTTATGTGGGTATAATCGTAAGGTGTATTTATATAGATATTAATAAACTTATTGTTTTAGTGTTTTGAAAACTATCCAACTTTAGACCACATGTAGTTGACTCCACTCATCCCAATGTCGTCCTATGTTTCCTTCTTGTAATTTAACCTTAATCACTTCGTATCAAACTCTCAGCAGAGTTTTTAACCATTAAGATAATTTTACATTCAGAATAAAAAGTGACATATTTCAGTAAAATAAGAATTTATAATTTACGACGATTTCCTATCAAATAACGCACGCGCAGTGGTGTGCGACAAATTAAGCGTCCACTGAAAGACCTGTCACGCAGAGACTTGATTGCAGATGAGGCGGAACACTATCTGTCTACGATTCTCTTACCTGGCACGAGACAATCACACCGCTGTTTTGTGTGGCTGTCAGGCAGGTATTATACGCTTTACAAACATGCTACACTTGAAACATTCCTGATAACTTGGATCCTATCCGATACTATCATGTTAGCACCTATGTCGTTTAGGCCATATCATGATCTCCTCATTTCTTGCCAAGATTAAATCAAACAATTTAAAGTATCTATATACGCACCTGGTTAAATTACTTAAATTTGCGATGCTATAATTTCAGCTTTATCATTGTCGTGTGAATTATTTCCATTTTATTTCCTTTTTGCCCAAGTACTGGATAAACTTAGAAAATACCATCTCGTATATAAATATCCTACAGCTACTTTCGAGATTGCGTTAACGATTATATTTTCTGTATATTGGGTTGAATGATTAGTGCTCCAAAATAAAAGGGATACAGTTCTTAACTTTTTTTCTATTTCGAAAGGTCAAACTCGAAATACGCTTAGGGAAAAAAGTACAATTATAGCATACACAACACCAAATTTAATGTTTATATTTCATGACAAAGAAAGCTTTGCCTGGGCGTTCCTCATAAAAACTATTTAAATAATGAACATTTTTACTAACATTGATTGCATACCGTGCGTGAAAGCTACTGAACTATAACTGAAAAACACAAGACCACGTTAGACGGAGCATTTTCCCACATCCGATATTTAAAAGATGTATTAATAGATATCAAAACATCTGTATTTGTGTAATCATTTTAACGTTTTAACATCATAAAACAATAAACTGTAATATATTATGATAGTGTCCTCAACATCAAAGGTTTTTATTATGGATCGTTGATGTGGTACGCAGGGTGGATGGGAACAGGGTTAGCTTCAGTTTATGTCAAAACGGAAGGTATTTCTGTACTTTGTACTGAATCGTTCCAATAAAAACAATACATTACATTTTAAAAAAATCAAGGTTATTACACATGTAATTGTGTATAACGAACGAATTTATCATCATTTATTGTAGTGCGTTTAAATATGTACAATGGCATCGTCAAACTATTGCAATCCAATGAATATTAACTAAGTTGCATTTAAATACGTCAGCAACTAACTATTCCTACACACCATGTCTACTAGATTTGTTGAAAAAATAGAATTCTACATTTAAGGAAGATGTCAACCTGTGTCTGCAAGCATGCCTTTTATCTTTCGCAGGGACCTTTTATCTATAATTTATTTTAATTCTACTTGGCAGCAGTATTTGCTGATGATAACAACAACGTGTGCTCAGATGCTAAAACGACCACACTGTATTGAATATTATTATAAGATGTAGTAAAGGGTGCCCTACCTCATTAAATATGATCTGCCATT
This sequence comes from Solen grandis, assembly GCA_021229015.1. Classification (NCBI taxonomy): domain Eukaryota; kingdom Metazoa; phylum Mollusca; class Bivalvia; order Adapedonta; family Solenidae; genus Solen; species Solen grandis. Next base: position 3,495,821 of record CM037791.1, on the reverse strand, counting down.
TTTCCTCGACAGATAGAAGCCTCGGTGTCCCGCCCTCCATCACACTGGTGTAAACCTCCTGGAAATAAAATGGCTGCCACTGATGACAATGTACATACAGAGATGGATAGAAGCGGGTTTCAATTTCAGTGTACCGTCACGAAGGATAGACGTAGCAGTCAGAATAATGTAGTTTATAGTGACATGATTTGTCTAGTACGATATGATACATCAGTTTGCTAGTAATACATCCGCGGAAAGACTTAAAGGTTCATTATGGCTTTAACTTTTCATTTTGGACAGAAATTCCAAAAACTTTCTATGATCTTTACTCATATGCGTAAAATTCTAACTACAGTATATAAATATAAGATGTTATTGGTTTGATAGCAAATAATATTTATCAAAAAGAAAAAGACCGAAGTTGTCACTATATTTCCATGCTGTCGTGACCAATGGTTAGGGGTATCTGATACACCGAACAAAATAATTTTAAGTCACCTACAAATTGCCACGAAGAACTCTTTCTCTTTTGGCGGACTGACAAGCATCTGAAGGCAAAGAGTTCCACACTTTTCAAAGAGCACTTTGGCGATATAAACAGCTGGTAACAAGTTATCGAATTTCACTAAAAAAGATCAAATAGTAACATAACGGATTTTAACACAATTTCCCTAGTATGTGGTTCACATTTGACAGGTCACAGGAGGATTATTAATATTAGGGATCATCAAAAAGTAAAGCTTAGCCTCTAGTTGTTCTGGAATAAGTAAGTGTTGTGATTCAGGGCAAATACAAAATACTTGACTAAATAAAACACAGATTCGATTGTCAGAACTTAATGATTTCCATTTAGATAAAATATATAAATACAGAATAAAAAAAAAAAACAGATAAAAGCAGACCTATGATCTATTTTTAAGCAAGTATTTCTTGTAGAAAATTAGTTTCGTTTAATAAAAAAGCAACGGGTATATACAAATAAAATAAAGGATAACGCGTACAGATGGACATAACCTACTCTCAAATCAGTACAATGTTTATCTCTATTGATTAAATTGATCATACCCTCAGTTTTGAATACGTCGTTTAAAAGATAGTACAAATATACAAGAAACAATCCGAAAATAATAACCGAAGATACATAACATACCTCATTTTCAGACCCAGTCCAAGACATTTCATCATGTGCATTCATTTTTTTATGTATCTTTCAAAGATAAATTCTATACGAAAAGTGAATGAGGCACAGAAAAGCACCAATCGAAAACAAAAATTCCAGAGTTTAAGTCATCACAACATATTCCGATCACTGCCGTCCAAGCACTGTGCGCAAACATAGTAATTGTTCATAACCATTTGCATTAAACTCAAAATGGTCTCCAGTTTCATTTTTGTCATCTACAAATATATCACGTGACCAACCCGTTTTGTAAACAGTTCGAATTTTAATGCAATCTTTATTTGTTCTAATTTTAACGGAAGCCAGATTAGTGTATAAGAAATATCCCTGCACGTAACGTCAAAAAGGCAACGTCCACATACCACCAGGTTTAATTACCCCAACTCGCTCTAATTAATAAACATGAACAAATGCCAGAATGATTTATTTGCCGGGTAGAAATCGGAGCTCAAATTGTGTATATGAATTTACATTTTTCTCTTCCTCTAATTGGACTGCCAGCGCTATTGTGCCTAACTTACGAATGTACGCTTCCTTTGTGTCTTTATTGAACCTTATTTGACAAGAGGGGCACTCCAATTTCATGACTGGTTACTGCTGAATGAGAAGCGCTCGCCACACGTAGCGCATCCAAATGTATACCTGCCTTTTCAGAGTATCAAAAGAGGTGTTTTCGGAAATTAATATACATTGTAAATATTTGTAGCAATTTCGGCAAATAGTAAGCCACATATGTCAATACAAATCAAACAGAATAGCTGAAGCTCGATGTGTCTTTCGTGCTTTTGTGTGTGTACTTTGGCAATAATAATTTACGATAGAAGGTAAATATTGACTTCAAAGACAATTTCGCTCAAAGAAATATTTAAGTAGGTAAATACAAATATAGAATCATGGTAAGTCTGCCTCGGGAAAGCCATTACGTTTCTTATTAATCTAATGATAACGGGTTGACCAGTGAAGTATTTGTTTGTACAAAACGTGGATTCAATTAAATGGCCTACAAACAATTTCCGGCTAGCCGGAAGTGCCCCTTCATGAAAGGTATAGCGGGTATTCAGCAGCAGAAGTTACACGTGTATTCTAAGGTTAAACAAGTGTAATGATTAAATTGTGTGCTATGTAAGTTTATATAAAGAGCGGGGTAGATACTTTTATAATAATCATTTTATTTGGCGGGGTGGATGCGTTTAACGCTTTAACCAAACATTTTATATTCAACGTTTTGATCGAGTGTAAAGTGATACGACAAGTTGCTACTTGTAAATACCATTAGGCGTAATAAAAAAAAGTTACTTGTTCCATTAACCCGACCGACCCTATTTTTGTACCATCCCTAAACTCTTTTTCGTAGCATTCGGGCTATTACAATTGCAAAACGCTGTTTTTCGTCGTTTAAAAATAAAAATAAAAGTTTAGCCAACCTACCGACCCTATTTCTTTCGGAGATGTTAGTGGAAACAAACAATTTTTTCGCCTTAATTTCCCCCTTTTATTCATTCATATTGTGTTAGTCAACATATGAAATAAACTGTTGGAATATGTATGGTGACTGTGATAGTCAACAGCCCTTCCTGTGAAATGCTAAATCTTGTTGAAGATTTATTCTGACCACGTGTTGTTTATCCCACATAGCTGACCATCCGTTGTCATAGTGACAGACCATGTCCTAACTGGGACGTGTTTACAATACGAATTATAATGTTGATAACCTGGTTTGGCCTTTGTAAATTATTTGCCGATCTCAAATGAGCAGTATATATGTTGACCCCCTTCATTCTTAAATCATTCTTTCAGTTTTCATCTTTAAGTATTTGAAACATAGCATGATATCTCATATTTGGACAATTTATCTATAAAACACCAGGGTATTCGTTAAAAATATCACTTGTGTCATGGGAAATACACATGATGTCTTTGTTTTCACAGCTTTTATCAACTTGGCACAATAGGTATCATGTATAAAATGATTATGAGAGAGAGAGAGAGAGAGAGAGAGAGAGAGAGAAAGGAGCCAAGATGTTATTTGATGGAAACCTAACGTTCATTTTTAAATCATTTTCAACATAAAACGACGTAATAATTTTTTTTCACTTTCCATCTGCCAAATGCAATATTACTTTTCTGATGACATTGGACAATTGCGGACGGGAAATAAATACCATTTTTTTTTCTTCTAAAGGTAAAGTTTTTGAACAGATATTATATATAACAATTGATGATATAGGATGAAAACTTTACAAAACTAACCGGCCTCAGTGGCCGAATGGTTCGATCGTCCGCCCGGTATCGGAAGATCGTGAGTTTGATCTCCGGCCGCGACATACCAAAGACCTAAACAAAATGCTAGGCGCTCTGTATATAGGGCCTCCAAGATTGGTTTGCACATTTTCCGGATAACTGGGTATCATGCTACATGTCTACGGCGTGATACTTACTTAATCTGTCTCAAGTAGACAAAAGTCCCAAATGAAATACCGTCGTCGGGACGTTAAACCGAACACACGTACAAACCACACCAGGCGTATAAAACGTTATCCATAATTATTTAAACCTCTAGAGCATGTCTATCCTCTCAAAAATTGATCTCAAACACTAATATAAGTCTAAACCCACTAAAACTATCAGAGCCGATAGATACCTCGAAAAAATAACTTATCTTATCTCAAACATTGTTGCTAACTATTCTCCATGTTAGATACATACCTTGTAATACCTCTCAGTCAGTTCTGACGGAATGAAAAATCGCGTATTTCGAAGCTTTTCTCTAAGTTGATAATCCATTTTCCTATATCCTTTTAAAACAATTACTTAAAAAATAAACGTAACTCACGTAGGATATCACTTTCTTAGTTTATGAATTGAGGTGCACACATAAGAAACAAGCTGAAATATCACGTTTATGAAATATCGTTTCACACATTTAATGAATAAATAGAGATCTGATTTTTGATAGCCGCCCTGACTAAAACAGCTGATGCGGTGACAACTTTCGGTTGCCTTGGTAAAGAGTTAATGAATCATAGGGTGACATTAAGAAATACTGCAACAGCATGATTTATTTGATACACAACCGACTGGAAAACATTAATGAACAATACTGAAAAGAAAAGTGACGCCTGATATTGTGCAGAATCGCTAATTTTATTCATGCGCATTTTGGCGCAGTTTTTAGGTTGTTATGTGTATTATATAATGTTCACGCATGTAAACTTGTAATGCTATAATATATCATGCTTTTAAATAGAAATGCAACAAATAAACACAACAGTAAGTATCAGCAGTAAGTGTCATGTTTTGCTTCATGTAATTTAAAATCTGATATGTAACTGGACCCAGTTATTAGTTATTAGTAAACAACTTTCCGAGTGGATATTATTGAAAAAAGTGAGCTGATTTATTTGAACAGTCTCGGTATCAAATGTAGAATTTTGTGAAATGTTTATGTAAATCACATTAGTTAGACATAATTTCTATATGTCCATGGTACATCTCATCGCGATCATTAAAACGACAGAGACTTTTTTAAAAAAAAACTTCTGATACTCGAAAATAACCGAAATATCTGAAAAACCTTAAGCATTTAAACAGCTCATGATTTTGAACATTTGTGATTTCCGGTAACTGGAACAGTTCTTTAACATGGAGAAAATAATTACATTGTAATTAAACACCAATGTATTCATTCATGTACATATACCTTATATCAATTAAAAGAACAAAAAGTGGTATATATATTTTATACCTAAATAACTTAAGCTGTGTAAAGATTAATCATGACTAAACATTTTAGCTAAATTTATGATGCATGTCCAGCACTTTATTACAACATAATGGGATTACTATAATGATATTAAAATATGAATGGAAAATTACTTCACGGAACGTATATACATCTATTGATATCATTAGTGACAAATTGTTGAAATTTGAAAAAAAAAATCAAGGGCACCGTGGTCCAGTGGTAACGTACTCAAGGTTGTGGGTTCAAACCCCATTGGGACAAGGATTTTTCATGACTTTCTCAGTCGCAAAATACTGGTCCCACCCCAGGACCGTCAAAGGGGATTAGTATAAGTTGTTTAAGTATTAGTTAACTTGTTCCCCAAGCGACAAAAAACTAATACATTCAACCTATGTTACTATAATTAGGTCAATGGTAAGTGCAAGGGAACGCAAGTATTAACAATAACCAAAGATGGTCACAAACTTAATTATCTTGAAAATCGTCATTTTTTGACGAGCCCAAAATACCCCAAAGTTTCAACACACCCTGATATTTGACAAAACAGTACAAAGAAAAGAGTTTAACTAGTGACGTGTCTGCAATTTGAATACTATTTGCATGAGAAATTGGATAACGGATAACCATTCAAAAACCGTTTGAAAACATGCGAATTACTCTTATTGAACATTCTTAGTCTTGTCTTTTTACCCACCCACTCATAAGGTAATTAGTTTAAAATGACTGATAAAAAAAGAATGAATATTGTAGTTTAGATAAAAAAAAACACATTAATTAAGGCGTAATTACGTGAATTTTCACCAGAGAGAGATTACACAATTAGTGTATTCGGGCCTATTATTGTGAGACTCCCATCTCTGACCCTGACAGGTAAGAAAGGTCATGTTGGCGCCAAGTACTCGTTTGAGCGTTCCAGTTTGTTTGCCATGCCAATGCGGTACGGACGAATGTTTAGCGAATACACTGTTTATTTTATTAATGAAGTTATTTTTTTCACATTTTCACATTCTTAACAACATTAAGGCTGATATATGAGTATCAACTCTCTGCCTGATGGTCAAAGAATATACATGAACAAATCAGGAAAAAGAAAAAGAATCGAAATAATAGGAGAATTTTAAAATGACTTCTCCTATATCCATAGTCTGTAAGATATGATATATTATCAGTGCATAAAACAACTATGTAGATTGATATAGTGATTAAAAGAATGTATTAAACAGTATTAAACCTGCGTTGACTAGCTTATGAAATTAAAATATTGTATAAAAAGAATTTCAAAGCCATACCTTTCAAAATTAATATTATCCGGAATTACTTTCCTGAAATGTCAGTCGCACACCGTAGATTACCATAAGGCAATATTTTGACCGAGGCAGCACAAGGTGGTACCCTGTACCGGTCGATAACTGAGTAGAAACAGTCATCAAAGTCGAGGAACCATCACTCTCGTCCGTCACGCGACCGAGCCAATAACAGACTGCCTCTCCTCTCGTTTAGTGACGTCATAAGCCCATTTAATTAATGGAATTCAGCTGTTAACTTCATATTTGTATCTATTTCAAATTAGAATGTTAATTACTTGATTGTACGTACAGAAGCTTATCTTATTGCTACATGGTCTGACATTGCCCAAGGTGTGTACATTTTATCTGTAAACTATCGACTTTTGCCGGGTTAATTCTATCAATTGCGGTTCATTAACTGATTGCATCCAGCAATTAAATATTTTCTCCAGACGTTTTAACTGTTCAGCTGAATGTCGATAATTTGCATTCCAGGATAATCCTGCATCGTCCTGGCCAAAATGCAATAGCCTGTGTTACAAATATCGCTTTGAAAAGGTACAAGGAAGTCGTTACATTTAGCTAATAGTTGTTATCAGATACCTGGCGATGCTTGCAAAAGCAGTGTAAAATTCAGGCTTTTATTTCAGGGTTCACAGCAAAGGGTGGGTTTTGAAAATTATGTATAAATATGAGGTTATGCTGTTATTAAAAATAGCAAATTCGTCATAATGACGTTAACTTAACACGAGTTAGTTGGAATAGTTGGTTTAACACAAAGCAGATGCTGAATTTCGTCGGCTACTTTTTTGTCATCTAAAGCGCCAAAAGCACGAATCTAGAAGATTGATGCACCTTGCAATTTAAATAATTTATATATTCTGTGTTTTATTAAACACCGCCTCTTTCTTCCAAGAAATCAAACTAACGTGACCTTTACAGTAATTATTTTCCATAATTGGAAAATCATTCTGTAATTTCCAAAGAATCAATAACTTAATAAGTTCTGCTTTAGTTTTACAATATTTCCTTTTAGTAACAACTCAATAATGTTTCCAATTTTCGTAATTCAAAGCGACACTCAGCATTTCAGCCATGGCATTACTATGCGCTCCATTACATTTGTTCTAGAAATTCTACGATGCGTAATAATTCTTAACAAACGATTACTACCGGGGATTTGCTATGAAGAACATAAGATTCGAAATGACATTAATTGTGGTCACTAGGTAGGTTCTACCTGACATAGCATCGATCTGGAACCAGAGTCCCGGGTGACTTGGACCTACTCAAACAGCAAGATCTGGGCCACGTGTAGCTATTAAAATAAAGTCCCATGTTTGCTTTCCCGGGAAAACACCCTATAAGTCAATAATATCAATTGGCAGTGTTCAGTATCAGAATTTTGAAATCAGACGCTACAGACCATGGTGGCTAGCGTATATTGGCACTTAAAAAGAAATTGAGCATGAATAATCAGTGACTTCCCTTTCGATTTGAATGTAACATTGTCACATATTGAACGATTTTATGTCAAGGATGAAAAAAGAGGCTTTTAATTAGCTTCTCTCGTATCCGGGTTTTAAAACAGGTGATGACAAGAATAGCACACCATATAATTAATGAATGTTCAGTGTAGAGGTTGATTTATGTCTGTTATACATCGTTTTCAATGAATTATTACTTAATATGCATCTTTACTGAAATCTGCTATTAATTTTACATTAAAATATTGTAAAAATTGAAATCTGAACTTTTGATATTGTTGGTAAGTAAACAACAATGTACATAAAATCCATTTTTAAAATTATCTAAGTTCATTACCTTGCTTTTTTAGTCTCAGTTTAAAAAAAACTTAACATCTTAAACTATTCCTCTAGAGGTTTTCAGGGTTGGACTAGTATTTGAAGGTCATAAATGAGCCTATTCCGAAAGGATTCGGACCCACAACATTTGGAGCCACAGGCACACTGGACCTCGGCGTATTTTACTTGGTCTTGGTGTTAATTTATACGTATATAAGAAAAAGAAGCTTTAAAAGAAAACTTTTAAAAACAATATTCTGCCACTAGAAAATGACATACCTACATTGAATAGAAAAAATAAAATATAACTTACCGGAATCTTGCAATTATGTAGAGGACGAAGACGTCACGTGAATTATGCGTCCTTTATCATTCAAATAGCTATATAACTTCTATAAATGTCTAACAGTGTTATAATGCACATTTCTGCATAATTCCCTTTAACTGCTGTACAAATGCTTTATCATTTCAGAACTGTGGATAATATAGTTGCTCATCCTTCAAATACTGATTTAATTTCAACGATTCTATTTCACTTTCCTGCAGAATTTAAATTTAGTTTTAAAATTGGTTTTGATATCTATTCATACCTATCATTGTCCGCACGCTTTCAATATAATCAGTATAAATAAACCGCGGCAGGAGGAAACGTATTGTAATTAATCTAAAATTCAATTTAAAAAAAACACTCTGAAATAGAGACGCGAAATAAGCAAGTTTTCTCTATGGAACATCCCATATTGTGAACATTAAACGAAGCTACAAGTGTGACAATTGTATCAAGATAATTACATTGTGGCTTCGCACGCGAGTGAGAATGGTTTTATTTACCTACGGCTGACAATCAAAGAAAAAGAAATATAGATACCTCGATACGAGCCGTTATTAAAGTGATAGTCAGATTGAAATTTGAGGGGTGTAGATTTAAATCCGTGTGTCTGTTGATAAGACTCTTAGCGTATGTGTCATTGATGTCTATTTCAAAGCGTATATCGATAGGCGTATTGTTTATAAAGATAAAATTGCTACCTGCACGTATAAACAATTGTAGAAATATATAGTTTCCAAGACCAGGATGTAAAGAAAGTTAAGTTTGATAAAACTTGAAGTCTAGAAAGTTAGTGAACACGCAGATGAGAGTTTTCTTTTATGATGTTGATGATATAGAGATTTGTTTAATGTTGAAGTAATTCGGTGTACTAATAGAAAATTCACAAGTCAGAAACAACAAGCTAATACAGTTACTAGCAGAGTCATGGTGATCTTGGGTCGAACTTGGATGCCATCTCTAAATTCCATACGCTGAAATTGGTTTATTTCTATCCACAGCGCAATGGGAATGCCAAATTCATGATCTAAAAGAAATTCGAATTCGCATAACGTTATATAATAAGACGTACATACACACTGACAATCCGCCACCACCGTCACCAGTTCAGCAGTTACCATAGCAACCTTTTCCTTACCTCAACACCTTCCACATCATGGATAATAAAAGACATCTTCCAAAGGACATGAATTAACGACTTTCTATTTCCAACTTTTCTTTTCAAAGAATATCTGAAATCTTGAAACACTTGAAGCTGAAACGAATCACCAATCCCTTTTGATATATGTAAAATCAGAAGCCTATGTTTTAGATGAACTTAACGCTGGAGGTAAGTACTAAGTTCAGCTTCCCAACCCCTAAGTCTACAAACATCCGTGTCTAGGCCAAACACGGCGATTAAATCCCCGCCAAGCCATATAGAATGTCGGGGTAACTACAACCCGTCAGACCCGGCCCCTGTCCCGGGAGAGATTACGGGGAATGTTTTGCAGACGGTGCCTCACTCCTTGGTCATAAACAATAACTTAGGTCTGACTCTCTGAGTGCGTGTGTCAATGAAATAGCTAAACAATGTCCACCCCCAGGTAAAGGTGTCATTAAGTTGGAAAATATTGATAGGTGTTTATGTAAGAAGTATGCCGGGATCGCAGAGGTTTGGTTCCTGTCAATGTTTGCATGATCCTCGGCCAGGAAAAATGTAAAAATGAAAATTAAAATATCTAAAATATTTGAAATTGTGTTTAATAAAGAGACGAGAGACCTGAATGATACTGAAAAGCTTTACAACATATACGAATAAGTGTATATTTCTTAAGATTATAAAGTATTTCACAAGATATTCCGCTTTGATAACTTTTAAATATACACCTTTAATATACAGGTGTTTAATATTTCATCACATCTGATGTCTTGCATAATGGAGCATGCATGTTGAATATTTGAGTTACTTTACATCTATATTTTGATAAGTTTATGATTCGGCGATAAAGAATTTTTCTTTTCATATAAAAAAGTAACGGTCCATAAACGATGCATTTAAAAATGTCTAATTTTCTTTGTGAACATTGCTTTACATGTTAAACATGTTGAATTGTTTCAGTATCACATGCTTTCGTCTTAAAAAAATCAAAATGAAGTGAATACATTCGGACTGGACATTACAAATATGACGCAGCAAATAAACTTGTTTGGTATCAAATGGGGAAAAAAGTCGTAAGAGATTTTTATCGTCATTTGAAGATATAGTACAAGGGAAAGTTCATCTTGACAAGTCATTTTTGACTCAGTAATTAAACATGAAAGTTACAAAGTAACGGCATTCTTAGGTCAACCTTTCTGCATGCAAGAGGTCACTATTCTTTCCTTTGTCAGTTTTTAACCTTTAATATAAGTACAATATGGTCATTTGTGATAATAATTGTGCCAGCTAAAATTTTATTAGCTTTCTTATTGATTTGGGATTTATTCCGTAAAATACAACAATCATCACCATCTTTCCGTTTTTAATATGATGACTTTTCAGAAAATATTGCGCACGAAGTCTGCCATTGGTATTTTAAATCAAAACTATCCCTTCACTTTGCAAAAACATACATTAAAGAAAATCGTTTGAACAAAAATGAATGACATTTGATTTACTCTCGTCGTAAATTCCATTTTAAGTTGAATTATACTGTCATGTTAGTCTCTCTTTCCATAACAATAATTTATTGAATGTGTGCTTTAATCAAAGTACGATCTTCGCACGGTGTCCTAAAGCCATTGTAAGATTTACTACCGCGTGAAAATCACACTTCAATATCGGGTTCCCCTCTTCGTATCAACTTACGTCCCACTGTCAGTACCGAGAGTGATAAGACTAGGCGATTGACAGGCGAGCTGTTGAACAGAAACTCTTTCATTGTCGTACTTGTGAATCCATCGTTTGTTTTAAATTTTATCACAAGAAAATCTTGAACCTCAAAGGAAAAAACTGTCTTGTCATTAAACTGCGATGTTTATGCTAAACTGGCTGACCGTTGAAGTGGACAGTACCTGTCACCAATTCTGGGAGTTTTTAGTGCCAATATTACAAAAATATCAATTAAGCAAACCTGCCGAGATAGAATGTAAACGATGAAAACATGTATTACTGCGTCTACCATTACTAATACTAGACTAGTATTTCTACATGTACATCATCCTACTACTATTTATCAATATCATAATAAAAATAATAATAATGATAATTATTATTATCATCTGCATCATTACTTATTAAAGAAAACCATTGCTAATGATGCTATTTCTACCATCACTACTAGCGTTTTCATAATATTATATACTGCAGGTAAAAAATCTTAAAGTTTATGAATACAATTGAAATTAATGGCAACTTCAGCGGGATATCACTGATTTTTATTTTCGATCATTTTATTTCTTGAAATGTTCATCTTTTTTTAAGTATGATGTTAAAATATACCAAACTTTTAAGACTTATGTATTAAAGATTTTATGAAAAGTATATTTGCCACAGTTCGTCCAAAATGTCACAATTTAGCGGGTTTTTTTTATGTAAACAGAAAATCTTAACTTCAGTGAATGTAATCTATCCGTTGAAAAACAAAGAAAGAAATATCATAATTTTCATAGCGTTTGAGTATTTTAAGCTCATTTTAGTCTTGGAAATAGTGTGCGTGTTCTGTATAGAATATGCATTTTGAATGTATTTTCATCTGTAGCTTTTAGCATACATAATAATGTACAAATTTTGATAAAATATTCTGAAAGTATAATATTAACATTTTTGTAGTAACCACAGGTGTTTTCACCATACATTAATTCTCTAAAATGAGTATGGTATAGCATGAGAATGGTTATAGTCTAAAGTACACGTTGTTATGTGCACAATTTTAGAAGTAACACATTTATGCACCATCATGATTTCCTGTCAGTACTTTGATCAAGGGAGAGTCTAATATCACATACTTGTGTCCAACATTCCAATCCCAGGGTTACCAACCAACATGTTGTTTTGCTAAGCACCTTACTATAGACATCAACAAATCAAGAATCAATCAAGTGCTATTTATAATAGTTATTTTCTTCTTCAGAACTTCTCCCCCGATAGCACTTGGCACGACAAAGGGTGACATATACAGATATAGTGATCAAGTTTGTGATATGGAACACGTCAACAATTTCAATGTATAAATTGGACATATTGGAACGAAATGTGCCATAATGTGAGGTGATCATGCACAAATATATTCATACTCACATAGAGACAATGGTACATAAGTCAAATTTCAAACGATAATTAATCAAAGGATTTCAAAACATGAGAAATGACTAAAACTTGACACAAAAAAGTTGGAATATACAATTGATTAATTAAGTGTTGTTGGTTTTTGATTACACTATTTATAGATATATTAATATATGTTCGCACTATTTATAGATATATTAATGTATGTTCGACGGACTTATTTGAAATAACTTTATATTCAAAAAGCATGTGAAGTCATAATTCTTATATCGCCTAAACTTGCGCCGACCAGAATCTTATTTGTTTATCCGAAGAAGAAAAAAAGAAAAAAAAAGAATCCATCCTCGAGGTTTTACATGTTCATGAAGTTAGGGGCCTTGTATCTCTCCCGAAGGCTCCGGGTTCCCCAGATGGATTAGCACATTGCGCCTATTATATTTGAACGTGATATGTGTCAGCTTAGTCAAGTGGTAAAAATCTTCGAATTAGAAATTTCCCGACCTTAAAAATAGCAAAGTATTGATACAGCAAGAGTACATCAAAAGGTGCATCATGAACAGTGATAACTTCTCTCAGAAATGTATACGTCTATCTTCCTTTATTCTAATTCGTCTCTAGGTTTCGATAAATGGATTAATCCAACCTATAGGTCTTTAACGAATCTATCAACATCGCTGTTCGAAACCCCAGTCTAATGGCTAATACATATATTTTAAGGTTTGATTTGTTCCTCTTGGTTGACTGTCAGTCAGTCAGTCACTCAACCAAGAAGAACAACTTAAAACTTTTAAAAATGCAAGAAGATCACATGGATTAACTCCTTTGCAATGAATAAGCATTTTAAGGCAGTCTTTATTTACTGCACTTAATCATGTTCAATGTGACACAACAGATTATACTCGAAATCCAATATCTAACAAACAAACTATCCGTGCAGAAACCAATTTTCTTATTGTAGTTTTACGATACATTAGAAATACTCATTGTCGATGCACTTTCGCGAATTGTTTAAAAAAAAATAATTACAAGTGTTGATCTTCACCTCTGTGTCTGCCATGATACTATAAGATAAACAATCTCATTCATAGATAGAAATGAAATAAGGCGCTCTTATGACACAGGCGTATCAGATTTTGTTGTAGTGGGTCATAAATCGAATATTTCTTTGACCCGAGATTTAATTATTTACAGTAGCAGTTTCATGTCGAGACAGGCTTAGAAAGAGACTCACAAAGGAGGTTAGAGTAAAAAGTAATGTGTTATGCTGGACCCCTGCTATGGTGTAGGTACACTTTAAACTCATTAATGAAATGTGATATTCGCACCTAAGCCCCTTTGAAGTTTTAATTATCTGTTGAACTTATTAGGTTTGGATTTAGCTTTTTTGCTAAACTGAATAGGAACCATATTATTAATAATATGTTTAAATATCCTTAAATGCTCAAAGTATGAATGCTGAACTCTAAAATATCATTCTATTCTGTTCTAATAAGTATCTCAAGATTTAATGCCTAAAACAAACGTGTTTTGTATGAAAGCGAATTAAAAATATAAAACACATATTATTTGAAAAGTTGGTATGTCACGGAATTTGATAATGCGTAAACAAACATATGATTTAGGAATGAAACAAAGAACCATATTTATGATGTCGAAGTGTCCTATCCAGAGTTGCATCCCCTGACATTTCATATCAACCTTTTACTTCATGAATATTCATGTTCAAATTTATGGCTTGATGCCACTAATATACTTATCTTAGAATGCTATATGAAATAATGGATTTTTCTTGCTACACAGGCTGTGATACTGTGCTACAATATTTTATGAGTAAACTGAAGAGACCCTGATCTAGGTCTGCTCTATTTGCCAATACGTCAGAATTAGTCTATATGAACTAATGCGGTTAATTAAGATCGTTTTAGTAAGATTTTACGGTTGTTACAAATATTTTATCAGTCAAAATAGTAAGTGTGCATAGGGTTTAGACAATCATATACTATAGTTGGTATCAAGTGAAAAGTCAATTTGTGTAAGGTTCTTATAAGTGCAGCTGAATGATATTAGTGCATATATCCGGTGCTAAAAGTTAGACAAAAGTTAGTCTACTACCTTATACGATAAAGTATCGCGTGCATTTTCATTTTAACGTTTATAATTTATTATGTATTGCAATATCTATGACCAGAATACATACCGTCTCTTCGTCTGCCTTAGCGTCCTCTTCCTCCTCTTCTTGCGACGCGTCATATATATCTTCCAGTGAGTCCAGTGTAGATCGTCTTTCAGTGAACTCAGCATAAATGTCTGCAAAAAGATCGCGGCTCTCTGAACTGTCATTATAGAGGCCACAAGTGTTTTTCCTGCAGTCTAAAATGGAGCTCATTGTCAACAAACACACCTTGGTCTTCTCGAGTTCAACACAATGTGGGTCCACATTCGCAAGTGTCAAACCATCATGTCCTTCTATAACATCATCGGAAGTATCTTTATCGTATTTGACGGACGCATTAGATTCCTCATGGTGAATATCCTGTATTGAGGACACATTGTGGTCAGATTCATAAGCAAGCAAATCCGCACTTAGATTGTCGATCATGTCGTTTGCATTTTGTTTGTCATCATCTGTAAACAAACAACATGGTGTTTCTTGCTCTATGTCTTGGGTTTGAACTGAATGATTATCATGATTCGTTTCATTAAATTTCTGGATATTCATTACACTGATCTTTGCTTTTATCAATGTCTTGGTATGTCTTCAAACCAGAGCCGAGTTGAACATGTTCTCTACTTGGTTCGACCACATGATCTGCTTCTTTTGCATCTTTAATAATGCACGAGTTCGTTTCTAATTCACAACACAACTTGGTATGCGACGGCTTCTCATTACCAGAACTGCCTAATACTTCAACTACATTCCCTTCTAAATCTCTCTTTTGTGACATTTCCGTTGGGTCCTCCCCTAATGTTTCTCCAAAATCAGATTGTTGTTTGTATTTTAACCCACATTTTGTTTCTTCTATCTTTGTGTGTCTTAACGCCCGTCTTCTAGGTGGGACGGACGTATTGTCTATTATTTTCCGCCGAGGCCTTTTCACTTCCATTGTAGCCACCTAGAAACCCACCGGCGAAATTTTCCAAACGAAATAGAAGTGACACAACTTAAGATATAATATACATCAAAATTGACAAAGAACTGTTGAATGGCATTTGAATACAAGTGAATTATCCGTGGATCAGTCCAATCGTAAAGGACATTTAAGTCTATGTAATAAACGTCATCACAACAAAACAACAGTTTATGGTCCAAACATTAAACGCCTGTCCGTGGAAGAGTTCATCACAGCAGTCCCTCCGACTTTTATAGCTTTGATCCTGTTCAACAATAACAATAATACAGTTTATAAGTTCATTCGGCATGTATTGAGTGAAATACTTGAGAACTAAGGAGGGTTGGTTAAGTAGAAAATATGGCACGTTTTCTGTGAGAAATGATGGGAAAACCTCGTCATGTGCTCACCGCAGACGGATTATGGGATTAAAATACTAAAACTTTAGCTTAATCTTGTTATGAGCCCTGTATATTATTATCAAAATCCGCTCAGTTATTTTGTCAAGCGTGTGCAATCGCATGTAATTGGTTAAATCATAAAAGTTAGATATTGTTAACTATTATCCAGCGAAGTATGTCCCGCATACCAATTGCTGACCTTAGGGTTTAATTTAAGGTAATCCATCTATCAATGATTCATAATCATGGTCCTCAAAAAGCTTTAAAAGACTTCAGTACAGATGCATGAATCCACTGACTTGGAGTTATAGAATATTTGGTTCAAAGCTATAAAGGTTTGCATTTACTATAAAATTCCCTCAGTAACTTAATGGACCATGATCACAATTAAATGATTGATGAATTGCCTTAATAATAACTTAAAGTCTGTGTCAAATTGAGCTGAAACTCATTTTGATCACAGAATAAGATGATGACGATTGCGTTTTATTATTAAAACATTTACGTAAAAGTTTTTTGTTGTTGTTAAATGAACCTCAACATCGTTATCATAATTTTCCGCAGCATCAGCAAGCATCATAACTTACACTTGCAAAAACTGCACTTTAAGTCTTAAGAGTTTCAATAACAATAATAATAATGATTTTATCATAATGTTTAATGGAGCATATATATATATATATATATATATATATATATATATATAACGTTATACATAACGATCAGGTGTGTGTGTTTGTGTGCGTGTGTATGTGTGTGTGTTGGGCTACTACTTAAGCGTTTTGCAAACATATTAAAGATTATGTTTTTCTCCCATCGCCTGGCGGATTCGAACAAGAAACTGTCGAGTCCGGAGTAACTATACACTACCGCTGGACAAAATCCCCCTTATTTTAAAAGCATTATATAGAATCTTGTTGACCGTCAATAAGGCGAATTGAATGAATTGTGATTAAGACTCTTAAAATGACATTCTTCTATATAAAACACACATACACTCACACACTGAAATAAGTAACCTATTTATTTATACATATACAGAATATCATGACCACGGTGCTTTAGATAGCAATCTTATTTATATACGAGTACACCTTCCTCCTCCTCTTCTGTTATTTTGTCTATATCAAGGCCATTAATCAATTATAGCTGCTTTACAGAAGATGAAATTAAGAAACATAATTCAATTTGCTCAAGCAGATTATAAATGAATTCAAATATTCGTTGCCTCCTTTCAGTTATATTTTACTGTGATGGGAGGTAACTGCGGAAATGCAGTTAATTCATCTTACTCGAGTACTGACCCCTGTGTTTTATAAATTTATTCAATAATTAAATTGTATATGATTTATACCTCTATATAGTCCCGCGAAATCGCGGTAATGTCTTTTTTTTTGTTGATGGGATTCGTCTGAATAGATACGGTTTATATCATGCCTCAGTGCCCAACTTCAGGATAGGGACCATGGGTTTTTCATAGATTAAAAATAAATTTGCCTTGGTGGCGCTTGGCTGTGAAGCCGAGGGTATGGGTTTGATCTCCACTGAGATCGGGAACAGATTTCGTGATGAAAAATAATTTCTTTTCTGATGGCCCGTTATTGGCAATGTTAACATTGATCGAGTACGAATGACGTCAAGAGCCCCACTTAATGCTGCACACATCTATGATGTTGTCTTAGCTGTAGGGCCACACATGTACCTTATGCTGTATGAATACGTGAACATTGTGGTTTATACGCATGCCAGACTACAGTGTCTTCCTTCCGAGTGTTCGTTTAAAGGCCACACAACATAAACTCGTAAGATAAATTGGATAATTCTCAAATATGAATAATAGGACCCTGTGGTTAAGATGGGGTTCGTTCCTTTGTAACACTCTTGTAACGTGGCTGTGAGGCTAGTCGAGGTTCCCCCAGCAGGGTAGACATACTTTTGAACAATATAAAGAGAGAAAAAGAGAAAACGATTGGTCGGCTGTTCTATTCTTCATTTCTTTTTTAGTTCAACATGATGTTATTGTTTTAAGTGAATCTTGGACAGGTAAATCTAGTAAAATTGATCTTTCAGGTTTTCATTGTCATAACTATTATAGAAAATATAGACATAGA
The DNA here is from genome assembly GCA_021229015.1 of Solen grandis. Classification (NCBI taxonomy): domain Eukaryota; kingdom Metazoa; phylum Mollusca; class Bivalvia; order Adapedonta; family Solenidae; genus Solen; species Solen grandis. Next base: position 3,477,624 of record CM037791.1, on the reverse strand, counting down.
CTGGCCAAACGCAATAGTGGTGGTATTGTCATTTATATTCGAAATGGTATTAAAGATGGTATTTCCGTTGTAAAGAATACACATGATACAATTATTTGGTTAAAATTGGATAAGCATTTCTTTATTAACGATAGTGATATATATTTTGCAGCAGTGTATATGTGGGGTGACTCATCGCCTATTGCTAATTTGATAGACACTGACCTTTTTGAATGTCTTGAAAACGATATTTACCATTATAACTCATTGGGTACTGTCATGATTGCTGGCGATTTTAATTCCAGGTGTGCATGTAAAAGTGATAGCATTATATGTGATTCTTATATTCCAGGTATTGACGAAGAATACTATGTATGTGATAATTCATTGCCTAGATACTCTATGGATAGGGGCAGTAACTCGCGTGGTAATAAGCTGTTAGACCTTTGTAAAGCAACTACGCTAAGAATTGCAAATGGACGTCTTGGTTCGGACTTTGGTGTAGGCAAATACATTGTTTTTTATCGACTATTTGATATTAAATGAGCATAACTTCAAATTAGTTCAAAATTTCACAGTTTGTCAGTTTAATGATTTCAGTGATCATGCCCCATTATCATTTGATATTGTTTGTAACACTTATATATTTAAGGAAGAACCTTATTTAAGTGAGTTTGTAAAATGGAATGACGATGAAAAAGAGGCATTTAGAAATGGATTGATTATCAGGGTTACTGATTTTAACAAATTAGTACAAAATAGAGATGGACAAATTGACAGAAATGTAAACCATTTGGTAAATGCCTTTACAGATATTGTACGTGAGGTTTCAGACCCATTATTTGTAAAACATGTCGTAAAATTTCCAAGCTTCGAAAAAAGTGTTATAAATGATTCATCTAAATGGTTCGACCAAGACTGTAGAAATGCTAAGATCTTATATAAAAATGCGTTGTATGTTTATAATAACTCGCATAGTGATTTAGACAGAGCTGAGCTAAAAGTACTGTTTCAAAAAAGCGTAGAGCTTTTACAATTAAACGCTGTAAGGAGTTTGAAGATCTAAAGCGCAATAGACCTAAAGATTTTTGGAGATATTTTCGTTCACAAAATGTAAATAAACAAGAAAATGTACCTATTGATGAATTTAAAAATCACTTTGAACAAATGTTTGCAGATATTAATTATGATATTAATGAAGAAGCTGAAAATTTTAATACCGACTTCGATTTCAATGATTTTAGTAATATTTATGGAGATCTAGATAACCCTATAACATACGAGGAAGTGTGTAAAGCTATTTCTCTACTCAAGAAAAATAGAGCACCAGGAGGAGATAACTTATTAAATGAATATTTTATTGAAGCTTGTGATATTTTAGCCGGATACATTACAGAAATTTTCAATATGATTTTAAACACCGGAACTTTTCCAGATGCTTGGACTAAGGGTATAATCATCCCACTACACAAGAAAGGTGACAAACTAAATGTGAACAATTATAGAGGTATTACATTGTTAAGTAATTTTGGAAAACTTTTTACATGTGTACTTAATCAGCGAATAACAAAATGGTGTGAAGAAAATAATGTTATTTCTGACGCTCAGTTCGGTTTTAGAAGAGGAAAGTCTACAATCGATGCTGTTTTTATTCTTCACTCAATTATCAAAAATTATGTTAACTTAAACAAACGTTTGTATTGCTGTTTTATTGACATGAAACGATGTTTTGATTCCATATATCTCAATGCGCTATGGTTAAAGTTGTTTAAATCAAATTTAGATGGTAAAATGTTACGAATAATACGTAGTATGTATCAATCAGTTAAGTCTTGTGTTAGACATTGTAACAGCTACTCAGATTACTTCAATATTGCAGTAGGCTTGAGACAAGGGGAGATAATATCCCCGATACTATTTTCTTTATTCGTAGAAGACTTAGAACTGTTTTTACAAAATAGAAATGATTGTGGTATTGCTTTACATGATATATGTCTGATTTTATTGTTATTTGCAGACGACATGGTTATTATTGGGGAAACCCCTGAAGACTTACAACACTCACTAGATCGTTTATACAACTACTGTAATACCTGGGGCTTAGAAGTAAACATAATGAAAACAAAAATTGTAGTTTTTCGCAAAAGGGGTGGCACAAAAAATAATGAGAAATGGATATATGCAAATGAAAATGTGGAAGTTGTAAATGATTTTAATTATTTAGGTGTCACGCTGAATTACACTGGCAATTTTAACCTTAATACCCAAACATTGTATGGTAAAGGTTTGAAAGCATTAAATACCCTGTTGTCAAATTTAAAAAAGTATGAATGTAAACCAAGAGTAGCCTTGCAGTTATTCGATGCTTTTGTTTCATCTATTATCTCGTATGGTTGTGAAATTTGGGGATTTTCTAAATCTAAACAGTTGGAGATGATACATTTGAAATTTTGCAAAACTATACTTGGTGTTAGACAAACAACCTCTAACTGTGCAGTATATAGCGAATTGGGTAGATACCCGTTATACATAAATAGATACGTACGAATTTTAAAATACTGGACACCAGGTTTAAACTGAGGGAAAGCGATAATATAATTATTCAATCAGTCTTAAAAGATGCTATGTTACAAATTGAAAATGGTAACATGAATTGGTTTGGTGAGGTCAGAAACCTTCTGACACGATATGGGTTTTATTATATTTGGTATAACGATGTACATGATATGAACGTGAATCATTTTATTTGTAGTTTTAAACAACGTCTTATAGACGAATATTTACAAATATGGCAAGGAAATGTCCGTGAAAATGGTGTTTTAACAGTATATAGAGCCCTTAAAACTTCATTCGAATTTGAACCATACTTAGATAATATTGAGTCAAGAAATCTAAGAATTGCGATAACAAAGTTACGTTTATGTTCTCATAACTTAAGAATACATACTGGAAGATATGATGGATTGGAGCGGCACTTACGTTATTGTCAAATGTGCGATTCAAATGAAATAGAGGATGAATTTCATTTCATGTTTATTTGTAAATCATATGCCCAAATAAGACAAAAATGTATCAAACGTTATTACAGAATAAGACCTAATATGTTCAAACTTATACAGCTTCTTAATACACAAAACAAATCGGAATTAATTATGTTAAGCAAATACATTTCAGTATTTAAGGGTTATTACAATTTGAAATGAATAGAAATTAATCAATCTTATAATAAATGAAAATATGTCATATTATTTTCAAATGTATTTAAATGCCGTTCACTACTTTGTATAATTGTGATGTATATCTTTATTATTGGTATATAACACAAAAAACTGTAAAGTTTACGTGTAATAAAATCTGTTCTGTTCTGTTCTGTTCTATTCGGATAACTCTTGCACTCCTTGTAATAAGCTGAACGTCGCTACATGACTGAAAGTACTGTCGCAGCGACGGTCAACTCCTGTGCCACGGCAACTTTAATCGTAAATTGATACAGGTCCGTGGTTTTACGGAACGGGCCAGCAAACACTTTCATATTTTATTACTTGCATGTTATTAAAATGTAAGATAAGTGCTGTTAATTTCAATTAATTCATAACTTTAGATAGTGACGTAGGTCATTTGTACTGTTGTGATGAATTTCACAAAATGCCACCCTACAAAAACAAAAAAGTACAATAAATACTAAAGTACAATAAATATATTGAATTTATGATAAATGTTGAAAATAACAATAATTATTGTTAAATCTGTTATATCTGACCCTTTTAGGGAAAGAAACAACTAATGAAAGAATTAGATTAGATATTTATTTGACGCACTTCGAGGGATTCCAGGAGAAGCATGACTCAATATTCACAAGAGCCCTCTTGTTTAGTTTCCTTGAATTTGAATGTACATGTATTCGTTGAAATATGTTTATATCTCTGACAACTGTGTCAGGGAGTCGACTCTTTGGCTCAGTTGTTAGAGCATTGGGCTATCACGTCGGCGGACCGGGTTCGATTCCGGGCCGGGCCGGGTTTGTTACATTTGGTGGCAGCGGTGAGATAATGTCAACTGCCATACCGGAGTTGCCTTACCCACGTGTTTCCCAGGCCAAGTCTCGGGTCGAGACTTCTCGGGGGGGGAAGTAATGTGACGATGCGTCGTCACGGGTATAACTCCAATCTCTGAAAACTGCGTCAGGCAGTCGACTCTTTGGCTCAGTGGTTAGAGCATTGGGTTATCACGCCGGCGGACCGGGTTCGATTCCGGGCCGGGCCGTGTTTGTTACAGAATTATAATATTAGTTCCCATAAAATTGATGAATACGATAAAGAATGGGACTTTGATTGAATCACGTTAGTGGCGAGGATGAATTCAAGAAGATAATATATATGAAGGAAATATGTCCTGGACACAAATTAACAAGGATGTCAGGGTAATAACAAAAAAATCGCTATATCCCAGTGGGTTCTCGGTTTCCATGACAACGGGTGTTAACCGTGGTTACATCCGGTTGTGTTGTATTTGATGGATATTTAAGGTAACATTTGTCTTATCTGTCTGCTCCTTTTAATCTAGACAAGCTCTCTTCATGTTACAAACTGATCTCGTTTCAAAATAAACACAGAGAAATACTGATAAAATTATCTCTAAAAGTGGGTGAACAGATTGTATTCACATTTCTGGAATTTTAAACAAAAAGGCAGTTTAACATGCGACGCTAGACTGCCTGCTTTAACTGATAAAATATAATTTTAAGATTCTTAATTATTGTCAGAATTGTTTGCTTGGTTTAAACATTTTTTGTTTGTTTCATAAATTATGCAAATTTTATCTATTGTTCATTTGAGGTAAATTAACAGATTGATAAATCTTAAATATTCAATCATATTTAACCAAATTTTCCAATCTGTATCAACTCTTTCACCAACTTAGGAAGTTTAATGCATGGTCACAGTTTCAATTATCTTAAGAAATGTATAAATGACGAAACATGGCGCCATCCGATATACACCCATATTTACTTCATATTTTATATACGAAGCGTTAGAGGCATTGGATATGAATACTATATACTGTATGGTAAAATAACGTTGAACTTTCTAATTTTGTTTATATATAAAAACTACTGTTTTGAATTATTTTCACACTCAATATACGAGTAGGTTATCGAGTCTATAGGTTTAAAATAACAAATGACGGCAGTATGAAAGATCCGGGTGACCCTGTCAGAATTCGAACCAACAACCGGGAAGCCAGGTTGAGTGACTTTACTCTCTAGGCCACGAAAGTCCCTCATCAACTCACGACACAAACGTTAGGCAGATAAAATATAACCAACGTCCTCGCACCGAGATCTTTTGTAAACCTTCTCATCTTCCTAAAATTATTTTATCACTACGGAAGGAACCTACTTAATAGGTAATCCCGTATTTCCTAGACCGACGACAAAATATATGTTTTAAATCCTGAAAGCCTTATATATAATATATAGGATTTAAACGTGTCGCAAAAAAAAAAAAAAAAAAAAAACCTGGAGCTTCTCATATGCTCACGTGGTATAAGTGATTTTTTCTTTAGCATCTTCCCGACAGAAGTTTCAATATAAATGGCCAATAAGGTCGTTACAATGGAAGATCAACCTGTAAATTCTCGCATGTTTAATATTAGTTGTTTCTCTAACCAATATTTTGACTTCTTCAGATAACTGTCCGATAATTATTCTTTTAATGAAAATTGATTGCATCGTGTCTGATCCGACTTTCGAATGTTAAACATGGCATTAAAGTACACATATATGGGTGGTGAATGGCACAGAGCGTACTTTAATGCGTAAACAAGGGATTATTAGCTTTAAAAAGTCAAACTTTCGATATGCTGGACTTAAGAGGTGATTTACCAAAAATCTGCCATGTACAGAGATATCGACCAGAGGTGTGTTCGTGCGTACGTGCGTACGTTTGTATGTATGTGTAGTATCCGGTAACTGATGATAAACAGCAAGATAAACAACCAGTTTAGCGAAGAAACCATGGAATGTTTTTAGAAGAAAACAAAATGATAAAGAACGTAAAATATGAATTTTAAGCATTGCGCCATCTTCATTTAATTCAGACAGACGCCTTCAAACACGTTTTAAATGGACCTCCTTTTGTCAAGATACGGAAGTTGTCCCCATACGAGATGTGGACATAATCTCCTTGGTCGCAATAGAAGAAAGATAGCTGAGACATCGTTGTCAACCAAATAATCATTAGGATTAGGGTAACAAGGAATGCGGATGATGACGGCAAATATGGATAAAAAAGGACATCAGTGATAACATCATCTTTATATAACATTTCTTCATAACTAGGGGATCTCCCTAAAGTCTTTATATCAGGGTATATTCCGTTAAAAATAGTGCATATCTACATTTTACTTGACCATCCTCGGCGGATGTGCGTTGACAGCGACCGCCACGGAAGAGTGGCGGGGGGTGCGGGTCGCCTGTTCAAGCTCCGGCTGCGACATACCTCTGTTAGTATAAATGGAATTGGTACCTCCATGTTCTGCATAAATATCGGGTAGTTCTTCGTCAACCCCGTACCAGGATGATATGACCGGGTATGGTGTTATGTAGTAATATCTTCGACGTGATATTGCAATATTGTTACACTATTTATGTAATAATATATTTTAAGTTGATATAGCCTCCTTTTAACTGAAATGGAATCGGTTTGGCGTAAAACCCAACAACTAATCACGTTTCCTGAATTATTTGATTCAAAGTTAGGAAAATAGTTCAATTTATTTTAATAAATCCAAAACAGGTCTTGTTTATTATGTCTGACTCGATAGTATATTTTCTTAATGAAATTTGGTATTGGCTTTTCAGTATAATTGTTCAGAAAAAATTAAGCTATGACCATGTGAAAGTATGCAGTCTTGAAACTTGATGGCTACAAATATTCGTCTGATATTCCTATACTTATAAGATACAAATATATACGTATAAGGTCTATACTTTGGTTCTTACAAGATAAGCATGGTGTGACAAAATTATATAAATGCTCTCCACTATCCGAGTGTCAGATCCTATATAAGAACTCAGAGAAATCACCAAATTTTAGGCTAACAAGGTCCAACATTTTAGTATAGTAAAAGCATGAAAAAGATATAACTACTGCGTGCTACTTTTTTTTTTGGAATTATAAATGTGTTTTTATCTATAATAAATACATTATTATGCTTATGAATTATTTGCTTGAGAGGGAGGGAGAGAGAGAGAGAGAGAGAGAGAGAGAGAGATTTGGTGGGTATATACACATAAATATTCAGTATTGATTACAAAACGTTTATGCATATATAAAATCGTGTATTTTACATGAATATACCTTTTTGTGATAGTAATTCATCTCATCTATTATATAAAAATTATGGTTTGATATGGTAAACTTGTTTGTATAGTATATGATTTAATTAAAATATTATATATTTTTTAATTTTATTTTTTTCGATGTACATTGTGCAAGTTGGAAAAAAATAAAAAAAAAAAAAAAAAAAAAAATGTATTATGTAAAACAATATGTTCCTCCTGGTTATTTCTAATATTATAAATATATGATATAATTTTTAATCAACAAATCCTCTGGTACACATCTCGAGGTGTGGCTTTTGCGTTTTATTTTTGTTTTCAGTACCAAATGCACCGTTATCTTCCTTCGTGTGTTTGTATGTATATAAGTCGATAATGATGAAGGAAGTATTTCTACGACTACGACGTTTGGGTTTTGTTGGGGGAGTTTTTCCAATATTACGCCTAGCTGTCTGCTGTCAATAACATTGCTCAGTGATGCTTACAGCGATCGTTATTCATACTTATCTACACTCCGTCAGTGTATGTATGGGTAAGGTTATCCGAATCTTTATGTGTCAGATCAACCCTTTACCTTTTTAATACGCATGTACAAATGAATGACTTGGCGAGTATCATTTCCTGAACTTTAACCCTTTCCCTCATAGAGGACACCATGAGAAGACCTATGCGAACAACATAAAACCAGATCAGCCTGCGAGTAACTCGCAGGCTGATCAGGTTTTATGCTGTTTGCTGCTCCACAGTGGTCTGGAAATGAGGACTTTATAATTAAATATGGTAAGATTTAACTGTCACAGTGGTTTTCTGCAGATCAGGCTTCATGTGGTACCTATTGAGTGCGTCAAAATGAGTCTATATGAGGGAAAGGGTTAAATGGTATATGAAGAAGAAAATGTTTTCTTGATCGTGCAGTCTGTGTAGCATCTAAGCTATAACATCGAATGAGCCTGATCAGATAGCTGGTTAATATAAACAGAACAGAACAGACATTTTATCTCGACATAAACTATACTGTTTCTAGTCGTAATCAGTACAAAACATATACATACAATTTCACGTGAACCATACAATTAACACACAGTTATAAACATAAAATTTTTCATACCAAAAAGAATCAAAATCTGACGCTTTCCTTTCCCAATGACAATCAAAGTGAAATTAAATACAAAGGATACACAAATTTACTATATATTATTTATATATCATTGCATTGCGAGTTATGATATGATTATGATTAATATGGATCTAATTTGTTTGCCTAGGCCTGTATAAAATTAAGGACTACCGTAATTATATTTTGAAATTATACGTTCTCTAAATGAAATCTAGCGCTATCAGTTATTTGTAATTATGTTTTCTCTAAATGAAATGTAGCACTATCAGTTAATCCTCACCACCTTCATCTCATCATTGATACTCTTCAATGATATTTTGTCACAAGTAAAACTCATGCTAAAATACACCTATAAGGATCGAACTACTGTCACAAAGTGTCCGTGGTTATCGAAATCGTGACCGACTCTACATACTTTCTACGCAATATCACACGGTAACTTAATGTTAACTTGGATTGCTCATAGCCGAAGCATCATACCGGAAGTAATACATTACGGATGGTAATATAAAATCAAGGAAGAAAAATAATCGAAAACATGTGGCTTTGAATGTCGAAACAATGTGACTAGCGTTGACATATTGTTTCCCGTTTGTGCTAAACTGACATTATCATAATTATCCTAATTAGAAAATAGCCAGTGTGATTTGAGTAAGATACAGTTAAAAAGTCAATAACTCAATCGATCATCGATCATTTAGAGTCTATGTCTACTTGAGACAAATTTAGTGCTGTCAAACTGCAGTATCACACCGTTGACATGTGACATGATACCACACCTAGTCACATTATCCTGACACTGAGCCAACCAGTCCTGGAATTATCCTATCCATACAGTGATCAACCAGTACCAATTATCAACGGCCACGACCCTTGACGTTTTACGAATGAATGATAATAATGAAAATGATAATATTTTTTTCATTATAATAGTAAGTATCAACTTATTCAACGTTTATTTTGTTGCAAGTTATTAACAAGCAGGAAACCAGTAACCCAGGAAGACCAAATAGCGAGTGTATATTATTTGTTTTATATTACACCGGTCTGAAACATTTAGTCATGGAAACCAACAGAAATACATGTTACCTCAAAAGAAAAAAAAAGAATTTTAATTTCCTTGTCTCCTTGCTTTAGTAAACAATATTCCAGAAATAGACATGAAATGACTGTTGTTTATGAAAATATCGCTAAAGTGTGTTTACGTTGTCTTAAAATATCAATGATATGCAATTGTTTTTAAATTATAATGTTATTATGTATCATTTCAAGGACATGCACTGTTAAAAGAAATGAATATCATTTCCTGCTCGTGGCTTTCATTGCGGTGGACTTGCTCCTGAAACTGAGATCGACATCTTCTGACTGACTGATTGACTGTATTATGTATTTACTCTGTCTATATGGCTGACTGATTGTCTATATGACGACGTACTGACTGTCTATATGACAAATTAACTGTCTATATGACGACGTACTTACTGTTTTGATAACGTATTGACTGTCCTTATAACATACTGACTGTCTATATGACGTACTGACTGTCTTTATGACAAACTGACTGTCTACATGACGTATTGACTGTCTTTATAACAAACTAACTGTCTATATGACGTATTGACTGTCTTTATGACATACTGACTGTATATATGACTTACTGACTCTCTATATGGCTGACTGACTGTCTAAAAGTCTATATGAAATTCAGACTGTACATATCATGTACTGACTCTCTATATGACTTACTTACTGTTTATATGACTTACTGGCCCCCTATCGCGTTGGTTCGAATCCCGGAAGGGTAATTCATCTTTTCATGTGAGGAAGCCTTCCTGCTGGCTTGCGGTAGGTCGTTGGTTCTACCCGGATGCCTCCGTGCATTCTGGGTCATCCTTCACCTGTAAATAGCTGGACATTGCTATATGACTGAAATACTGTCGAAGCGACGATAAACTCAAATATTCAAATCAAGTCAAGTCATATGACGTACTGGCTGCTTATATGACTGAGTAACTGTCTATATGGCTGACTGATTGTCTATATTACGTATAGACAGTTTATATCACATACTGATTGTGTATATGACTTACTGACTCTCTTTATGGCTGACTGACTGTCTATATGACAGTATGACTGCTTATATGACTGGGTGACTGTCTATATGGCTGACTGACTGTCTATATACGTATAACGTTATATCATACTGATGTGTATTGGCTGACTGAGTGTCTATATGACGTATTGGCTGCTTATATGACTAAGTGACTGTCTATATGACTGATTAACTGTCATCAAGACGTACTTACTGTCTGTTTATATGGCTAACTGACTTTCTATATGACGTACTGACTGCCAATATGACGTACTTACTGTCAATATGGCTGACTGACTGTCTATATGACGTATTGACTGACTGTCTATGTGGCATACTGACTGTCTATATGACGTACTGACTGACTGTCTATGTGGCATACTGACTGTCTATATGACGTATTGACTGACTGTCTATGTGGCATACTGACTGTCTATATGACGTACTGACTGATTGTCTATGTGGCATACTGACTGTCTATATGACGTATTGACTGACTGTCTATGTGGCATACTGACTGTCTATATGACGTACTGACTGACTGTCTTTGTGGCATACTGACTGTCTATATGACGTATTGACTGACTGTCTATGTGGCATACTGACTGTCTATATGACGTACTGACTGATTGTCTATGTGGCATACTGACTGTCTATATTGCGTACTTCTGTCTGAATGACGTACTGACTGGGCTGTTTGTCTGAATCAGTATTCGACTGACCAAATGTGATACTTACAGACTTTGCGCTGTCATACTATGTAATTAGCTGATGTCTGTATAAACTAAGGATTGTCTGTTTGAGTGTCTGACTTATGTTTATATAACTGAAAGAACATTGACTTTTGTCTGTTTGAGTGACAGGGTTTTGTAATTGTGAATCTAACTGAATGACGATTGACCCTTGCATGAATGCTTAAAAGTCTGAGTTTTGTAAATGAGACTAAATGACGACTGACTTATGTCTGTTTGAGTGGCTAAGTTTTGAAAATCTAACTGAATTACGACTGTTTGAGTGACTGAGTTTTCAAAACTAACTCATGACGACTGTCTTATGTCTATTTAATTGACTGAGTTTTGTAAATCTAATATAATGTCGACTGGCTTTTGTCTCCTTCAGTGACTGAGTTTTGTGAATCTAATTGAATGACGACTGACTTTTGTCTGTTTAAGTGACTGAAATATGTAAATCTAACTGACTTTCTCTGTTTGTGTGATGGACTGAGGTTTGTCTATACGACTGAGTGACGACGGTTGAATGATAGACTGAGGTTTGTCTGTATGTCTGAGTGGCGACGGTTGAATGATAGACTGAGGTTTGCCTGTTTGACTGAGTTGAGACGGTTGAATATTGGACTGAAGTTTGTTTTTATGGCTGAGTGGCGACGGTTGAATGATGGACGAAGGTTTGTTTGTATGACTGAGTGGCGACGGTTGAATGATAGACTAAGTTTGTCTGTATGTCTGAGTGGCGACGGTTGAATGATAGACTGAGGTTTGTTGTTGCTGAGTGGGACGGTTGAATGTGGACTGAGTTTGTTTTTATGGCTGGTGGCGACGGTTGAATGATAGACGAAGGTTTGTCTTTTTGACTGAGTGGCGACGATTGATTTGTTTTTATGGCTGTGTGGCGACGGTTGAATGATAGACGAAGGTTTGTCTTTTTGACTGAGTGGCGACGATTGAATGATGGAGTGAAGTTTGTCTGTATGGCTGAGTGGCGACGGTTGAATGATGGACTGATGGTTTGTCTGTATTGCTGAGTGGCGACGGTTGAATGATGGACTATGGTTTGTCTGTATGGCTGAGTGGCGACGGTTGAATGATGGACTGAAGTTTGTCTGTATGGCTGAGTGGCGACGGTTGAATGATGGACTATGGTTTGTCTGTATGGCTGAGTGGCGACGGTTGAATGATGGACTATGGTTTGTCTGTAAGGCTGAGTGGCGACGGTTGAATAATGGACTATGGTTTGTCTGTATGGCTGAGTGGCGACGGTTGAATGATGGACTGAAGTTTGTCTGTATGGCTGAGTGGCGACAGTTGAATGATGGACGGAGGTTTGTTTGTATGGCTGAGTGGCGACAGTTGAATGATGGACAGAGGTTTGTCTATATGGCTGAGTGGCGACATTGGTCGCCCGTCCAGACACGTGAGTTCCTCCAGGCTCTCCGGTTTCCTCCCACAATAATGACCACATACACCACCACCAGCGCCACGAAGAGTGCTTAATTTAAGTTGTGATAATTTGCTTTGTAATCGATGTAAAATAAATAAAGTTTAAACTTAAAAACCACAAAAGTAGAATCATTTTTTATTTCTTTAATTTTTATCATTGTTTTTCTTCTTATTTCATTACAACTGAAACGTGTTGCACATTAATAAAACCTTAAGAAGCTGGCATGTGGACTTCAACTTCATGCATAAATCATAAGTAAATAAAGATCTATATTTAGCACAATAACTGAAGAAGAATATTACATATAAGTATGTATGCATGTGTACACTTTACGGGTATTACCTGTATTTACCAACCCGTCATACTACCAATTGATATATTCAAAGTCAGTTCTTTCCTTTCTTTTCCCTCTTCTTCCTCTTTATTTATGCCTGATCTTGTGATGAGACATTAGTATATCCATCTCATGTTCACACAGCCCTCCTCTTGTCACTCTGTCTGTGGCCTACCCATTCCAATTGATATTTCCCAAAAATATATCGGTGAAACGTTCAACCCATGCATATAAACACACTTTAGGACGATATATGTATGTTTTTTTTCCTAGTTTATACTAGAAAATCGTATGTCTTTCTTTCAGAATTAAGAATATCTTTCCTAAATCAAAACCTTATACAAAACTTTATTTATTATGTTTCCCTTTTATATTCCAAAAATCATGAAATTCACGAGTCGAAGTACAAACAAAATTGCCTATGATAAAATGTACTCGAAATTTGGTGTTAACGAATAACAATGAATGAAAACTTAAGCATTCATTTGAATATTGGTTGTGAAATTAATTGAATGTAAGCTTTTGATATGTTGTTGTGCAAGAAGTATGTATGAATAGAAAACGATTAAACGTTGAATAATAAATAAATAAAGTGTGAGGAAATAGATTGCAACGTATAACTATATACAACGGAAGTGCGTGAATATAATATATAGATTATTTTAATCATTTGCAAATACATGTTGTTTTTACCATATGCTATAATAACAATCGTTGTTTCAAGATATTAACAATAAGATTTGATAACATAAAAATGCGTTTACTGCAACAGGGTAAACAAGTGCACGTTTAGCTATTATTAGTAACGTTACAGCTTTTAAAATTTAAGAAAAAAATCATAACTCATGTTATTGTAAAACTTAACTCTACACAATAATTTTCACAGCCGTTAACCCGTTTTGTCAGCTATGTTTAACAAATTTAAACACGTTTATACCGGTACACAGATTTCCCCCCTGCAGTATTTCTACACCATTCATGAATACTGCTGTAACTATACGGGGGTTACCCGGAAGTTTTTGTCCCTTTTAGCTGTAGGACTCCAGAGTTGTCATTTGTTTAGTACGATTTGATCGACAAACATCTTCATGATAGCCTTTGAGTGTAACAGGAATAGTAGCTGAATTGTTTTAGTGGCCTTACACGTACGGTAAGTGTTTTGATCATATGAAAGACAATGACTAAAATTTGATGAAGTATTTTAGAAATACATGATTTATTTATATAAATGACGGAATCAAACATTATCTTTAATTTAACAATTTCTACAAACTCTTTTCATAACAAGGGAAAATGTTGAACTTCGGTGATACTTTCTCTTACATTTTTCATAGATGATGGTGGTGACAGTGATGATGTTTATGGTGTTGATGATGATAAAAATGTTGTTGATGGTGATGTTGTTGTTGTTGTTGATGATGATGATGATGATGATGATGGTGGTGAATTATTAGGAATACTGCTGGAATTCTTCGTATTCTCTTAAAGCACGGTAATTAAGGAGTACCACGGTACACGTTCTGTACCAATCCATGTCACTTTTACCCATCGGAGCCCAAATGGGACGTTATCAAGATGTCATATTTAACCTAACCCGGTAACGAGATGCACACTCACAGGGAGGGTCAGATATTTGAAGACGAGACACAATATAAAGTGTACATTAATGTATTGTCTCACCTTAAAACTTGTATCACAGGTGGCATATCGCGCGGGATTTATTTCCTTCGTATGTTTAGGGTGTTATTTACACATGAAGCATCTTATTTAAAGGTACAATCAGTGAAATGAAATGATATAATGACATGCGGGAAGATAAACGGGTCTTATTTGTCATAAATGGCATTGTCCCGTATTTTGATTTGACAGTGTGTGATAAGTTTGAAACCATATTATTGCTTGTCTGCTGGGGCTCAGTCCCATACCTTTCACCTGAAGAGTCCATTTAGGCAGAGAAACTCGTAGCTCGTTCTATTTTGTTGTAAGTTGTGCATGCAAATAAAGGTAACTGTGAATGTATTAAGAAGATAAACATTACTATAAATATCATGTTCAGTTAAGGACAAAGACTACTTCGACAATCATTTAGGAGAGAGAGAGAGAGAGAGAGAAGAAGAAGAAGAAGGGTAAAATACTGAGTTTAAATTGCTTTAAAGAGGTGTACTCAGTCACCCAGTTTAACGTTTCCGACCGACTTGTTAGTGGCAGGGGTTTGTATTATACTACCGATAACCATTTCCTCACTTCTAATTTTATAAGTATCATATTCATACCCTGGATGTATGAAATATTTGAGCAAACAGAATGCACTTACTTAAATTTCTTTATATAACAAGTTATGTTTAGATATTACAGCAATTTTCGTGACAATGTCAGCCCCAGGGTAATTTTGGCAGTGCCTACATGATCATACTTTAGAAACATGTATACTTTAGGTAGTATCACAAATAGGGAACTATTATGCTATATTGTGTAGTTTTATCTTTCTCGACAAAGCTGAAATTCTTTTAAGTATATTTTATTTCGAGTTGGTTCGCAATAATAGCGCATTTGCCTTATCTATTTTTTCTCTTCCTTGTCTTTAGTGAAGCATAAAGTTTATTAAGTATTAATAAACACGTACACGTTTTACCCTCAATATCGTTTAGTTATTAACTTCCCCAACTATCTCACCTATTTGTGAGTTTTCATTTCTTTAGCTTATGTCGATAAAAGGCTTCCAAGTATTGAATAATGACCAAGTTTCACTTCCCAAATCCCCAAAAGTTACCTTCTTGTCTTAATTACATTTCAGTTTTCAACAGAACTGTTTACACACACACACACACACACACACACACACACACACACTGTTGTTAAAATCATTTTGATTTTTCGGCGTAGCTGTATAATTTCGATTTCAACTCGCATCTTAAACCAATCAAATGTACGCTAACAGCGGTAAATAATTCTAAGCTGAATAAAAGGACTCCTGTTATTGGTAAACGCATCGTTATGGACTATAAAATTACTGTAAATAAGGGGTGCAGCTTGTATATATCATTCAGCTTGGTGTTATTACTTTTCTTTTTGATGTAAACATGAAAGTGATTTCAGTAAGTTAAATACAATCCTTTTCCATCAATTGAGGAATGCTACTTTGTGAAAATGATTTAAAACAACAAAAAAGAATCCACCGTGTTATGACATGAAACCCCTTAATTACTATGTATATTGAATTCTTCCAGCCTGCCGAGATGCTCTCATTGAAAATTAATTCGCCAAAACCAAAACAACTAATAACGCTTTTATATCATAATTGTCATATGCAATAATGATATGAACAAATATCAAACAAGGCCTATTTAAAGATATAATTTTTTGTATTACCGTCTATAAATAAGTATATTTCATAGAAAAAATACTGAACTATTTCTAGAGCGTACTAAATTTGTTGTGCGTCGGTCTTTCGCGCGCTTTTCCTCGGAATGTTCTAGAAGACTGGAAATCTCGTTTTTCTTTCATCCTACGCCGAATATCTTTTTTAAAGATATTTCTTGTTATTCATGAATTTGAAATTGTGATTTATAATTTGAAGTATATTAATTATTTCAGTTAGATTGTAAATAAGATTCTTCTTTGTTTTACAGAGTTGGACAGAACACTACCAAAAGCAAGACATATCTTAGCGATTAAAGTGTGTATAGCAGAATTTAATGCCCATTAGTTAAGATGGCGCTGGAAGCCGATGACGCGGCTATCTATTTCACTGCCTCAGATGGGACAGAGTGGGCGGAGTTTATACGTCAAAAACTGTGGAAGGAATACTGCATCTCAACTACCTTAAATGACATCAGTTTTTCCGATGCATATAAAGCCAAATCCCCAAGGTTAAACATTTTCTTTGTAACACCGGATTTTTTGGACCTAAAGCACTCCCAATGGAGCGTCCTTGACCATTTTTCCAAAGACATATCCCTCATTGTGCTCACGGGGATTTCTCCTGAGGACATTGACGCCACGGCCCGGAAGAGATTCTGTCCTTATGTTTTAGAATGGGAGACCCATGAGTTAACAGGGTCTGAGGAATCCGTAAGGGACCTCCTTGTTTTAATAATTGGGCTGTACGAGGACCAGTCACGGCGTCTCTCCGACAATTTTGACGACCCCTATGACAAATTGCCCGATGAAAGACCGCGCCAGGTGAATGGCGTCTTCGACGTCACATACAAGGTAAGCCCAGTGTTATATACTTTATCAGTCTCCATCGCAGAAGATCTCGCACAGATCTCTGTCATGGTGTGGTGAAAAATAGCTGAGTTATTGCTTATGGCAGTGAATCCACTGCGCCGGACTTTGGTACTTTGTATGCGATAAATCTGATCAAATTATATGCATTTTGTATAAAACATTTACTATGTATTTTTAATCATCGCTAATTCGAATATGCTCATATTCTAATTGATATATGATTATCATCTTTCATCAATATAATTAAGAACTTTACAGTTTAATGAGTAACTAAACAGTTTTTTTTCTTCTTAAAAATATTCAATTTGTACATGTTTGTATCACGTGCTTCAATAAAACTCTGTATGCATTTTTTTTACACATGTTAATTTGATATGCGTGAATGTATACCCATTTAAAGTGACTCATATTCCCGTTAAGGAAGGAGTTAATCTCTTGTACCATGTCTTGATTTATGAATAACACATGTCATTATTATATACAAGCACTATACAAAGTTTCTAAATTGTATGTTCAAAACATTAGGCAATTTAACATATGTAGCCCCGCGCGTTATAAGGTCTCTGCGAGATAAAAAAAAAACCCATATGTTAGGTGTTATGGTTTGCATTATTTTATGATTTCATTCATATTCTTTCGTGTTTAATTATGGGATATACACATTTTTGTTGAACATCATTATTAAAGAAAGCAACAGCATCTTTTGATAAACTCATACACTGAAAAAGTAGACCGGGTATGTTTCGTAGTTGGCAATTAATAGCTTGTCTAACGTTCATCGATCTGAAAACTAAACCATACGAGCAATTTGATACAATTTCATATTACTTAACCTCTTAACTCATGAATATTCATGTACAAATTTATGACTTGACGAATATTAATTTTCAAAACTTTGAAGGATATATAAAATAATGTGTTTGTTTTCTTTTCCACACAGACAGAGTAGAAAATGAGCTACAATATTGTATGAGAAAACACAGGTAGAAGCTGTCTGATCAGGATCAGCTCTGTTTGCCACTGTGTCAAAATGAGTTTATATGAAGTATGATGTCTGTTATGGTTCATAAATTCATAAATAGGTTAATATGATTATTGAATACCCACGCGAATTATCTCGTGCACCAGCGATGTAACAAATAAGGAAATGATGATCGGGTTAGTCATGAACACGATGAGTGGGATTATCAACACTTAAAACAACACTTGGCAATACTTAAGTTTAATCTGGCATGTACTCGAACATGAAAAAGCTGCTCATGCGGTGCACTAGACAATGCACCATGAACAAAAGATCAATTAAGGTTTAATATTACTAATCAGTTGAATGATGTATATTTTATATTTATTCCAACTGTTTTCTTCAAAGTATACGCTTGATCTTTATTTTACAGATTCCCAAATTGATTTTCTTTTGATGATAAACTATTGTTAAACCTTTTACCCTGTTCTCTCTTTCTTTTTAAATTCACGTATGTGGGTAGAAATCTATATTTTATTGATAATGATTTTCTTTTGATGATAAATTGTTGTTATACTTTTTTTTAATGTACCTATGTAGATAGAAGACTATATTTTATTTCGAAATTAGAAATCTGTAAATTGAACCTGTCCTTTTCGTTAGTATGTACCTTACACCCACTGTTTGTTATCAAAAGTTTGTATTATATTAAAAGTTATGAAAATATGGACATGTTTTGATAGAAATAAAATCATGAGTGTAATAGCTTTCTATTCGCGATATGTTTAATAGCCCCTTGTTCTCGAAAATATTTAAGTACGATATCAGGCTCAAATATGAGTATCATAATCAAATCCCTAATGCAACGAATGCGCATAGTTTGAGTCTGAGTATGAAAATCATACTTTAGTATTATTTTTATTTTCAAGAACACGGGGCTTTCTCTCAGTAAACGCAGATAAACATCACACAGATGACCTCACACAGATGAAATATCACTTACATATGAAACATCACACAGATAAAACATCACACAGATGACCTCACACAGATGAAATGTCACTTACATATGAAACATCACACAGATAAAACATCACACAGATGACCTCACACAGATGAAATGTCACTTACATATGAAACATCACACAGATAAAACATCACATATAGATGAAACATCGCACAGGTGAAAATCACACAGATAAAACATCACACAGATGAACATCCCACAGATAAAACATCACACACAGATGAAATATCACACATATAAAACATCATACACAGATGAAAAATCACACAGATGAAACATCACACAGATAAAATATCACACAGATGAAACACCCCACAGATAAAACATTAAACACAGATAAAACATTGCACACAGATGAAAAATCACACAGATGAAACATCACACAGAGATTAAACATCACACAGATAAATCATCATACACAGGTGAAGCACCACACATATAAAACATCATACACAGATAAAACAAAACACAGATAAAACATCACTCATAGATGAAACATCATACACAGTAAAACATCACACAGATAAAACATCACACAGATAAAGCATCACATACAGATGAAACATCACACAGGTGAAATAACACACACAGTTGAAATATCACACAGATAAAACATCACATAGGTTCGAACCAAGGTGCAAGTTACTTTCCCAGTTACAAAACAAATGTCTTGAAACATATAATGAGCAAGAAGGTTTAACTTGTGAACAATTATTTGGCAGTGTTTCGTTTGACTTTCAGGATGGCACGGTCTACGTCCTGCTGGAGAGAAAAGCCGAAGGAAAAGTGGCAGTAAACTTCGCCACGGGAGAGTACGTACCTCACCTGCGTCATACAGACATCGCTGTGTATGCTTTGAATCACGTCGGTAAGTTTCATTAGTGTTGACACGTCCTAAACAGGTACCGATGAAATCATTACAAACTTTTAAGTTGATTTCAAATTGAAATTAAAACTGAAAAATGGTCTATTAAAAGTTCACTTATTCTTTAAAATAATTTAATAATTAGGTTTTCAATATGACACTTCAATAAAAAAAATACATAAAGTTACAAATACTGTATTTTAATTGAAGACGATGAATACATATTTACCGCACCACTTTTTAATGGTAAATATTACGGAATAAAACTACAGTGAACCTTTATATAAGGGCTGCCACTGTATAACAACCTATCACGAATCACAACACTTTGTTCAGGATTTTTTCCGTTACGTTATGTAGCTCATTACTGCGAAGACCAGTTGATCTTCCATAATGTCTTATGACTGACAAACGTATCAATACATATCAGAAAGGTGTTGACCATTCCTTTTAACATATTCACTTTTGTGATTGCGTCACGTTGCTTCCTGGATTAATGATCTCGTCGACTTTGGTCCCTTGAACAGTTAAATAGTTGCTTTAATGCTGAATGAGAGTGAGAGTTTATATATTGTTTATTTCATGAATCATTGGGGACAGGAAATACGACAGTGGTCATTACAAGTAGTCGCGGATTGTGACTAATGTACTTGAAATAGGGCTGCGTGACATCTGTACTGCGGAGGCAGACGACTTTGATACAGTATAAACTCAAGTGATTGTAACTTGATACTGTAGGTGAACGTATAGACAAATAATAGCACATTTGATCGTGGCCTCTAACCGTACAGTTTAACTCTTCAATCGGCTAGATGAACACAATGGCGTTCCTCGTGCAACACGAAGGTTGACAGACGACAATTGATGTCGTCTGACTCAGCCTCGTTTTGGATAAGAAGTGGTTCCTTGTCTGTTCTCATACCCTCATACCAACTTGAATACTATCGATTTAAGTGTCAAATAAAGTTATACCACTTTATGACCTGTTCGTTATACTATATGGTTACTCTATGATGGAGAAACAGACTCTATATTTACAGTCAGTTAGTACAGGAATTCATGTTTGTATGAAACCTTTTCTACAATATAAACAATGACCAGACACAACAAAATCTTTCTCATGCAGGAAGTACTTTATTCGCTTTGAATGACCATTGGGTAAATACGCTATTCTTTTCAGAGAGAGAGAGAGAGAGAGAGAGAGAGGGGGAGAGAGAGATTTGTATAACATTTAAAAATTAATTCTGCACTTGATCTATAACTACATTTACTTTACCAACAAGTGCCACTGCAGCTACACCGTCCCCGAGTGGTTAGAGCGTCCGCCTCGGGAGCGGGAGGTCGTGGGTTCGATCCCCGGCCGCGACATACCAAATTCGTAAAAATGGTACTGTTAGAGCTCCCTTGCGTGGCGCTCAGCATATAAGTGTAGTTCCAGGACTGGTTGGCCCGGTGTCAGGATAATGTGACTGGGTTTGGTATTATGCCACATATCTACGACGTGATACTGCAGTGTGGCAGCACTATATCTGTCTCTAGTCGACATCGTCTCCAAATGACTGAAATACTGTCGGTCGGACGTTAGACCCAAAAGACAAACAAACAAACTGCAGCTACAGTAAAACCACAACTACTACATCGTCGGATACTACTACTACCACTACCACATTACGCAATAACATAACTACTATAACTGTGTCTACAACAGCAACTACTGCTACTACTTCTACCATTACTTTTCTACTACAGCGTCTTCAACGAATACATCTTCTTCGCATAATGCTTTTAAATAACTTCTATAGCTGCGTCAACATTAACAACAACTACTACTACCACTAATACCATTACTTAACTACCTCAGCTGCGCTACAACAATAACCACAGTTGTCACTTCTTACAACAACAACAACAACAACTGTTATACTGATATTTTCAGCCAAGGAAACTACATCCCTCACGATCATGTTAGACGAGGACTGTATAGGAGAGGCGATGTTCTCCCCAGACGAGCAGAAGTTCACGGACATCAAAACCATCGTTGAGGAACCTCCCTCTCCAGAAGCCCTTCCCCCTGCCCCACATAGGGTCACTAAAGCAGTTTCCACACAGACGGACAGTGTCTCAGACCCCTCAATGACGTCCCCACCCCCACCAGTGCAATGCAAACCTTCAGTCATGATGGACTACGACGTACCCCCACCTCAAGCGCACGTGAAAAGTGTTTCCGGCGTGAGTAAACCAAAGTTAGAACAATTACGTGAACTGTTGGAGGCGGAAACGGACGCCATTAAGTTAATGTGTGAATGTCTGGGTTTGGAGACCAATCTAATCCAACTGGACGAGAGACTTGCCTCTCTAGTCGCATTCTCAGAGTCTGTCAAAGGTCTTTTGTTACCAGGGATTCAGAGCCATAACGAAAAGGGTAAGTAAAATAATAGCTTACAGCTTATTGTTACGTATTTATTCAAATGGCATTGCTGTACAAAACTACAAAATAAGAAAGGTATTCATTTTTTCAGCTTAAAAATGAAATAATATTTTCATATATCTTAAAACTAGTATTTTCCAAAAGTTATTCTGACAGGACAATCGGTGTATAGTTGACAGAGTTTACGTCACGTGGGAAAATGATATGCCATGCTATTGAATGAGTCAGAAACTAAAACCGTTTGTTTTTTCACTTTCTTTTCTGTTTAAATCTTATGCTAAACACTAAAAAATGCTATGTAGCTAATACGTGTAATCTAATCCAAAGAAAGATGAGCCGCTTTTAAATACAATAGTTTTTCTTTTTTTATATAAAAGCTTTCTTTGCCGTATATAAAATCATTAATTTTCGTTGACAGTAAATTTCGTTGATAATGTAATTAAAGCAGTTATACGCGGATTCATATGGTATTTGAGATAAAAGATTTCCGTTGGGTTAGATATGAAGTGAATGAAACTCCACTAAATCAACATTAATTAATGTCCAACGAAAATGGATGATTTCACAGCATACCTGATGAAATTATCTTGATTTTATTTGAAAGTAGCATACTATTTTGCTTACATGTCTTGCATAAATCATCTGAATATAAAACAGGCCACCTCATTATATTGTATCATAAAAAACGAGAGCAAAATATTACTACTTCAACAGCAAAGCTACCATTGGTCAATCTCAAACCGACTTTATCTTCCTTTTGGTTTTTACATTTTTTTTCATAATGCGTCCATGCCGAATCGCATATTATACTATGCGCTTGTCACGGAAGTGGGAATGGGGGCTATTTAAAATGACCGTAAACAGGCAGGAGGTTTTGTTGTTACTGTTTGTAGCATTCAGGAAGATATATTACAAGACTTAGTTATAAAACAAAATAATTATCAACAGGAAGAAAACTACAAAAATGTTTTAATTGCGTTTTCGATAAATATGTTGATTTGGGGAAGTCTTAAAGCATTGTCTAAGTGAAGCAAGCAAAGGCTGTTATTTAGATTTTATATTATGTTGTTGTTATCACCTTGGTAACCTTGACTAATTGATAATACAATCGCACGTAAGTACAACCATGGCAAGCGTCACTAGAATCATCATAATCAGAAGTCCCCCTAAATTTGTGGACATTCAGAAGCTCTGAAGATTCAAATTTATCAGCAATTTATTTCAAAAGAACACCTTTCTTTTTTTCTATCGTATCATGTATTTCAATCAAGTATTTCAACATATATGGGATGACTTCTAAGTCGGTTAGAATCCATTAAGACATTTCTCCAGACAATAGAAGCCTATGCTCGCTTCGGTCTTCTATTTTCTGTAGAAATGCCTTAATAGACACTATCCTATAAATATAGCCTGTAGCGTTTTCTAGTTGAAGCAAAACGACATGAAATCATTCACACAGATGATGTTTTACCCACATTATATATCCTATTATCATCAGGTCAAACAAATACAGAATGGCCGACCCTGTTTCACTTTGGCGCCAGATACAACCTCATTCGTTTCTGCAAATCGCTTCCGTTATTGCACGAGGCGATAGTCACGTTGAACATGGACGGACAGACGCCACGTGACGTTGCCCAAACACACGGGCATACAGAACTCGCAGAATGGTTCGGAAGCGTTGCTTTAAGTAAGCATACCTATCAAATTTGTTTATTTTAGTATCAAAATTATCTATGGCATCCAGCTTTTCACTCATTTGAATCTACTTTTTTTCACAGATTTGTATCTTGTATGATTAATAAATTCATTTATTTGACTTATTGACTTAACGTTGACTGAGAATCAAGTTTTACAAGTAATATACTACACCCCTTGGCGATTCTTGTGTTGGACCAGTACTTGGCGACTAGAAACACAATGAAAACTCATGTCATGTACGTCTTGCACGGCGACTTTAGATATCTTAATTGATATTTATTTTGACATTCGTATTGTATGACTAGTTTAAGGTGAGTTATCTAAATCATCTGTAATTTAAAGATATGATAACCACTGCATCCTAAAGTAGATAAGATTCTAATAGTATATATTATGAAAACAAACTGCATCTAAGAGGAACGAAAACCTAAGTTTAATATAGACAAGGCTTGCTTATCGAGATACAAGGAATGATCAGTTATGCCTTATAGATAAGAGCTTGGGTATCATTTGCCTTTCACATAATTAATATTGTAGAATACTTAGTGACAAACTGGATTTTGTTAGTGACCTTTGACTTTTATCATTCAGGTCAAGAAAATAGTAAAAGTTATTCCGTTATGTTAGTTACTGGTATAATTCCAGTCACCTCTGAATGTTCCACAATTTAATTTAAGCTTAATTCACCTCAGCATTTATCTGAGATTTAACCGGGTATTCAAACTAAGGGTGGAAGCAATATTCTGTATTGTATAACCAGGGAAGAACGGAAAGTGTGACAGCGGGATCGGCCGGGAGTCCTACCCCGACACGCTAGCCCCGCCCACACCGCACACAGTCCCCTCATACTGCAATGTCCCTTCAGGCAAATCTGTAGGACGCGCACGGATTAATGCACACACGGACATAGAAGCTGACGACGAGTATGTGAACGAAGGTAAATTGTGACTTCCATACTAATTTAATACTAAATATTGCCGATATATTATGTAAGACCAGGTTCGATTCCACCAACAAAATTGAGAGCTATAAATAATATAAAAATCTCAAGAACGGTTGCTTATTTTTCCCATAGTATAAGCAAATCAAAACTCAAAAATCTCGCCAATCTCTCCCATGTAATATTTAAGAAAAACTAAAGTCACAGTATCAGTGTTGAATTTGTATGGACAGACACTGATAAAAGAAACAAGTAAACCTAAAAAGATAACTTGTTATTTCATTTTTTTATCGCATGCATCCTTTTTCTTCCTTGACCGTTGAACAGCTATGTTTAAACTGCAGATTCTCTACAGTTACTATTGAGCGTCTCTTTGACATTGCTGATATAGTTCTGTTTTCGATTTAGTCACAAATCTTCCCAAAACAATGAATTTCAAGTCAGCACAAGTGTTCATTTTAGGTATATTTGTTTCTTTCACCAGTATCTTCCCATACAATTCAACGGTTTTACACTGATATTGTGGCTTTCGTTTTAATATAGTTTTACATGGGAGAAAGTGGCGAGATTCTGTCGGTCAGATCTCTTCCGACGTGTTTTTGATTTCGTGAACACTTTTAGGGCGGTTCCTTAGGCAACGGAGTGTTTTTGTCCCTGTATATCGTTATTTATTCCTTCAACGCTAGATAAGACCAGTTTTATGAAAATCTATCAATGATCAAAGGAGTTACGGGTATTGAAACGACATGATGTACGATTTCAATGGAAAGAGTTACCTTACCTTCTTATTATATATAATTTCATTGATTCTTTTTTAATGCGGCAGTTTTTCGGTCAAGGCAACGTAGCGGGTACTTTTGAAGCAAATGACTAAATAATATAATGAGTTACCTTAAAAAGTAACCATAATAGTTAGGAATTAAACATTTAAGTATTAAACTATAACTTAGCTATAAGTAGGGTTGGTTGAGTTGTCACCAGGTGACACATTGCTTTCGAAAAAAATATAATAACAAACACTATGATTACAGATTTTTTAAAAATCATAAAAATACTGGTAGTCGCAGGCATGTTGTTACTTATTTCTCACTCCTGTATGGTCACTCGGATTTTGCACGTGAAAAGGCATTTCAAACGACCTATGGTAGTTTGTTAGACTTACCCTGTTGCCTCTGGGCAGTCGAATGTTTTCCTCTATCCGTGTTTACCTGGACTTCACCATATTACAGAAATGTTGTTTCAACGATGACACCTTCCAAAATAA
>CM037791.1:3401066-3451066 GCA_021229015.1 Solen grandis | reverse complement strand
TGGAGCCCTGTGACCTCCTCCACTATATGAGAGAATATCTCCTGCCATTGTTGTGACTGAAAACATTAGACACTGGTTATTAACCTATCAATGCATAATCATTATTGACTAAGACATACAATGGTTTCAGAGGATATGAAATTTAAATAAAATCGATGCAACAAGATGCATCCCTCAATACGAAGACACATGGAGGGTGACCACAGATGTAAAACATAATACAATGAGTAAGTACTGAGCTCAGAACTGAATACCTCATCATAGAAATTCATTAATTTATTTATACAGTTTTTTTTACTACATTATTATTCAATGTTTATCAAATATTATTATCAAATCTTATTTAATAAATCTCGACCATTATCCATACACTTTACATTAGTATCAGCAACCAATATAAAACCAGATCAGCCTGCAAGACTGCAAGTTACTTTAATCAGGAGGGGTTACAACTTACACAGGGGTAGCATGGTTCAGATACCAAGGGCAACCAGCAAGGCTAAGGCCAAAAGACCCCTTCTTCATTTTATTTCAATACAGTACTGTATAATTTCATTCTTAAAACCTGGACATCTCACCCTTACAATGTTGTGGGCACTTTGACTGCCTTAGCAATTAATGCAGTCAGATCATGGTCTGCATTGTTGGCTATACAGTCAATAAATTTTCAGAAAGCATCCCAATAAACAATTGATGGTAGAGTCCAAAATGAAATGACAAGTCCAAATTTAAGAAATTTAGCGTGGAAAGTGTTAAATCACAATTCACTTATTTTCTCACAGTCCTCATAAAGGTTACTTACATCTGGCTTTTTAAATGCCTTTTCATCTATATCAATGTCCAGGAAATCTTTCATAGAGCTGATTATTTCTGCTTGAGATATAAGAGGGTAAGCGTAAGCCATGTCTGAAATAAAATTGACACATTCTGGCAATGACAATCATCAGGTGGTAAATGGCCAGTTTGGTTGGAATGGATCAGTAATGGATCTATATAAAGATTGGTCAGTAAATTAAGTTTGTAGAAATAAGAAGTTTGTCAAACATGACTTTTTAAAATTCATGTGTATAACTATATTATCTATCTATATATACTGCACAAACTCCCCTTTCGGGTATTACTGGCAGGTGATTTAAGTGAAAAACATCATAAAATTAATGTCACATTTTAGTTGTTCTATGTGTATTTCTTGTATATATTTTCTTTTCAAATTATCAAAGAACTTAAAACTGTCCACAGTGTTTGGGTTTTTTTTTCACTTTGGGGAGAAAGTGGTCCAAGTCCATGGGGGGGGGGGGGGGGGGGGGGGGGGGGCACAAATGAGCTGAGAGGGGAATTTTTCTACTTTGTATAATGTTGGTGTTTTGTTGTATTTTACTGTTATTTAATGATGTTTTATTGCATAAATGAATATTAAAAACAATTATATAACATGTTTGAACAGTTTTATTAACAGTCCATGCACAATGAAAAAAATGGGGGGGGGGGAATATATACTACAGGAAAAGGGGAATACCTTTTATATTCTCCGAATATTTTGACCAAAAAAAAACCACTAGTCTGACGTGAAATACAGGTACTGTACATCCAAGGTATTTTGTCGATTCATGTTAAAGTTTATGTCCTTAAGGATTACAATTTCATTTGATTGGGGTTTTTCTTCTAAGGGACACTGCATTTTATTTTTCAAAACGGTTACGAATTGACCTGAAAAAGGTTAGGAAACGACAAAAAAAGTTACGAATTGGTTTGATTACGAATGAACCAGGGTCGATGTGGTGCGAATCAATTGTTGCTACAGATGTTTACAAATGCATTTTTTTCTGGACTTTCTGGTATATTTCAGCAACGAAATGGGAACATTATGGAATGTATCCCGAGTATTCGAAAATTAAAACATCAACCCCAACATAAACTTTTGTAGCAGTCAGTGTAGGCCTACATGTTACGACGATGTTTTCTGTCAATCGAGTCAGTTTAAGATCACACAGAATAATGAGTCATTTATCATAAATAAAAGAGTTTCGTTCATCCGTTTGAGTAACACAACAGTACCTGTATGTATATGTTTAAAGAAATCTAAGTAAATTCAGTATCTTGAAACATTGTTTTTAAATTTTGCGCCACTTCCGCTTGTATAAGGGTAGGGTCTAGAATAAATTCATCGCCGAATATCATTATCGTCTCCCGATGCTCGAGAATTCTCCGATGATCGGAGCTATACAGTCTAAGGTCTAAGATTGTCCAAAACAGATCGTCGAATTTAGCGAACCACAAAATCGGGAATGTGTAACAAAAGGTCGGTCGCCCCGACCGCTTTGATACTTCGGCGAGACATCCTACCTGTTAGGATGAAAAAAAATTCGGAAGCTCCGTGAATGCTTTCCCGGCTGGTATTACTGAAGGGCATTACTCCAACCCCCCCCCCCCTCCCCCCCCCCCCCCACACCACCCCGGTAATGGGGAATTTGGGGCCACCCCCTGAATTTTTTTTTAATATAAGTAAATGATATAGGTTTCCCGTACCTTTTCAATTTTAAAGGGGCTTAAATATTTAATAAGTTCTATTTAATAAGTATTTTCTGACCCCCCACCACCTCCTGGAAGCAGTTTTCACACAGAAGCTTCCTATGGGATAGATGTAGCCTAGGAAGGTGGGCCCGTTCCGCGTGTCGATTATTTTGTTCATTTTTAATTTTTAATTTACGCATTTTGGTAATTTCTAAATGTTTAATTATGGACAAACAATATTCAGTAATAATAAATGTTGATATTAATATCCGTTTTATTTTGAACACAGATTTTGTTTTCTGTGCACTAGTCTTTCATATTCATTGACTTAATTATTAGTAACATTACTCAATGACAAATTACTTGGATTTAATTTGAATTAGTGATCATAATTTACATATGCATTGTTCCATTATTGTTGTTGGCAAATTAAAACCTTCAAATTCTTTCATTTCTTTTTCATTTTTTTTTATGAATTAAAAATATCATTACATTCATAAATATTTAAAAAGTGAACATGATGATATACAAACCTACTGTTTGTATTTATTTCATTCATGAAAAAAAGAGGAATGAATTCAGAAGAAATAAACTGTTCCGTTAGAATAATACTTCAAAAGTTATGCAAAAATGATAAAACTGAAAACACATAGAAACACAACCCATTTCTGATTAAGTTTAATTTACATGGTTAATTATAGGTATGAATCCTTAAGAAAACGCATTACCTTTAACAAATCGGCAATTTTACATACCTGAAAGTTCATCAACCTGGCAGTTGATTAGCACGCTTTTAATGCAAGATTTAATATTTTAAACATGTAGAGAAAATGAATTGAAAATATATATAGTCAAAGATTTTTTTTCTTTGTGCTCTGCTGAAAATGTTTTGATACCAATTACATTTTGATGCCCATTTTAGACTTATTTATTTTTAGGCTTTTTCTTAAACTGCATCTAACTGATACAAACTTTTTGTAATTGGCTATTTTTATATCGCTCAAGTCTGGTGGTACCTTAGGTATCATTCGGCAAATGTTAATCAGTGAACGTGTCATTCAATTTGCATACGCATGCAGCTTATCACTCAGTCAAGGACGACTACCGATTCGGATTACCTGAACACATTAACAGCAGGGGTGCTTAATACAGTAGGAGTCTGGCTGGTCAGGTGGTCAGTATGGGGCCCACGATGGGGATTTCCTCAAGACAGCACAAACATTATGTAATTAAGGGATTTTATAGCCTAGAAAAAATGTATGACCAGGATCCGGGCCTGCATGATTTTTTTTGATTTTTTTGTTTCAGTAGAATAACGCTAACGTTATCTTTTTATTTCATCGAGTACGTGAGGAGGAAAATCAATATAATTACGTACGATCGAGATGCAATAAAATATATAATACAGTTCCCACATCAGTGAATATACCTACTCTTGGTGGCCATCTTGAAAGGCAAATTAAGGGTTTATATTTCTTATATATATATGTATATCAGCTCAAAAAAAATCAGTAAAGAATGAACAGTGTAACTTTTTGTTTAAAATATTGTTTTTTTTTATATATTTAAAATGATTAATTAAAGCTGTTCAATTTAACATATATTTCAGTAAGATTGACTGAAAAATAAAAACACAGCGGTGATTTAAAAATAGCAATTATACTCAACATTTGGCCTGCATTAACCTCTAAAGATGGCTGTCAAAAAGGGTCTAATCAGTGCCTATGAGATCACACGGCCGGGAACAATGTATAGTATAATAATAAATAAAACTTAACATTTTTCATTTTGCCATCAAGTCCTCCATAACCTAATGAAACAAATAAATATATAGATTAATATAAAATATGTAATTTATGAAAATGAAATGAAATGCGGAATATTAATTTTGATTTTATATAAAACTGCAAAAACCAAACTAAGTTAGGCCTATTACCTTTACTATGACATAGGCAAACTAAACGACGGCCTCCTTCCCCCCCCCCCCCCCCCAGTAAATCCTGCCTTTTCATGTTGGACCGTAGTTTAAACTGATAGAGTCTGGATCACTGGAAGCATGTATTAATGGAAGTCCAAATGTTGAAAACATGTTTACAGATGTGAACAACATTTTAAACCTGTCTCAGACAGTTTTCCCATCAAAAACATTTTTTGGCATATGTGAATTAAATGCAGACTGTTCGTTTTTAGTTCACCATTTTATTTCTTACTTCTTAAAACAAAATAGTAGGGTAATAATTTTGAGCTTTTGCCAAAGTTTCAACCATTTCAACATCGTTGGAAATAAAATTGGCAGTAACTTGGCAGTCGCCAAAGAGAGTAAAAAACTAGTATTTATTGAAGGACTAAAGTTATTTGGGCAGGCTCTCAACAATTTTTCCAAGGATGACAATCCTTTGAATACCTGTATAAGCAATGGGAAACTGGAAACTAGTTTATTTTTCAAGTTCTTACAGAATAACATTGGAACAGATAATGCATTAAACACAGTCTTTATTGTGGATAATATAACTGTGTTAGAAGATATTGGAGTGTCAACAAAGGATGTTTCAAGCCTTATACATATCCTGAATTCATATGTGGTGTCATCACTCAATGGCTGCTTAGTGCTAGCAGCAAATAACGATGCTAGTGTAGTTGATGAGGATGGAGGCTTGATCTGGCGGTTTATACAGCATTACTGCAATATCGCAATTGAGGTGAAAGGTCTTGAAAGTGGATACTGTAGAGATGTCCATGGACAGGTTAGTATTCTTGATGTTAATCTAACATGAAACCCCTAGATATGATATGCATTTCTGGGAAAGGAAGGTGTGTTGAGAGCATCTTTTGTTGGGTGTTTATGGCTTGGATTATGGATCTGAGGGCCACAGGTTCGAGCCCCACAACCACCTTAAATTTGAAGTCCTTGAGCAAGACTATTGCATTGCTCCAGGTAGTGTTACTACTGGAATACTGGTATATTATATTTCCCAATGAAAAAATGGTGATATTTTCCCCAAAATATGATATAAAGGCCCTTCAACATCTGAAAAAAAGGCCTGGAAGTGAACTTTCAAAGATATCAGTCACAATTAGTACATGCCTAAATGAAAGTTTTAAATTGAATAATTTAACCAATTTAAGGAATTAATTTAATTTTTAAAATTTACGTTACAAGATTGATCATTGAGTCTGTGAGTCACCTTCATTGATGTCATTCCAAATTAAATTTTCATAATCAAGAATTCAGTACTATATTGAAGACAGAACTTACTATAATTATGTTTTTACTTTTATGCATGTCAACCAAATTGAAAGGATTTACTCACAGGATAAATGAAAACTAACTAAATATTTGTGCTGCCAGAACATGATAAATTATAAAAGATATTTTCTTTTAATATCAGCTTCCTTTAATTATTCATGATTTGGATTAATGATGTATTTGGTTCAACATCCATATCAATTCTTGATAGAAAGTTTTATGTTGAAACACTATGTGAAAGTTGAAGATGTTGAAGATATAGTGTGCAACATTTATATTCCCAGGAAAGTCAGAATGATCAGCACATACCATGGGAGCAATCTGATCATATTTGGAAATGCTTGGAACATCATGAATATTTCAGTGGCAACAAACAGGCTGCATGTTTTCCTTGCCCAATTACATTTAGCTTTAGGGGACTGACAGCATTACAGTGACGCTTGTTTTCGTAAGGCAATCATGCAGAGTTCCAGTTCCTCATGTGTCTAGGGTAGTGTCATGAATGCCTCCAATTCCACATGTTTATTTTGTGTTTTCAAATACATGTATTATAACAATAGGATATTATATTAAGTGTAAGAAAAGCCTCAAACTGTACAATATTCATAGAAAAAACACATCGCAGGTCTAATATTAAACTTTATTTGTTTTATGTTGATCAAAAACAAGTTATCACAACTTATATTAGTCTGTCTCAATGGCTCTCAGGTGGTGGCATATGTGGTCATAATTGTAAGTGGCAACTGGTGAACTGAAAAAAACCTGTCATGTCTGGATAGGCAACCACTGTACCTTCTCATGTATGAGACCAGGAATCGAACCTTCAACTTGGGATGCATTGGTGAGAATTGACCTGCATCAGGCCAAACGTAATCAATATCCTCACAATGGAAAAGTATATTATCAACAGTGAACTCTTCCGTTGTCCCTGGATAGCAGAAAGATGGTTATAACTTGCATTATTACATGTCAGGATAATGTGACTGGGCCACATGTGTACTGCTTGATGCTGCAGTGTGGCAACACTATATCTGTCTCATGTCTGAAATGATTGAAATACTGAAGATTGGATGTTAACCCCAACAAAACCCCTTTTTCAAAATTAGATACTTTCAAACAAAGTTTCTTTGCCTTTAATGTTAATTTGTATTTCTAATTCTCTTCAGTCTTTTAATTCACAAACAACCAATCATACACCAGTATCTACAACAGCCCAATGAGGAATACATGAAAATAAGTAATTGATAGATGTCATAAATTCTTAAACTGCACATATTATAATATCATAAATGTTTCATATTTTTTTCAGATGGTTGTA
Source organism: Solen grandis (assembly GCA_021229015.1). Classification (NCBI taxonomy): domain Eukaryota; kingdom Metazoa; phylum Mollusca; class Bivalvia; order Adapedonta; family Solenidae; genus Solen; species Solen grandis. The sequence goes on along the minus strand of CM037791.1, from coordinate 3,443,990 downwards.
ACATGGAAGAACACGTCAAGCAGGAAGAAAGAGGAAACAAAGTCATCACAATTCAAACTTACAGATAAAACATGTGTTTTGTTTGCTTCTGGAATGTCAACAGCAGTGTTATGAACATACGTTGTAAAATGAATAAAAGAATAAAAACACAGATTGTTTTAAATCATATTATATAGCATGGACACTGTGGTACTTATACTTTTACCAAGTAAAAAGAGGAATTTTAAAACAAGGAGAGAGAGATGGGTGGAGGATTACTTCTGTTGAGAAAGTACATGGCACTGCCATGAATGAATGTGTACCTTATATCCTTTTGAAAGTATACTGACTTTTAGTCTGTGCATCCTTTAGTTTATTCTTTTGTTCTTTTGTCCATCTATCGCACCTCTGGTTTACCATTGCATTAAAGCTTTTTTTCCTATGAAGATGACATCACATCTTCATGAAACTTGATACACTGGTACATCATGATATGAACTAAGTAATTTTTTATGCAATTTTTGGGCTGTGACCTGCAGGTCATCTGCCATCAGTGTTGCAGAGATACCTTTCCTTGTTACTTCACCAATAAGAATTCCTTGATTGGATCAGGGTCTCTTTAATACTATATATAGAGACCCTGATTAGAATATTAGTTAAAAACACAACACTTCAAGAACCTGAAGGTGTTTTGATGAATGTGTGTGGAAAACAATTCATATTTTTCCATGATTGGGAGAAGCATACCCTTTTAACTATAGAATACATAGAAGTGTTTTTATGGTAAACTCTACTGTTTTCTGTATATAGTCATTTAGTAATACTAGTTAATTTCTTTTGTTTAAAAAGCTACCGTAACATTGTGATAAATCACATCTCAGTATTGTTTGTTCATATAAATACTTGATGGCTTGATATGAATATATCATTAACTGTACAGTAAAGTTATCATTATACTGTTGAGAGGGCAATCGGTGAAATTTAATATATTGAAGAATTTATGTAACGCACTACATAAATTTGAATTTCAGCCAAATTTAAGAAAGGATGGGAATATGATAATAAAACTAAATATTTACTATAATTTCGTAAAAAAAAATGCAAGGGAGGCAATTCAAACCTTGACTAATTACATGAGAATACGCAGTTGTTTACCTTTAATTATTCACCATGCGCGCAGGCACGCACGCACGCGCACACACACATACATGCATAACACACACGTATCAATATGACTAAAGTACTGCACCTCCTCTTATTCGCTACAGGAGGCTAACCGTTGGAAGTTCGTGTACTTTAGTCAGATTGACACATGTAAATACTGGTAGTTATTTCACAAAATTCAACATCCATGTGTAAATATAGTAAATGTCATGTGGCGAGTCAGCATTTGACCGGGTGGCTATCTTTAACCATAATTATGTACAAAATGAAAAAAGACTTAAGCGGATGAACAAAATCTTGAAATTTCAACTACCGGTAAGCTGGTGACACTATTGCAAGATATAATCATGAATATACCGGTACACTACATATAAATACGGATTTCCTTGGTGATACAAGTAAATATTTTGACATAATTAACCCATGAAAGAATGTATAATCACAATCAATTAACTAATAAATTGATTTGTAAGAAACCTCAATATATACGAGTTCTTAAAATGACCAGGTGCCAGGCTTATCCTGCGAATTCAACACAAACCTAGCCAAAACGATAACCATGCAAGCTAAAACCTATCCTGAATTCTATAATGGTACTATAGATGACTGTTAAACTCGTTCGTTCGATAGAATGCTCGACCCGGGCACTAAAACGTACTTTTCCATTATTCTAGCTCTACGGTCGGTCTCTCCACCATCTAGTGACCCGCCCTTATAAAGGCGCAGTCTGTTCTCTCTTGCGCATCAACCAACAATTCTAAGGCAATAGAACGATACAGGACCAAAAATCAAAAAGAACGTGAACAATATTCTCATTCTTCAAATACATACAAATGCAATGACCCAGATAGCAAGGGTATATGGGACCCATATGGGCTGTATCTGGGTATGCCTATATGGGTTCGACGATGTGGGACCCGGGCCCCTATGTGGGACCCATTGGGTCCCATATAAAGTTTTTCCCATAGGAATATGGCGTATCTGGGTATGCCTATATGGGTTCGACAGTGTGGGACCCATATGGGTCCCATATATAGAGATTTACTGGACCCACATGGGCTGTATCTGGATATGCCTTTGGGACTTGTGGGACCCATATGGGTCCCAGATATACTATTTTACACATGCGCACTCTACATTTCCGGTTAACCGCAATATTCAAACCAACGGTCAACAACACAACGCGATGTTAACCTACTTAGTTTTTCTTCAGAGTGACGGCCAGACGAACATTATTAGCCTATTCAAAACGTGAAATACGTATGTATAACATTGATTTAGATGCCTTTCTAATAATTAAGTCTTGCTTTTTTAAAAATAATTCTGATTATGAATAAGGAATTGGTTTGTAACGTATTTTCGCGAGTTGAGTTCGACTTGTTTATCGTATATTGTATGTACCGGTAGTTCAAATTCAAGGTGTCTAAGTCTAGAATTTACTTTTATCTGCTATAAATTTTAGTTTGAGGACCAAAGGATCAATAATTTCGATCAAAAGTTAGATAAATTTTATTGTTACGTTTTGCATTTTTTACTGTATTGTTGAATAATAATGATTTGTATATAAGGTATACCTTCTGTTAATTTTATGTTGGAATTTTCTGGTATACATTCCATATGGTATTCCTACAAGATAACAAATCCTGCAAAAACTGTGTTTACTATTATCATGTATTTATTTATTTCTGTATCATAAAGCACTGTTATAAATCACTTGTATTCCGATCAAAGTATACCTTGCTTTAAACTTGCTACAGATATACATGAAGCTACATTAAGGTATTCACATCTCTGACATATAGAACTAGATGATTCATAATGTATACGCTTTGTGTAATTGTAGATAGAATACCAGAATACCTGTCAACCTGTTTAATTCAAATCTCTGGGACGTTGTGAGGAGTTTTCTGAATGGAAATGAGCTGGATGTAAACTACAACTTCCATGGACTGAAGGGGATGCTGCCATTTACCAAACTGCATATCATGGATGAATTTTACAGTAAGATTTGCTGCAATAAACTCTAGCCAAGTCTTAAATGTAATGAAGTCATAGTCAATGCCTTGGAATTATTCAATTTTTATATCATTTACAAGAAAGCTATGTTAAGACTAAATAGAACTCAGAGGCTTGAGCTGATAACACACATCACCTACATTATGATTTATTTATAAAATGCATTATTCAGTGGAACACATATGAAAAAATGATACTTTATTCTCATCAGTTATATTTTTTAGTTTCAATGCCAAGTTTAACAGTCCCAACATTGTTTGGTTTGCTTTCTTAAGATATATTTTATACCTTTTGAACTTTCAGAACCACACCACTGAGGACGCTGAGTAAGAGGTCTATAAATGACTGGCAGATGGTACTGAACAGGGAAGGGGGAAGAAAACAGTGCAGCAAAAGTCAGACAAGTCTTCAATGTAGGAATTCCAACAGGAGACACTCTCAATAAGTGGAGGGACAGATTCATAGTGAATAGTTTAGAATATAGTTTTGAATAGTTGAATATCAGTCCATTATTTTTCAGACACGCTAAACTTTGAATTAAGTATACTATACTATTTTTTTTCTTTTATTAAGCTTTAAAAGAATCTGTTCTGTAACTAACAGTTTTGTGGAGATTGGACTACTAGTATGTGCATGAGAATTGTTGATAAGATTAATTCAGATTATTTTTTCACATTGTTAAACATGCTATGCCAACAATCTATATGTTTTATATAAATTATATTTTCACATATCCATGTATCACTTGGCCTGAACAAGATAGTCTGCTTAGTCTGTATAATTATATTTTCACCACCCAGTTTGATATGGTTGATTTAAGTATTTTAATAGTACTGCTGAAGTAATCCATCATTACAGTTAGCCTTTTTATTTTAATTTTAATTTATTTTTTTTTTTATAGTTGTTATGTGTGTGATTGTATGCATTTATTAGTCTAGTCTTGTTATTTATTTTCTTTATACAACAGTATGCATTTTTGTATAAGTTGTTGAGTTTATGTGCAGTGTTAAAGATATGCAATCTTTAAGTGTTTGTTTTTGTTGCATAAGAAATTGTCTTATGGCTAGGAAATAAATTTTAAACTTTAAATAGCACATTGAAAATGAAAAATATCCATTTGTATTCAAATTGTATTTGAATGAATTATGACTTTTCGAATTGTATTTTCTCAGCATGTGATTAAATTGAAGTTTTAATTAAATTAAGAAGAAAAATAAAACTGTGTTGTATTTGAGGGACCAATTTTCTGATTTTCAGTAATATTTTTTTGGAGCGACAGACTTTCAGAGGCTGTTGGTACCAGTTTTCCACATTTGACTGCACATTCAGACAGTGCAGTGGTATGGAGCCATATTACATGCAAATGGGGTGCAGTATGGGCCCTTGGAGGGGCCCGATATTGGATCTTGATGGGCCCCTTGGGCCCAGCCCATATGGGGCCTATGTAGAATCTAGGGGCTGCCCATATGGGACCCTTAGGGGCCATTTGGAGCTGCCCATATGGGACCCTTGAGGGGCCCATATTGGATCTTGGTGGGCTGCCCATATGGGACCCAGGCCAATACAGGTTGCACTTTCGACATGGGTCCCATGTGGATAGCCCATATGGGGCCCATGTGGGAAACCATATGGGACCCATATGGGTCCCTTATATATTGCTATCTGGGGACTTACTATAATTCTATGTATATATTTGTATATCTTATATGATAGGCAACTAATAATGACAAAACTAAATCCCGGAACCAGTATAACGTACAAGATCAATCAATTAGATCAGTTTCAAAAAAGACATACGATTTGAAAGACAAACCAATATGTCAGTAAATACTGATAGAAATAATGTAATTCATGTGTGACAACATTTTGCAGCAATGTTGTTTAATTAATTACTTTTGACATGCTATAAAATTAATTTGCGAGGGTTTACCATACAGCCTCTCACCCGGGGAACCAGTCGCTACTGGTCGTCTCATAGATCAACAGGTTAATAGTCTATGATCTTCTATTAAAGAATTTTGCCATAACTCTGGTAAAAAACAACAACAAAAAACACAGAAAAAAAAACTTATACTTATAACATTGTACAACCTTTGATATGGATATTTAACCTAAATTGAAGTTGTTGTTTTTTTATCTGATTATAATATACCTGTATATATTGTATAGACAAAAATGTTTTACTTTAGTGTGTGTGTGTGTGTGTGTTTATATATATAAAAAAAAATGTATACGTATAAAATATAGTATTCACTATACTGAATAAATAACTGTTTTGGTCATTTAAAATCGAATTTTTTTTTTCCTTTTCTCATTTTTTTTTTTTTTCATTACCGTACGTGACTTAACTAATGAGGTATTGAACCACTTTAATGAGAGAGGATGGGTCTATAGAGATTGATCCAGCAATGCAAATGATTCAATAAGAAAATCGGATTTCTGGGATCTAATTTTAACAGTTGATTTGTTGGGAAACAGGAGCTCAGCACTGTGCGATATCAGACTGTGACGCGGTGATCGATTGTGCATTCCAATGTTCTAAGTCAGGTTAATCAATAAAATAGTCCCAGGTAAACACCTGTATGTCAAATGACTGTGTCGTGCGCGCGTGCTTTCAAAAAGCACAAATTAGCCTTCTGTACGTTTCCCGTGTATACAACAAGAGTAAGGCAAAGTACTTTTTGAAAAAGGTAAAAACATAATCATAATATTGGAGTACACTCAGTGAATATCACATGTCAACAGTCTGTCACCGATCTTCAACCCTGGCGGACTATTTTCTTGACACCTAACTTCCTGTCGACAGGTAAATTGATGTAATCAATGGACGGCAATGGAGGTGGATTTTACGGAGAAAATTAAAAACGTTTTTGATGTCTGTGATTCTGAAGGAACTGGATATATTACTGTTGATCATCTGAAGGAACTTGCCAGGGATCACTTTGGGGCCGATAGTGATGAGGTACGTGAAAACCAGTTAAAGTAAAAAGACATAACGGCCAGGTTGTTTACCTTTTGACAGGGGGTGGGTGGGGTAACTGATAATTGATTGCATGAGCAACTGTGGCTTTTAACTCTAAGTCTGATTTTGTCACAATGTACACAGGTGAATGATTTATATATACAGATTATTTACGATTAGAACTTAAATGCAAAGTGTAGTTCATAAGCAATATCAAATTCACATAAGTTTAACATGTAGTATATTGTACACATCACTGTATATGACAAAAGGCATTTCGTTTCAAGATGATATATGGTATAGTCTAAATTAATTCATAAGCATGAAATTAACAAAACAGAAAATTTTGCCCATTTTGTATTTAGACGTGTTCAGTTCTGCTAGATCTAATTGTGCTGTAGTGTCACAATTGTACATATATACATTGGTTAATTGTGTTGATAGTTGAGATTTTAGTAGTATTTATAATTAGTGTGCTTGGAGGCAGTTGCAGTATTTTTGGATCTAGTATATGTTGCTCTATATGTTTGTCATGAGATTCATATGAACCATGCTGTTTTCAAAATAAGTATCTATGGAGATTAATCAAACCTCTGCATGTATACTAAGTAGTAGCCAGTTTTATCACCTGTGTCAACAGGCTGTAAATAGATTTCACAGGTAACCCAAGTATGATTTATTAATGTGTAAACATATTAATTGTGAAAGTGTGACAAATGATAACATGCCCTTTGAATGGCTTCAGAAGTTCTTGATAGGGATGTGGTGATTTCACAGTTTCTTGTGTGTGTGAAACAAAGAGTAGGAACTCTAGAGCTTATTCAAAATTGAGCTGTTAAATTTAACCTTCCTCATAGAGGATACCATGAAAGACTTGCGACAGCATAACAGATCAGCTGCGAGTAACTTACTCGCAGCTGTCAGGTTTTATGCTGTTCGTGTCTCAGTGGTCTGGAACGAGGATTTTGTAATTAATTTGGTAAGGTTTAACTGTGGTTTTCTGCAGATCAGGCTTATGTGGTACTATTGAGTGCGCAAAATGATTCATATGAGGGAAGGGATAAGAGCTATAGTACAGAATTTTATTAGATCTATTGTTATCTTTTGATAAAAGAAGATTAAAAAAAATGACTCATTCATATTTATATTTATTGGATTACTTTATGATATGTATAAACCATTTATACAAAATGTACCACAATGATGATCACTACTATATGATGATTATGACTGGTCCCACAACTGATGATCACTACTATACTGATGATTATGAACTTGTGCTACCACAACTGTGATCATACTATATGATGATTATGAACTTGTGCTACCACAACTGATGATCACTACTATATGATGATTATGAATGTGCTACATACTGTGTCATACTATACTGATGATTATGAACTTGTGCTACATATGATGATCACTACTATACTGTGATTATGAACTTGTGCTACCATACTGATGATCACTACTATATGATGATTATGAATTGTGTACATATGATGATCACTACTATACTGATGATATGACTTGTGCTACCATATGATGATCACTACTATACTGATGATATGAATTGTGCTACCACTACTGATGATCATACTATATGATGTATGACTGTGCTACATACTGATGATCACTACTATATGATGATATGAACTTGTGCTACATATGATGATCACTACTATATGATGATTATGAACTTGTGCTACATACTGATGATCATACTATACTGGAGTATGGACTTGTGTACTACTACTAAACTACTGATTATGTAGTTACATGATGCATGCCAGATTGGTATTGTTTAATTTATGTTAGCTGAAGTCATTGTTACTCTTAATTATATATATATAATCCATGGATAGAATTCAGTATTAATCATTATGTGGAAATGAGAAAAATAAAGAAGAGAATAAAAGGAAGATATCAGTAATTTAGCAGAACTTGATAAACACAAACTCAACCAAACATGATTTTGTTTCCTTGTATTGTTCTTCATAGTTTTGTTAGTATTTTGCAGTTCTTAGCTTTATGTACTGAATAAACCTGAGGCATTACACATGTATGGATTTTCTATACTGTATGCAGTTTATTGGCATTTGGGTACAACACGTGTGAAAAGCATGACTGTTGTTAGATACATGATTGAACCTTTTACCCCTCTTTATGACTTTATGCACAGTATTGGCATAATGTGTCGTTAAAAATATCTCAAATCTAAACAAACAATTACAGCAGTTAGTATGTTGGGATTTTCTACATTGTATTACGTTCTAACATCCCCCGTCATAATCCTTTATAACTTTAACCTCAATTTTCACTAAGATTGTTTTAATCTTTATAAAGTTACATGCTTAACTGAAAAGCCTGATCATCAAAATTCAGTTTTATTACTAATGGTGGTACAATGGACAATGGTGGTACAATATACCACATTCAGTCAGTTATAAAGGTCAGTACTGAACAATTCATGGTATTGACAGCCTTATCTTTAATCGTTTGTGCTACTTTAGGTGATTAGTTAACATATCCTTATTCACAGCCAGGTATTCTTGATCAGATAACTCCTGTCTATACTCTCTTTGGTTAGGATTTTTCTAGCTGTGGTTGGTATCTTAAAGTCCCTGATAGGATCGGACTGGAGAGAGATTAAACAGGGTTTACTTTCCTATTTAACGAGATTAGAATCACAGTCAGGTCAGATATAATAAACCTAATTGTTAATACATGTATGCCTCCCAGAGCTCAGATTAAAGGCACATGCTTGTCTTCAGGCCTGTCTCTACCATCAAGGTTGTTTTTCTTAGGCAAGTCATTCTTTACTATATTCACAAGCTTATTATTATACAAGGTCTCAACAAGATATCGGAAGTGCAAATATTTGATATGCCATTTCAAAACAAAACCCATTTCCTAATAACCAGTTCTGAGTATGCTATTTTCTATGCCTATGGGTTTAATTGCACCCATATTGTCATTCTAAGCTTTTAGAAAAAAAACACATACACTAATACATGTAGAATGGAAATACAACCAAACATGATTATTCATATATAATAGACCTTTATGAGCAGACCTCTGCATACTGATATTCCCATTATTCTTTTCAGGCTGTGAGCTGTGAAAGATTTTTTTTAAAAACATTACCTCCTAAAGTATAAGCAATAAGAAGGAGAATCTTTAGGGACCCTAGCGGTCTGTCACAGGTTTGAAATTTTTATATACATGAAACAGCCCCAGTCATGGCTTAGTAATGAAGTAGGCCATTGTTTGTGTTACAGAACCCCTGGTAGGGGCTTCAGCATTACCAGATTCTCTCAAATAGATCAGCCCATGGCCACCCAGTTATTAATACCTAACATGCTGTTGGGTTTTGGGAAGTATTTGCACACACAGGATAACAAAACCACTTGAAGTCATAAAAATGTTGGCCTGAATGGTTGATTTATTTGAGGAATAATTCATTCCTTTCAAAGTTTGTATAAAAGTTGAAAAGCTAATATAACAAAGTAAACTTGCTGTAAGCTATACACACAAAACATGTAGTTTCAAATCCATGCATTCATTTTTGACTTTAGAAATTAAATCTGTACAGCGAATGTCCCAGGATTAACTCATTAGTTTGGTTATTGATTATACTCCCCATTAAGAAGATTAACCTTCATGTCCCATGGGATTAGCAGAAGCCTGTGTTGTGTTTGAGCGGTTTGATTGAGTGTGGTACCAGCAAGGCCGAGTCTGGCCAGAGCCCTGCAGACTTTGAGGGAGGATGCTCAGTGTTAAAACAGTGGCCTCTGTCATTTTAATTATTCATTCACTTGCTGTATGGTTTTCATCTGAATTTCACATACCTTGTTTTCATGTCCTCAGTGATTTGCTGGGAATGGTAAAATCACTCCAAACTCATCATGATAATTGTATAAACAGTGTTTTCCTTTCATTTTTCTTATTTTGAAACTGATCAGAACATAGCATCAAAAATAAATAATAAATATTTTTTATCTCTGAACCTTCACTTAAAGCAGCTTGCTCACAGATGCATGGTCATTGAGTAAGAATTTGATCTAAAACTCCATTATCAATACCCATCTATAGACCATATGGTCACCCAATGCAACATTCTGTGATTGCTGAAAGAAAGAGTAGTTTTTCTATCATTTGCTATAGTGTTCTGAACAGTATACAACCTTTTTTTCGAAGTCTTTCTTTATGAGTCTGTCATGTAAATTTGCTGTCAGAAAATTTGGATTATACTTACAAACTTGTTAGGAAGCCATTTTTCAGAATGTGTCACACGGTACGGCAACACCTGCTTCGGGGAAACGGTATTCTGTGTATTTAACCAGAATTTCCTGAAGCGAGAGTTTAAGAAAAAGTTTTTTGTGTAATGTGATGTACACAAGCAGAAGATAATTTCAGAAAACAAAGACTTCACTAACATTAATGTGAGATTTTATTTCTAACGATGAACTGTGAACAAGCTGCTTTACGTTTTAAAGGGAATAATGCATAGATGCGGAAGCCTTTGCCCAATTATGAAATATATAGCTTCCTTGAATAAAAACTCCTACCATGCATTTTTTAAGGAAATTAAAGGTGATGGAGGAACACTTAGAAACTTAATAAAAAATGAATGGGACTGGGGTGATTTAACAACCGTGCACAGCTGTTAACTAGAGGTCAATCTCAATTTTTATTTGTCATGAAATTGTGTCACCCATTTATACTCCATTTTAATGTTCTTTAAAGAATGGTATTAAAACAAATGTTATAAATACTCATAAAAAGAAGCTATCATTCCAGTTTGTATACATTTGATTCTGTTTGAACTGGTTATAATTATATTAATATAACAGTTGGCTGATATATAATTTACAGTCAGACTATACTTATGTTTTATCAGATAAATCATTTTTTTCCACTAGTAAAGAATGAGTCACTTTACAACACTCAGATTTCAATTAATCGAAAGTATTTAAAATGCTTGAGGGAATTTCTCTGAGTTTGAACTTTAGTATCACTGAGCACACTTATGTATCTTTCTCTTGTCTCAGTTTTATTTCCCCCATTTCTAAAATGAAGCAAGATTTGATTTTTTTTATGCAATTTTAATCAGAGACTGCTGCTCCCTAAGATGAGTTTTAAGCTCTTTTATTTAAATGCATATGGTAGAAGCATTTCGGCAGCAGACCTCAGCAGTTTGCGCTTGGTTCATCCTAAATGCTTCCAGCACATATGTTTGCAATAAAGACCATGCAGCTATAAAACACAAGTGGCCTTCCCTCAAACCTGCATACAACACAACGAAGTGGTGTTAATTTCCTGGAGATTTTAACAACAGCTGACACTTTGTGTCCTCTCAATTTGAGCTGTGAGCCACTCAGACCGGCTTCCTTATCAAGAACATTTGATCATGACAAAATGCATTTAAAATTTTGTCTCTTGGCCCAATGTTATGCATTGAAGTTTATAAGCATTAATAGTAATTAACCCTTTCCCTCATATAGACTCATTTTGACGCACTCAATAGGTATCACATAAAAGCCTGATCTGCAGAAAACCACAGTTAAACCTTACCAAATTTAATTATAAAATCCTCATTTCCAGGCCACTGAGGAGCAGCGAACAGCATAAAACCTGATCAGCCTGCGAGTTACTCGAAGGCTGATCTGGTTTTATGCTGTTCGCATAGGTCTTTTCATGGTTTCTCTATGAGGAAAAGGGTTAAAGCATTAAATTCACAATGGTATTTAATTGGATTATCAGGATATTCTTAAACATGACATCATTCATATGATCATTAATTTGGTCTGCTTCATTCCTCATGATCAAAATTTACAGGTCCATGGGACTCAACTTGGATTTGATTACGTGTCCAATTATAGAAATTTGGAGTCAAATCTTATTATCATACGGTTTTATGTTTTTGTTTATTCTTATAAAATATCTTCATGCTTTTAATTATAACACATAACCAGTCATTGTAGTATTGAAATTTAGCCTCAACAGTTTGGATCAGAAAAAGAAAATCTCAAAGATAATCTTGCATCCAAGGACTGCAGTTTGTTACTCCCAGGAGTCCAGATCATTTCATTATGCATAGAGGATGCAGAAAATAGCGTCCTATGAATCCCTGATTCCTAACTGGCATTGTCATGTTGCAAATACAATTCTTGTTAATTTGTCTTTTGGGCTTTTATTCATGAAAGCATCGCATATAGGCTGAATTCAGAACATTTTCAAGGGTTAGAAATTAACTTGTACTTTGGTTTTCAAGTGGAGTTTGGTGTGAATCTTGTTACAATTCCAAGTTATTTGCTGAAGAATAGTTTGTATCATTTTTTAAATAGGACCTTTTTGATCATTTTGTGTTTAATTTATTTGTATAAGGACAGTACGTAATAGTAGATTGTAGAAGCTTTAGAAGTAGCAGCAGAAGCAGAGCTTGTATTCTTAGTTGTTTTGGTAAAAATGGGATCAGTGGATTTGTTATCCAAGCATTGGTCATTTCAATTGAACCAGGAATAGTCTTCTTTCAAAGACTGAGAGAGAGAGAGAGAGAGAGAGAAAAAATCATTACTTTTTCAAATAATTCTGTTCATATTCTTATCATCACAAGCTTATTAAATGTAGGTACAGCCTACAGTGTTTGTGTCAGTCTCATTGTTGGTTTTAAAAGTCTTGAAAGCTACCATGCCATTAGTTACGATGTCGAAACGTCTTGTGGCTAAACCTTTGGGCCACCAACATTACAATTCAATATTCATAATTTATTGGAGCAAATTCGACTCAAGTAAATACGGCTTAAAAGCGGCATCAGCTACATAGAATCGGTATATTTTGCATTACTGTTACCATTTTTGGAAGATTTTTCGTTGGAAAACCTTACTTTACTCTTCAATACACAGTGTTTTTTCAAATTTATCGGGTTCCTCCTCCGAGGTTTGCCATGTTGATTTAAATGAGAAAACATTTATCGGTTTGCGTAAAAGTGCTAACCAACTCAGTAAATGACATGAACAAACATTTTCTCGCAATGAGGATGAGATAATATGTCAATAGATTGCCCAGTTTGTTTTAGTAGCATATTTTCACTGTATCTTCCTAAAAATTCAGCAGTTGTGAATCACGACCGCTGTGCTCCAAAGAATATATAGGGACAGATTTACTACCGTGTCGAGCGCTAGCTAAACACCAGGTAGTAACATTACTTCTACCATGCCATGGCAGCTTGATAAGATTCTGTCAAAATGGTAATATCTTATATGTAAGCTATATGTTAAATTCTTGATTTCCTTTAAATTTGATGTAGGTACATATCCCTCTAAATAAATTCTAGTTACCCAATAACTTCCCTGTTGATTGTAGTCTGTGTTACTATTTTTTATGTATAAATAGTCCTGTTTTCTCTAAATCAATGTTTGCTTTATTTTGACTGGACTGAGTATGCTAATCCATCAACAATAAAAATATGCCATTGAAAGACTCAGTATTATGTCATATCAGTGTGCATTCATGATTTTTATGAAGCTTCCTGGGGCATTCTATTATTGCAATGTAAATGTTAATTTAGATTCTATCTTGATAATGCAAGTTTCATTCATTTGACATTGCACCATTAGTCTGATTCCCATGGTACCATTGTCTGGTAATGTCTGGTAATCTGGAGCTGCCAAGATTACTTTTCTTTCAATATTTCATTATGTCATTGTAACTGTTAGATTCCTTTGTCAAAGCAATTTTCTGGGTTTTTTTTTTTTTTTTTTAATCAGCTTCAATTTTCTAAATAAGAAACTGATATTATTGTCATGATCCTCAGATTGATGTCGGCATCTGTGTTGGTAATTCTAAAGTTTTCATTCAGGTCCATTTCTCTATAACTGTTCAAACTTGGTATACTTATTCACTATCCAAAAAAGGAACCCATTTCAAAAGGGCAAGTAACTAAAATTCATTTTGGCACAGTTATGGCCCTTTTTTCAACTTAGAATTTTCTTGGCTGGTTAAGTTGTTCTTCAAATATTGTCAAACATATTCACTTCAAACTTGGATTACTTGTTCACTATAAAAAAGGAACCCATTTAAAAAGAACCCTAAGAATCAGTTTGACACAGTTCTGGCTTTTTTTTTATGTAGAATTTTCTGGGGTTTTTTTTTTTCCTCCTAAAACCATAAAGCACATTTTTTTTCTTTTTAAACTAACTATACTTGTTTATTATTTAAAAGGAACCCATTTCAAAGGGGCAGGTAGTTCTAAGATTGACATTATGGCACAGTTATCCCCCTTTTTGACATGAAGGTTTCTAGGTTGTTTTTATTAAGGTCAGTATTTCTAACAGAAAAATCGTCAAACATATTCACTTCAAACTTGGAATATTTGTTCACTATCTACAAGGGATCCCATTTCAAATGGGCAAGTAACCCTAAAATTCATTTTGGCACAGTTATACATGTACCCCCTTTTTTTAACTTAAAAAGTTTTTTGCTAAGGTCAATTTCTTTAACCCTTTCCCTCATAGAGGACACCATGAAAAGACCTATGCAAACAGCATAAAACCAGATCAGCCTGCTAGTAACTCGCAGGCTGATCAGGTCTTATGCTGTTCGCTGCTCCTCAGTGGTCTGGAAATGAGGATTTTGTAAATAGATTTGGTAAGGTTTAACTGTGGTTTTCTGCAGATCAGGCTTTATGTGATACCTATTGAGTGCGTCAAAATGAGTCTATATGAGGGAAAGGGTTAAGCTGTCAAACATTGTCACTTCAATGTTGGAATACCTGATCATTTTCAGAGAAGGAAAAGATTTCAAAAGACATGTAATTCTTATATTTTTTTAGCACAGTTATGCCCCTTTTCAACTTATTTTTTCTTCACAGTTCATTTAAAAAAGGTCAGATTCTCTTGAAGCATGGTCCAGCTGTCTTGGGATAGCTCTTGTTTTGAAATAATTAATGGGGTTCTGGTATGTTTATAGCTAGATGTAAATGTTGAACTGATGTTAGCCACACACACACATTAAATATATTCATGAGGACACAACTCTCATTGATTTATAAGGTACCTACTTTTCCACTTTGTACATTTACTTAGGACTGAACATGTTTAACCCTTTCCCTCATAGAGGACACCATGAAAAGACCTATGCGAACAGCATAAAACCAGATCAGCCTGCGAGTAATTCACAGGCTGATCAGGTTTTATGCTGTTCGCTGTTCCTCAGTGGTCTGGAAATGAGGATTTTGTAATTAAATTTGGTAAGGTTTAACTGTGGTTTTCTGCAGATCAGGCTTATGTGGTACCTATTGAGTGCATCAAAATGAGTCTATATGAAATTAGGTATTTATTTAAGGATTGATGTTTTAAAAATTAAGGAATGGAATTGGCCTATTAAAAAATATTGGTAAAGGCCAATTTGATTGTAAGATATGAAAGTATATATATATATAGGTTCTACACATATATTACTGTCTCTATATATTGCCATCAGCAAAATCCATTCGTCTGACACTGAAAATATGAAAAATACCGGTATGTTTGTTATGTCCTAAGGCAGAGCATCCAACCCTTGATGTGATAGTGTCTTGATACCACTTCTGACCAATGCATCCCGGGTTCAATTCCTTGTCACATACTT
Source organism: Solen grandis (assembly GCA_021229015.1). NCBI lineage: Eukaryota > Metazoa > Mollusca > Bivalvia > Adapedonta > Solenidae > Solen > Solen grandis. The sequence continues at coordinate 3,428,233 of CM037791.1, read as the reverse complement.
GAAAGGGTACAGTGGTCACCCATCCAGAGTGATTTATATAAGTTGTGATAACTTGTTGTTAATCTATGAAAAATAAATTAAAAGGGTTAAAGAAGATAAAATAAAAAAATCTTCCTTCAGTTAGAAAAATTCCGAGGACTTCTCTGAAAAACTGTGTTGCTTTCAATTTACAATCCATGGGTTTTATTGAGCCTTTAAATTTGGTATGTATTTTCAGGAGACAATTGGGATTATTCAACTTCTAGACCCAGAAGGGAAGGGTAAAGTCAACTTTAGTGATTTCTGTAAAGGAGTGCAGCAGATTCTAGAAGTTCAAGGTTTGTATCACTTATATTCAGTATATATTAAGTTACATTTAATATCTGATATATGTATGGATCAGTATTATTTGCAATCAAAAATTAATATTTTTATTGTTGTTTTATTATTCAGTAAAGTGTCTAATGTATGTGGTTACTTAAAATTATCTACTTCATAAACGCATTTCTTCAAAATTACATTATGAATGAAAAGAAAGATAATGTACCATCTTGATAAAACCTTTTTTTAAAATCAAAAATGTCTCCATTCAAATTTCAGCACAATCTGCCCAGGCCAAACAGTCTACCCCTGTAGATCCAGATCACCAGATCTTCAGTTCATTCCATTACACAGAGGAATCTTCAAATGACGTAAGCTAAACCCATATCACCAAAAAATCATGTGTGGAGGAAAGTTATAAATATATTTATTGCAGTAAATTATTTGATCTGTTAAAATCAAGAGGTGATTTCATCAAAATTAATGTAGTCATACTGATGGTAGCAACACAAGCCAGTAGGCACTGAAAAAGATTTTATGGCATTTTTGCTAATCAGGGGATTAGTTTTCCTTTAAGGACCGGTTTTGTATATGTATATATACAATAAATTCTATGCTAGATGCCTTGTGATGTATTGCTCACAATGTTTTATTATGTCTGAGATGCTTCAGAAATGTCTGTATTTAAACATTTCATATGTATGGTAATGTCAGTAATTCAAAGTTATACATAGAGGTGTAAATGATTATTGAGAAAATCACGGCCATTGACAGAAAGCCTTTTCTTCCATATCAGATTCTATGAGTGCATATTTACAAATGCTTTGGAGACTGCTTGGAAAAGCTCATGATATAGACGTATTTACATGTACTATAAGCTGTGATGTATGGCCACCGAAAAGTGCTGAATCTTTAATTGAATTGTCTGGCAAATGCAGATTATTGGAAAATACAAATGTAATTAATAGTCTGAAATAGCTTGGCACAGTGGTGGGTTGGATAAGTTAATGTACTAATAGGTCCATTTTCAGTACACCACCTCCAGTGTCTGACTGCAGATCAGAAGGTTAAAAGTAATCAGAAAAATTTAATGATCACGTGCTGTTTTCAAATTATACTTCACTCTAACATTAATTTTTCTCAGTTATTTTTAGACATCGCTACTTTACCAGATGCAAATATTAAGTTGTTTCAGAAACCACATCCAGTCTTATTTAGTGATAATATAATAGCTCATCCCTTTACCTTATGAATATTCATGAACAAAATTATGATTTGATGAATTTTAATTTACTGAACTTTAAATGGTCACTGAAACAATGGAATTTTCTTTGCCATGCAGACTGTGTAGAATCTAAGCTACAGTATTATATGAGCAGATGGAGGAGACCCTGATCAGAAAGGTAGAAGGGACTGATCTAGGTTTGCTCTGTTTGTCAATGCGTCTACATGAGGTCAAAAGCTAATTATACACTTTTAAATGTAGTTATTTTTTTATTAAACAGCTCAGTACCACATGAAAGGATTTCATATCCTGTTCATTCCAAGTGATCTTTTTTCTCGAAAGGCAACTTACAATGCCAGAAACGAATGAATATTTAATGTAAATGAGTCCCAAGGAAAACATGACATATCACCATTGTTATTTTATAGAAGGCTAAAGAAACGATCAGCAAAAAGTCTAACCATTCTAGTAATACTAGGATTAATATTAAGCTTGAAAAGAAATCACATGAAATATGCATGATCATAATGGTATTAAGTTAACTTTATCATATATAATGCAGGTAATTGTTCTGATATTTATATCTATGTTATATTTTCTTCAGCTATGATCAACATGCCAGTCAAGGAGTTATAAAATTCCAAAAATTATTACTCACCCTTTAAAAATCTGTGATAGATCAGGAAAAATGAAACAAAATGTTCTGTTTTTTCACTTAACCTGCACTAATGCAGGGGTGTAAAATTTTCTTTTAGGTCACTTGTCCTGTAGGACGAGTAGGTAAAAATCTTACTCGTTCTTAAACAAAAGCACGTCCTAAAAAAAATTTAAATTTTTGCTTCCTGTAAAGTTGTATAAAGCTATTGATAATTTGGGGAAACACCGCAAAACAATATTTCTTCTTTTTTCATCAACCACGGAATGATCCAGGTCTTTTCTTGTGCTTTTCATTTTATGGTAGGCGCTTTGATGCTTCCTACATTTTAACTCTTGCTTTTTTGTATTTTCGTCGTCTCTGCCGCCGAGAAGCATCTTCATTGACAATTGTTTCAACATTTTGCCTGCTGGAAACAAAACATATTTGCAGTCCCGGACTGTGTCGCAAACTAACAAAAAACATATTGAAAAAACACCGTATATTGTGAACCAGTCTGTGCTAGCACCTAACAGATCTTTCTAAAATATGAGCGTCGCTATGGTGATATTTTGTCAAAATTACCTCCCCTGATCAAGTAAAGCATTTTATGATCTCGATTAACCATCGTAACAATATGAAATTCATTTTCTTTCTTGGCCGCAAAAAGTTACTCATCCGCTTGGATGAGTGTTCATGGAATTATGCTCGTCCGACCGTGAAATTCACTTGTAAATACGAGGAGACGAGTGGATTTTTACAGCCCTGTAATGGTCATTCTTTTTCATGCCCCCACATCGATAGATCAGGATGTGGGTGGAGGGATATTGATTTTGGTCTATTTGTTACACAACTTTAACCTTGATGGTGACCATAACACGAAAGTCTGTCCATCTACAGCCTCCAAACTTCTCAGGTGCATGCAACTTGATGAGTTCTACCCACCAGGTGACCTTGACCTTCAAATGACCTTGACCCCCAGGGGCTAAGGCCCCCTGCAGGGGGCATAGCATTCATTTGAATGTAGCTTGTTTTTTGTTCTGAAATTTAACTGAATTCCCCAACATTGTTTTTACAAATTTTGATTGGACCTTAAACGACTCATTTTGATGCATAGGCGAATAGAACAGACCAAGGTTCTCTTCCATTTGCTTATATAATATTGTAGCTCAGTTTCTACACTGTCATGTGTGGCAAAGAAAAATCCATTTTTTAACGATCAGTAAATTTACCAGATCATCAAGTCATACATTTGAACATGAATATTCATAAGGTAATAGGTCAGTACATAATTATGGCAACATGGTTTTCAAAGTCAATTGAAGAGGGCTTCCCTCATTGAAGTTTTTAGAAAGCATCAATTTAACAATAATGCCTGAAACAGAAGTAGCAAGTTATATTTTTTTACTCCCTGTTATGAAATATTTGGGAGCTGTATATTTGAGTCTTTTTCATCCATTTGTAGACAAGATTTGTCTGCCCTATTTCTCAGCTCCCTTAGGTCAGATTTTGATGAAACTTTACAAGACTGAAGACTGAAAATTACCAAGCCTTAATGCACATATTGTTGGCACGTCATGATTTGCTTGATTTTGTTTTTACCCGTTATTATATTTCTTATGACTGCTGATATGGTGACAGTAACTGTGACAAGGAGGTATCTGGGGGTATTCATCATCTTCGATTATAATTCTTGTGTGTGTTTTTAGCTCACCTGAGCACAAAGTGCTCAAGGTGAGCTTTTGTGATCGCCCTTCGTCCGGCGTCCGTCGTCGTCCGTCGTCCGTCGTGCGTCGTGCGTCGTCCGTCGTCAACAATTTGCTTTAAACGACATCTCCTCTGAAACTGCTGGACAGAATTTAATGAAACTTGGCAGGAATGTTCCTTGGGTGAGGCTCTACAAAAGTTGCTAAAATAAAGTTGATCCATGAAGAACTCTGGTTGCCATGGCAACAAAAAGAAAAATAATTTGAAAACTTTAAAAATCATCTCCTTCAAAACTACTGGCCAGATTTCAAAATGATTTGGTACAGATGTTCCTTGGGTCAACCTCTACCAAAGTTGCTAAAATTATTCCGATCCGTAAAAAAACATGGCCGCCAGGGGCGGGGCTTATTTGCCTTATATGTATATAGAGAAACCTTTAAACAACATCTCCTCTGAAACCACTGGACAGAATTTGATTAAACTTGGCAGGGATGATCCTTGGGTCAACCTTCACAAAAGTTGCTAAAACAAACTTGATCCATTTAGAACTCTGGTTGCCATGGCAACAAAAAGGAAAAAAAAATGAAAACTTTAAAAATCATCTTCTTCAAAAGTACTGGCCAGATTTTAAAATAAATTGGTACAGATGTTCCTTGGGTCAACCTCTACCAAAGTTGCTAAAATTATTCTGATCCGTAAAAAAACATGGCCGCCAGGGGTGGGGCTTATTTGCCTTATATGTATATAGAGAAACCTTTAAACAACATCTCCTCTGAAACCACTAGACAGATTTAGATTAAACTTGGCAGGGATGATCCTTGGGTCAACCTACACAAAAGTTGCTAAAATAAACTTGATCCATGTAGAACTCTGGTTGCCATGGCAACAAAAAGGAAAAAAAAATGAAAACTTTAAAAATCATCTTCTTCAAAAGTACTGGCCAGATTTTAAAATAAATTGGTACAGATGTTCCTTGGGTCAACCTCTACCAAAGTTGATAAAATTTTTCCGATCCGTAAAAAACATGGCCGCCAGGGGCGGGGCTTATTTGCCTTATATGTATATAGGGAAAACTTTAATCAACATTTCCTCTGAAACCACTGGACAGAATTTGATTAAATTCGGCAGGAATGATCCTTGGGTCAACCTTCACAAAAGTTCCTAAAATAAACTTGATCCATATAGAACTCTGGTTGCCATGGCAACAAAAAAAAAAATGAAAACTTTAAAAATCATCTTCTTCAAAACTACTGGCCAGATTTTAAAATAAATTGGTACAGATGTTCCTTGGGTCAACCTATTTATCTCAGGTGAGCGATTTAGGGCCATCATGGACCTCTTGTTTTAAAGACTTACAGATTACCATTAAAATTGCCATCTTTAATTTAAGCGCCTCATATTTTAGGAAAATGCAGCCAGCCTATGTAAGATAGAAAATCTAATGACTTGTAGTTTTCTTGAAGATGTACTTGGCGCGTCTCGAGTTGACTATATATAGATTATCGATGACCTTTTGTAGACAGATAGATTGACAGTTACTTTAATCTAATCTCTTTACACCAGAAACCTGATAGCTGCATCTCGAGCATCATTTGTAGAAAATTTACTTATGCTTCTGCTACCGTGGTAACTGAAAAACCTGTGACAGATCTTGGGAATCAATACGCCTGACATTTGTGGACGCGGGGGTATTACCCACAACGTAAATCTTGTATGTCTGGATATTTTTAATGTCATTGTTGATTTCTTCATACATAATTGATACGATGTAGATGCATGGTATGGGGTGTGGGGGCAGTCTCTTTACTTAATTAGAGTCTGTTATGGTCACATGATCTCATTAATTCACAACTGGGCTGTTGTCTCTGCTAGTCACACCATCCTATGGCACATTTAGATCTACAATGGTATGTTTTTTTTGTTGTCATTGTTCTGTATGGTTGTGAATTTGACATTTGTTGAATACATTAACTCTGGGTAAGTTTTGAGTTTATTATTTAACAATTAGGAAAATTAGGAAATTTTTGAATGTTTAATTAATTAATTAATAGATGTATTTTGGTTTCAGAAGTATCATATACATGCAGATTTTAGAAATTGTGCATTGGTATTTTAAGTTATTGTGCACATGTAGATATAAGATGCAATTTGAAATTGAAGGCAATGATTATTGAGATTTTGGAGAAGGAACTGTTGAGAAGATCTTGTGTCACAGTTCCTACCTGTACACTCCTGTACTTCATGTTCCAGTACTGTATGGTGGCTGTCATTGTGAAATTCAACGCACAGGTTGGTTGCCATGGAAATCAAATATATCTTCACAATATTTTTTTTGCTATTTTTTTTTAAATCATATTTTCATGAAATATTCTGCTATTAAAAGTCTGTAAAAATCAGAACAAGATTGCATCTACATGTATTTATATAAAAAATCAGGTTTTCAGGGATTTTTTTTTACTAGTTCATACACCAAAGCAGTATCTGTTAGGTGTATAGTGGCATGCTTGTTGAATTATTGATCTAGATCTTGGTTGCTTGGTCTGAGACAGGAGTATGTGTTTTATCTCAGGCAAAGAAAAAAAGAACTATTTGTTCGAAAATTGTCTCAGTTAAGTCGGAAAGCATTGATCAAAGTGTGATGTTGTAAAACAGAGGAAGGACATTTCTGTAATTTGAATGTGCACTTGTGTGACTGACAAACATAAGCTGTAAATGGTAAATATTTCATATTTACAGGAAAATACTGAATTTTGTTGACAGATAAATATCTTATTCATTTTCTTCTAGTTTATTGTCACATGCAAAATGAGGTACATGTATTATAGCTCCTATATATTTTGTAAAGAAAATATTTGTTTGTCTTTCATCAGTTTAATTTTTTTTGTGTTTGTCTCCCATCGGTTTAATTTTTTTTTTTAACTTCAATGCATGTTGATTTATCATGTTAGTTGTTAACTTTATTATACTTAATTACTTAATTAAGTTGTTTAAAAAAATGGAGAATAACACAACAGCAGAAAGGTTTCAGGTTTGCATTGTATGATAGATCGACTCAAGTTAGAAAAAAAAATGCCTTTAATGGACTTGCTAATTGCCAGTATCAGGGTTTGTGTTTGTTACATAATTGTTCATTTGTAGATAATGGATACAGAGAATATAACTGTAGGTATATGTAGTTTCCCATAGACCATACTTTGCAATTATGATGAGAGGCAATTACTCGGACTGGGCAGGTTTCATTCTACAGAGGAAATGTTTTTGTTGTATCAATTTAATGATTATAAATCATGCTGCTCAGATTTTATTTTTCAATGGACTGTTATGTTTCTTTTGATTGGATTAATTAATCAAATTGAAAGAAGGATTTCATATATAGGACATCCTTTTAACTTACTAGGAACAATACATGTCAGTTACTTTGATCTCTGAATTCTTTCTGTTAGTGTCTATTTTTAACAGTGTTTGATCAACCTTTTATGGAAAAATGTGTCTAGTTTACTTATTATTGCAGTTGAATGGAGCTCTAAATTGGTTTAGAAAGTTGCCTATTTGCAGTTCAGGATTAGGGTATTAGTAAATGGATGCAATTGAATGCAATGTTTGAATCTGAATAGAGATAATCAGCTCGGATCTTATATTGGTATAGAGATTGGATTAGAACCTGGTGGTGCCATAATGTAGGTGTGTGATAGTATACGACATTGTTGTGTTGGTGTTCTCTCGGCATTGGGGATATATTCTCTGGCAACAGGAAAACTAGGTGGACTGTCTGAGTGAACCATTGTGGAATACGGCCCTGTCAACCTTCTGTCATGGTAAACTGATTGTTTTTCTCCAAACTTTATGATATTATTTCATAGTCTCTCCAAAAAAGGGCTTAAATAATTGAAAATTCTTTTTTCAGTCAGACTGATGAATGTTCACATTCATGTACATGCTTAAAGGCAATTAGTTTATGTATTTTTTAAGTATAGTATCTGATAGACTTGAGATTGACCCAGATTGTATTGGTGGTGACCTTGATTGATCCTGTTGGGGTACTCACTGAATAGCATCATAAGTAAATATTTCGTTGATTGATTTGTTTTGATCAGTATAGACTGCTTTCAATGAAAAGTAGTCTTGTCATGTTGATATGTTAATTATGTAACAAACAGCCGAGTTGTTAATGTTATCAAAAATGTTAACCTTTGCTCCTGAATTATGCAGAGTGGGCAGAGCTGACACATAGGGATCACTTTTCTGTTTTTCTGTCCGTCTGTCTGTCCATCACACTTTTTCGTCACGCTTCAGCAGGTGGCTCATGTATTCCAGAGGACACTCTTGTTATGTAGTTAGTTTGATTAAAGACTCAAGTTTCAGACCTTATATAAAAGTAAATAAAGAAAAAGTTTGGAAGAGTGACAAATTACATGTAGACCTCGTAGTTTACACTGGTTAGTACCATTTGGTAGTTTACTGTTGTTTAGCATATATTAACACTGACTCGAAAAAAATTGGAAGGCATGTCAAAAATGTTTTTGGTGGAATGTTAGAATCTTTTATAAACTTACATACATTTCATGCATATTTATGTGTCACATACTTGACATAGGAAATGGCAACAGATTGTACATTTGTATATTATTGATTCTGTATCCTACATGTGTTAGGTAATGTCATTTTGTAGTGTTTTGTGTGTATATTGACACAGCTGATAATTAAGACTAATTTCATCACATTGTATTATTCATTTGTCATATGAATTATTCATTATATTGATTATATTGTGTGGTATTACAGTTGTTTCTTGTATTGTTACTTAACTGGTCTCCATACCAGTACAGTCAGAATTCCTAACCTGAGGTCAAATGAATAAAGATATATTGAACTTTAATTTTTACATAATTTGATTCCTAAAAGGGAATGTATACTTTAATGTCAATATTTTCTTCATGATGAATTTTTCATACATGTGTTTTAATTTTCTTTCTGATAACACTTGTATAGATAATTTGTTGTTGCATAAGAGTACCAGTCCAGAATTACAGTGTATATGTTGAATACTAAAGTTCAATATATAAACAAAATTTGATCAGTCTGCCTCAAAGCTGAAATCAAACAAAATGCTTGGTAAAATGTTCAATAATGAGTTGTAACATTGCACATGACACACACCTTGTGTGTGATTGATTGATATACAGCTGGATAATTCATTTATCTTCCTTGACTTCCTTGTACCCCCTGGACTTGGTGTTAGACACTGACTTATTTATCAAAAACAACATCTGGCTTGCTTCCTGTTAAAAGAAAAATGACCCTATATTTGTATGATTATATACTTGTATTTTAGTATATACTGTATATATTTTTTAATTGTATATTTATAATAATAAACTATATTGTATATTGAATTTAGTTAAAAAACCTGTCCCTTTTTCATCTGTATACCTCCCTAATCAGCCTGCAGTTGTACACTATGGTATACTATAGACATGCCAGATCATATTGTGTTTTACAAGGTTACTTCAGATCTGCATTGCAATTAAAGGTAACAAGCAGTACAACAATTGATCAACTTGTGATTTACAAGTACTTGCTGGTTGATTTTGTTTTAAACTGTTCACATAGATTATATCCTTGAAAGTTAACATTGTGATAAAGGTATATTATCCCCAATCTGTGTATCAGATATACAGATATACTCATTACTGTGTATTTAGTGTCATGTTCCCTGAATCAGGGTCAACACTGATTAATGGTAATTATAGCTTCTTGTATGTATACATATATCTGCCCTCTGGTTGTGGCAGTGTAAGTAAAAACAAACTAGTACAGTCATATTGTAAGTACCACTTGATATGGGTCTTGCTTATTTCATTCAAAAATTTATGACTAGGTTTTTTATTCAAATATCTTCAGTTTGGAAACAGGTTACCTTTATTTACTTTAAGTGTAAGTAGATATTTTCCCATAATTTCAATTCTCAAGAGAGAAAAAGAAACATTACAAAAAAAAAGAAAGAAATTACTATAACCTTTGACCACAAATATATTTTCAAGAGAGGAAAACAAACATTGATATTTGACCTTGGGCATTTAGCATTCAACTGGCATAAGCAGGAACTTCTTGATTCATTGGCTGGCTTCTTAGTGACAGTCAGATTGTATGTTGAGGGCTGACCACAAAACTATTCTGAGTACATATAGAAATATAAGGAGATGGAACAGTTTCTGGGTCAGCCCTCGATATGCATTCAACAGCACATTACATGAATAAGCAAACACTAAAGACTTAACCCGTTTACAGCCATAATGAGTAGTCATCATAACCAGGTTTCCTTTGAGCATCTGTGATTTTTCTCTTAATTACTTGTTATTTTAGGCTGTAGTTTGGTAATATAGTGATTGAAGCTGTTGTTTCCCAAGATGGAATCAAATTTAATATGGTTCATATAATGCATTAACCATTGGATGTTACTTTACAGTGCCACACTGGCAGCTGTTCTGGCTTCACAATTAACTTTTATTTGGACTAACTTGGACATATCTCAAGAAATGTATATCCAAAGGAATAAAATTTTTCAAATAGAATTTTCTTTGACATTGCTTCATTGTGACCTGCCTTCCATCTATCGTCATTGTAGCAAATCTTCAAATTTTACACATTGTTTTGCTGCTGTGGTTTTGGCCTCAGTCCTTTTTAAAAGGAACACCTCACCTTTTATTGATAAGATTTGCAAAGGACAAGAAAGTTAATAAGTTAACATGGGGAATATTGATTGTGATATACTTATGTATAACAGAAGTGCTGTGGTGATATAAATATGCAATGGGAAAATCAGCTTTTATTAAAACCCGAGTCTGTGCTGCCATTTTGAGATTCAAATTAAATTTTTTCTCAATACTAATAGGTAGTAGGGATTGAATGTATTGAATTTTATATGGAGCATCACAGTTATCTATATAGGTCAGTTTTGTGTTGCAACAGGTTTATGGTAATGCTATATTGTGACTTGAGAACTCAAAGAAATCACAGAACTGTATGCCAATGCATATGCCAATGAAGTTCTATTCAGGCCTATATGACAGGTGTATTTTTCAGCTGAGTAATTGGATATACACAGTATTAAGTAGCATAATGAAATCGTATCATCTCCGTGGCTTACCTAATTGCACAGATTTGTACATGAATGCTATACATTATCGTATCTTCAGGTGTATCTTGTCCGATGGTATCTGAAGAGTATATCAGATTGTAGAGGCGGGCTCAACCTTTACCTCATGAATATTCATATACAAATTTATGGCTCTATGAACATGAATGTACTGAACTGTAAAAGCAGTCTGTGTAGAATATGAGCTACAGTGTAGTATGAGCAAACAGAGGAGACCCTGATCAGGCATTTTCTAGAAGGAGTTGTCTGGTTTGGTATGGTCTGTTTGCCAAGACATCAAAATATGTCTGTATAAGGTGAAGGATTATAGCAAGGTACCTGGTCTTTAGTCTGTTGGTTACAAGAACAAAATCCCAAACCTGTCATTTACATGTTGTTTTTCAGGTGAATAGCCCTTGCATTTTAATGAATTCTTGATTTAAAAAAAAAATGTGAATGACATTCAGAAGTATGTCTTTATGATTTTGAGTCTTATTCCAGTTGTATCATAATTGTATGTCAGTGTGTGTTATTGTAAATGTTCCAGAATCATTATGACTCAGTGTGGTGTTATGCCAACTGCATATTTAGATACCACGGCATATTTGTACTTTCTTTTTGAGCAGACAAAGCCATATACTGAATGGCAAAATTAAACAGTTGCTTAATTGAATGTTTGGGAAGCAAATATAAAAATAGTCTAGTCTTGAGCTAGTATATGAAGGTGCTTGGTCAATCTCTTGCTGCATTGTGTTAAGTGTAATACTCTTACAAAATCATCAGTGTCTGGTTCCAGGCTCAGGACAACTCAGAAGCCAGTGCATTTACCTTCAACGAGTATGATACTACCACAGACGAGGACCAGAATCTGTTGATAGACCTCTCCTCCACAGAGACGCCGCGTCGTAACCTGTTCCCCGCCCACGGCCAGAGCAGTGGTCGATCCTCTGTAAATAGGTAATGTGTCCTTCAGCTTTTGTTTCTTTGTTGACAACAAATTAAATATTCAAACCAGTGTAAAATGATTATCAAACTGTTATAGGCAAATTATGTACTGCTTTCCTTGGTATACTGCAATCTTAAAACTGCTCACATTAAGAAAGACTTAAAGACATTTTCTTTTTTACTCAGATCTACTTTCGTTTATATCAGAAAGGCATGAAAAGCAATTGGTTTGGCACATTATTTAAATTGTCCCAGCATTCATTTGAACTAAATAGTATAAAGTTTGAAGTATTATAAAGCAATCTGATATCAGATTATATTTTGCTTTATGCTTAAAACAGCTTTGTCTCTCATTTTTCAATGGCAGCTCTTTCTTTTAAAAAAGAAAAAGATTTCTATTAAATTGCAATGACTAGTCAGACTTTGAAGTTTTGTTTGTTTGTGCAACTGACATGCTTTTAGGCTGAAATGGAAACTTTCTATGGCAAGACCAGGTAGCAGTATGTACCTGGATTGCATAGCAAACAGTTAAGTAGGTAAAATCATGAGTCAGGTTCTGGGAAATATAAACAGATTTATTATAATTTATTTATTTTTGTGTGCTAAACCAATTCACCTGGATAATGAATTAGGAAAGAACTGGATGCAAAGGCATGCATTTTAAAGTTGTATTATAACACTATTTTGTTGGAAATATATATGGACATTATCTTAAAGAGTGCAATTTATTAGTGGGATCCAGGTGTCAACAATAGTAAAGATAATCAATATCCTGGTGTTACAGGGGGCATCTGTGTCCAATAAGTTATAGTCCCTGTTTTTCTACTATGTTACCCATCATAGTTGTGATTTCAAGTCCCAGCAGGTCATTCAGTTTTTGTGTTACCTGCTGTAAGCAGAGGTGACACATAGGGATCACTTTTCCATCATCTGTCTGTCCATCTGTCCGTCTCACTTTTTTTGTCACACCTCAGCAGGTGACACACATGTTCCAGAGAAAACTCTTGTTTCATGTTAAGAAGCAGTCCATGTGGCTTGCAGTAGGTTGGTAGTTATTCCAGGGTACCTCTGTGCACCAGGGGACTTCCCCCACCAATTGTCTCTAAATAACTGAAATACTGTTGTATTGATGATCAATTCTTAATACAACAAACAGTTGCTAAAATAGATTGATCAGTTTAGGGGATAGGTGAATAAACATGGTTTGTAAGGTATTGCTTATATTTGTGGTTAGAATTTTGTTGAATCACTAGTTAATGTATTTCCTTGTATTTTTTGTTTTGCAGTAAAACTGATGAAGAAAATTTTGAAGACTTTGGTGTAGTTGATCTAGAGTCTGATTCTTCAGATGCTAACCTTTCGTAAGTATTTTAAGTCAATATGGAAATAAGTTTCACACCTCGCACCGGTTCTTGAAATATTATAAACCCTGCCTTTCCTGTTCACTGCTAGGTCAGCTGCTCACAAACAGTATCACAAACACAACTGTGTGTTCTTTTGTGTAAACCAGGTCAACCATTGACTACCTGTTATCCCAGTGTAGTTATTTGATAGACTGTAGGTCAGTTTGAATACATCTTTAAATAGTAGATGGGTCCAGCGTCTTTTGACATTAGGAAGACGGTACCCAAGTTTTTCAATATAAGGCAAGAGGATTCTCTTTCAAGTAACTCTTGTTCCTGATGAAGTCACCTGAAATTGGTAAGAAAGACAAAACATGGGGATATTCAGGAAAAAAAAATATTTAGAGAATGTTTGAGTAATGGCAGAGATAAAAATAATAAAGTTGGCGATGCCTAATTATAATGTGAGACTTACTGATAAATATTTATGTCATAAATAAAATACTTAGAAACTTTTGCCTTGCAGTGTATTAATCTGTGTTTTACACAAATTGGTTTAATTACAGCTGTCAGCAAAGTTCATCAGATAATTTATGTAAGGCTTTGTCAAGCATTGAAGTTGGTTGATCATTTTGTAACTCTAAGTTGTTCATTACTGTCAAATTTCCTTTATTTCAGCTGTGATAGTTGTCATAGGTCACGGGGAAGTTCACGACACCGACACCGACACAAAGGGTATGTATCATTACTCATCATTAGTAAATACATGTATGACTAATTACTCCACATTTTATTGTTTGAAATGGGATTTTATAGATTTTTTACCAGGTTTTCAATGAAAACTCTGGTTATTAGAATGGGATGGATGGGCAGGCATCAAACAGGTAGTAAGATACCTTATGGAAAGTGGAACATGGGATTGATTTTTAGGATGATAGGGTCAAGGTCACTGTCACTAAAAACAGTTTTGCTTGCCTGGGGTAACACTTGAAAACCTGGTTTTATGTCAACTGACATGTTTTTTTTTTCTATTATGGCCATTTATTCATTTTATTCTATATATGAGAGGTGTTCAAAAAGCTCCACTGTGTCATCATAGCATTCATATTTACAGAAGTATGTGTTTTAACCCTTTCCCTCATATAGACTCATTTTGACGCACTCAATAGGTACCACATAAAGCCTGATCTGCTGAAAACCACAGTTAAACCTTACCAAATTTAATTATTAAGTCCTCATTTCCAGACCACTGAGGAGCAGCGAACAGCATAAAAACTGATCAGCCTGCGAGTTACTCGCAGGCTGATCTGGTTTTATGCTGTTCACATAGGTCTTTTCATGGTTTCCTCTATGAGGGAAAAGGTTAAAATTGATCTTAATTAAACAAAGAGCAACTTTATGCAACTAAAGAGTGAGGTAAAGAATTTATAATTATAATCTCTTAATGTGCCATACATTCATTTAATGTATCTCTCATTTTGCTCTTTGTTCGTTCTAAATCTGACTTTATGATCAGTCAAACCTTATTTATCACAGAAAATGTCTACCGTGGATGTTTCGGATTTGTCAAAATAGGACTGACTCTCATATTCTGCTTCAAATCATAACTTACTCAATACTCTAAGGATATTAAACCATTTTCTGATATTTCATGTAAAAGTTTTGCTGTAAAATGGTTTTGTATTCCTATGGATTACAATGACAAATAGCTGTATTCCAAATGCTTTGTAAATTTTCTCATGAGAGAAATCTGAGGATCTCTTTAAAGAGAAGATGTCTGTAGATTCAATTTTATATGGGGAGTGAATTGCTAGGAAATTGTTAAATTTTGTTTTTGCATTTTCCTTTCCTTTAACAAGCTCTGGTCAATAGAAGTTCTCTTCAGAAGCACTTGAATAAAGATTTAGAGAAGAAATCATTCATAGAAGATTCAAACAATACAAAATCAGTGCAGCTTATAATTACATGAGATTTTTATACTGGTATTGCTCTAAAGTCTTATTTCTGAGTACATTACACAGTTTGGAGCTTGATAACTTGATACATTGATAACTTTAGGCATGTTTTATGGGCACATCTGATCAAAACTGATTTTTGGTTATGATCATACCGATGGAAGATAGTAATCTAGATAAGGACTGTATACACTGTAATATTCTAAATTCTGATATACTTGATGAATATCAGGATAATGGAATTAATAACTGGGAAAGGGAGTGCCTAAATAAAATGAAATGAAAATTAGAATAACAAAGATTTAAGTTAAAGATAGGCAAAATGCTATTTTATTACTCAGTTGTTGCAGAAAGTATTTATCTATCTGTTCAAAGGCATTAGGCTTGAGTATGTTGATGCCAATAAGTGATGAGCAATCGCTCAATTCTGTAAGTATATCTAGAACCCTTGAAGTATCTTTTGTGTAATTCTGTCTCCAAATACATTCATATTGCCAAAGATAAAGTCTCCAGAAAACAGATCTGTCTACAGGATAATTAATCTCTAGAAGTGTTTGCATGTTTAGAAATTTGATGGGTCTGAAATGGCAGACTGAAGGAATTAAACCGCAGTATCTGTCATCCGATATATCTGTAGGGAAGAACATGTCTGATTTTGGAACATATTGGGAGCTTGTAGATGGTTTGCAAAGTTTGACAGATTTATTGAGATGGAACAGGAACCAAGATAATTATAGCTCAGGATGTTGCATGTTCATCCACATGTTGGCAGCAAAGTATATTGGAAAGTCTTCAGATTTATAATAAATTTTCATCTAAAGTAAAATTGAGTAGTTTATCATGGTCATATAACATTTTTCATCATTCAAAAACACACTGATATTTTGAATTGAGATTCCTTTGGAATTTTCATATGAGGATTGTTGTCTCCACTTGATTCAAGCTTTTTACTTGGTCTCTGTGATTGATAGCAGGATTCTTTCCATCCATCTACAGAACAATTTGATTAGCAAGATCAATTAGCAAGATTTACAAGACAATTATCTGTTTAAAGCATGCATGTTGCACAGTATTATATTAAATCTAGACTGCATATGTAATCTTTGCAAACAGTCTAAATCTCAGGCTCAACAGATCTTCACCTAGTATCACAGGAATGTAACACAACAGTCAATACTTGGTAGGCTGTAGCTAGACTTCCTTCAGCTAATATATGACAAGAAAGTCTTTTGATCTCTTGACAGCATACAAAAGTATGAAAGAAATGGTATGAAAGAAATGGTCAATTACTATAGCTTCATTCTATTGATTTTTTTTTGTTCTTACTATGGTGTAGACTTCTTGTTGATTTTATTATTTGAGGAAGATCCAAGCCCACTGGGAATTGACACTATAGGGAAAATTGAATTCATAATGAATTTGAAAAATGACATTTGCCTTCGTTTTGAAGCACAATCAGTTTGTCAGATAATCTTTTCCCGAAGTGCTATTCAAATATTTTTTCCAATATATCTCAGTTACTTACAGTCTCTTGTCATATTCTCAGTTTGTTGAAGCAAAAAGGTATAATCAAGTTTGTAGACATAATTGAACAATCCAGGCCTTTATGGTCCTACAAACATTGTTATGAGAGTATGTTTTGTTGATGGTTTATAGGTTCTCAAGTTATTGTCATTTCTCCATCTAAATTGATCTAATTACCGCTTGAGTGCCTCATTTATCTACCCTTTTTGTGTTTGAAATCACCTTTATAGAAACTCACTCAGGCAGCAACTTGGCACTTTCTTTCACAGTTACAGGATATTTTTATATATTACTAAATTGTCATCTTCAAAATTCTCCATCTCTCTAATCAGATGAATGCTTTCCAGTGGAGTCTCAGTAACATATTCAACAAGATGTACAAATGTTGATGTGATGAATACTGAACCTACACAATAGTGTAATATAGTGTAATATAGTGTTATTCAGGATTCTCACTAAGTCCTAATTTGTTGGGCTCTGCTCTTTTGTAACTGGATTCCTGTTCCCATGAGGAGCCCATATAGATTATATATATTGGAGGCTCTTGACTTGTTTGCAATTTTTCTCAAGGATGCCAGTTTTCAAAAACCTAGTGAGAACCCTGATTAAAGGTTGTTAGTTCACTTGTATTGTTAACCCTTTACTTCATATAGACACATTTTGATGCCTGGCAAACAGAGCAATAACTCTTTCCAGGGGCTGTCTGATCAAGGTCTCCTCTGTTTGCCCATACACTTTTTAACCCTTTCCCTCATATAGACTCATTTTGAAGCACTCAATAGGTACCACATAAAGCCTGGTCTGCAGAAAACCTCAGTTAAACCTTACAAAATTTAATTATAAAGTCCTCATTTCCAGACCACTGAGGAGCAGCGAACAGCATAAAACCTGATCAGCCTGCGAGTTACTCGCAGGCTGATCTGGTTTTATGTTGTTCGCATAGGTCTTTTCATGGTGTCCTCTATGAGGGAAAGGGTTAAGCTCAGATTCTACAGAGTCTCCTTGCCAAACAACAAACAACATAACATTGTTTCATATACTGTATAAAGTTCAGTATATTACTATTAATCAAGTCATAAATTTGTACATGAATATTCATGAGGTAAAGGATTGACACATACTTCTATGATTGACTAGTAGTGCTCAGTGTACACTAATTGGGGTCAGTCTCTGCTGGGGGCAAGAATAATTGTCACTGGCGCAATGTACTAGTTAAACCAAGGAGCACCGTGAGAGACGTAATGCATGTGTATACCTTTTACTAACAATTTGCTTCCCACGCAATAAGTAAAAAATATAATATTTAACAAATATTCGCTGACATTTTGTAAGGAATCACATGGTCATAACTTGAATGAAGAATATTTTATAGTTTCATATATTATGATGGAATATACAAATTTCATCTAGTTTATGCCATGATCTACAGTTATGGTTAAATTTGCATTCTGCATACTTGGAAACTGTCTGGGCCTTTATATTTAAATGATTTATTTCAGATGTGTGGCAATATTCCCTGGAATAAATGCAATGCATATATTTATTGTATTTCCTTTTCCAATAATAGATAGGAAATGGGACTGAATTTGAAAGCCAGTGTATTACCAGTCGTCTTTTAAATTTTCCTGGTATTCCACAGGGGAAACAAGATTGTGCAACATTTTAAGGACAGTTTGCTTTCAATTTTCAAGGAAAGAAAATGTGTTGTTTTGTCATAGACCTTGTGTCTTGTTCATTATTATCTTCATTGTTCGCTTGTTGGTTTATTTTACAAAGACCATTATTGTTTAAACTATGTACAGTATATTTTAATGCTCATTATTGAATGTCAACATAATTAGAAAGAGATTGTAGTATTGTTCATGGTCGGTCCCTGTTCAGAACTTTGTAACAGACCACCATATTTGTACAGTACTAAAGAAAAGAGAAAGCTGTTTACCTCCAAATCATTTATTTATCTTCATATATATGATGATGATAGGGGTCATGTTTTTAGGTCAAAGTCACATTATCAAGAATAATGGAGTGGCAAATTGAAAAGTTTGTGAGGTTTTGTTACCTGTAATTGACTTGTATATGTTACATCCCACAGGTATTTGTCGATATGATATAGCATCATAAAACCAGTCAAAGAGGAAAAGTAATAACTAGAATATGGGATCTGTCAAAAGTACTTTATATATCTTGGATTCAATTTGTAACGCATTTAGATGAATGTTTCCTTGGTGAAGGAGTCATGTTGAGATGTGTTATTGTTTGTGTAATTGATCAAAGGATTGGATCTCTTAGAAGTGATGAATGATGTATACATGTGATTTGCTTATATAGCTGATGGACATTTAATGATTATTACTGAGAACAGTAAATTTGTTATTTTTTACAGTGTATAAATATAGTTGACAACTAATTCTGATAACCTTTGTAAATAATTGACATTTAAATTAATGGAAATGAATTTATACATAGATATTAAGATTGGTAAATTAATGATTTTTTTATCCAGCTATTCATCTTTCTGATATATAGAGACTGGTTTGGAGATTGCCATCACTTGGGGGATTTTATAGGGAGGGTATTTTCTACAGGTTTATGTTTTGGATACTGGCATGAATATATTGACCAAACATATTGATTTCTGTTTGAGCTCTCTTGTGCCAGGATGATGGATTTCAATTTTATTAAAACAATATGTTCTTCTGATTTGGTTATGCTGTGTAAGAATGCTTTGCAATGATTTCTGTATTAAAATTTGGTTTTCATATTGTTAATAAATAATGACCATTGCAAGTTGATTTTATGCATAGTGAATGCTCCATGCATGTAGTAAATTAGCTTCTGTATAGTTAATACATAAAGAAATTAAGTAAGCCAGCAATTTGATTTGAAGCCTGGCTGTCGATCATGACCTGTAATTGTTCAAAAACACTCTCTCCTAGCTTCCGGTTGCTGGCAGATGGTTTGTCTCTATGACTGGTCAGTAATTGAAACACAGGATGTAAGTGACATTTGTTAAATAATTAAAGGTGTAGAGATGTCTTGTGAGTATTCTGTAACTCTTCTAATGGCTTGTCCAAGTCCTATTGGAAAGCTAATTGGACACTAAATCACTAAATGGGGTCAGGCCCTGTTGGTTGACTTTAACTAGGGATGAGCGTGAAGTTTTGTACTTATTTGAAGGACAAGGAAAAATCTATATGTAATTTAAATCAATATAAGCAGGATTTTTTTCTCACTCTCTACATAAAAGATGAATATGTCATGCTCTTGGATACTCCATGAATGTTTGAAATTTGAATGATTACAGTTCTATAATACCAATGATGTCAGTTTGTAAAGTCTTTATTAATTAACCCTTTCCCTCATATAGACTCATTTTGACACACTCAGTAGGTACCACATAAAGCCCGATCTGCAGAAAACCACAGTTAATTCTTACCAAATTTAATTACAAAATCCTCATTTCCAGACCACTGAGGAGCAGCGAACAGCATAAAACCTGATCAGCCTGCGAGTTACTCGCAGGCTGATCTGGTTTTATGCTGTTCGCATAGGTCTTTTCATGGAGTCCTCTATGAGGGAAAGGGTTAATATTACCATAAAAGAAGCCTACATACAAAGTACATGTACATGGGAAGTATTTCCCACCTGTAATCAGTAGCAAGTGGGTAATTAGGACAGTTATATCATCTCACCTGTCCCTTACCACATTTTATTGCCTTATTAGGTAATGATGATCATGAGAGCACTGGTCAGTAGTGACCGCAATTGAGCAACAAGATATTAATGGTGCTCACGGTAGGATATGACAGTCAGGTGAATTATTCATGGCTGGCAGTACCTCAATCATCCTACACATGTATCCTACAGGGGATCAATATTTCTAGACACACTATGGGTGTTTATGTAGGGTTTTATTGTTTTTAACCAGCCTGTCAGCCTTTGATTACATTATCATGGTCTTTGTCTAGACATCAGTGGATGCCTTATGATATTTAACCAAATTATCAGTCCCCTTAATTGTTTTCATCACCATATTTTATCATACACAGCTATTTTTTATTATTGTATTATGAATTTCATTGTAAGTTACAGATGGTATATTTTGTACCACAATGTGAAACCTATAACAATGTGATTCAAGGGTCATATCAGAAACAACAGTAATTGTAATTTGCTGGAAGATACTATACCATAGTCTTGCTGGTATTGTTGAACATCATAATAGTTATACCAAATACATATTGTAATCACATCAAACTTAAATGCTCTTTAACCCTTTCCCTCAATAGAGGACACCATGAAAAGACCTATGCGAACAACATAAAACCAGATCAGCCTGCGAGTAACTCGCAGGCTGATCAGGTTTTATGCTGTTCGCTGCTCCTCAGTGGTCTGGTAATGAGGATTTTACAATTAAATTTGGTAAGGTTTAACTGTGGTTTTCTGCAGATCAGGCTTTATATGGTACCTATTGAGTGTGTCAAATTGAGTCTATATGAGGGAAAGTGTTAACTGTGTTGTTTCATATGTTGAAGGAAAGGAGATTTTATTCAAACATACAGGATTTTATTGGAAGGCAGTTTTATCTTATATCAAATAACATAGTAAATAAAGACTAAACCACCCCATTAACGTTATTAAAGAAGTAATTTATACCGTAATTAATTTTTATCTACATCCTAAAATGGCCTTCTATGAAAATATAGCTATTAGTAGCTAGTATAGATTAGGAAAATTCACAGTGTGTATCATCCTCAATTTCGAGATCTTTTCTGTGGGAGGAAACCATTTTGCATTCACCTAAAACTGTTTTGTCTGTTCCCCCAGACATATTTGTAAACCTCAGGTTGTCACGTCAGGCATGTCACAGCTTCAAAACATAAACATGATAATTGTTTACATAATAGAGAGCAGGAGCAGATCTAGAGACATGTTTTCTGTATATAATGTTACATATGGTTATGTTACACTTATTTTTATTATATATTCTAGTTTATGATCAGTAGATAAATAAACAACTCCTTGAGACCAGTTCTGTCTATAGATCAGTCTAAATGTTGAACATTTGATTTTTTTTCTTTATTTGAACAGTTATTTTCTTATTTATTCAATATTTTTGTTTAAAAGTATCAAGTGCTTCATATCTCTTCAAATCAGCCAATACAATCAACAAAAAAGCTAATTCCAATTAAAATGAGACTTCAGATCTTTTAATGTAATACATACTATGTATAATTATGATATGCAAGCCCCAAAGTCAAGGTCACCTATTTTCTGACAAATTCCATACAGATCAGTCATAATCTCCCAGCTGACGAAGGGAGGTGACATGATCAGGCAAATATTCTGCACAGATGTTTTCCACACCTATATACGCATACAGGGCTGTGCATGCATTGACCAGGTTGTAAAAGGATGAATGTCATATCTTTATTTAGTTCCTAAGGCTTATGAGTAAGAACTCTGAGTATTAGAGATACATCAATTTTAGACATTTAACATGTGCTTATTTTGAGGAATTGACGCAAAACTATGGTATTTGCTTTCTTATTCATATGTAAAGTTTCCATAGTTTTGCACTTAGTCCTCACTTTGTTGACTTGATATACTAAATATTTATATGTGAGAATTCTCTTTTATGTAGAAAGTATTGAACTCCAAGGACCTGAATTGTGACATTTTTTTCTTTTAAATAAGCAAATATGTGAGCTCAAATAAATATACTCATTTAACATTAGAAATAATAAGGAGACCATTTAGGCCAGGGATACATATAGATAACGGTATGAATATTTCTGTACCATTGATATACTAGTTAGATATACATTGCTCTGTAATTGTGATCTACTAGTGAGATATACATTGCTCTGTAATTGTGATCTACTAGTGAGATATACATTGCTCTGTAATTGTGATCTACTAGTGAGATATACATTGCTCTTATGAGATATACATTGCTCTGTAATTTTGATCTACTAGTGAGATATACATTGCTCTGTAATGTTTCCATGTCAGTGATGGAACGGCCCGCAAGCCGCCCAAATCCCCAAGCCCAAGGCCTAGATCTAGAACCCGTGAAGGCATGATGATGTAAGTGTTGTGGCACAGAGTGGGGTGACTTGTTGTGGCAGCACTGTAGTGTGGTGTACTTCCCCTCTCTATACACAGACTGATGCACAAACTAGCAGCAGGGGAGTGATAGTTGGTTTGATGGCTGTTGAGGACTTCTTTCTCTTCTCTTCTTTTGTTTTTACACCTCTGATTGTTTAATTTTTGTCACCAGAAAAAGTTGTTTGTGGTTGATCTCTGTTTTAGCAAGTCAGTGTCTTGTGTGTCATCTTCTGGTTCAGCTACTTTTTGGTAGACAGTATGTTATATCTGTCATAAATAATCCTATGTAACAATCAGCTAGATGATTGATAACAGTTTACTGTTGAAGATATCTTCAGATCATAATGAAGCTGACTGGCAGTGTCTGTAGGTATCCTGTCTAGCGTAAGTATGATCACCTGATATCTTGACATGCCCTGTCAGTTTCAATTAAGTTGCTCATGCAGGCATCCTTGTATACTGTCAAGTCAGCTATTTTATTGTCCAGTAATAATGTCTCAATTCAATTAATATCCACATTGAACTAATGAGTACCTGCAGATGGCAACTTTTAATTTGAGAGAATATCTTTCTTACATTTATTTTGAAATATTGACACATCCGATTTCATCAACGTCATGCTAAGTGAATTGGTTGTCTTTCTAGTCAATGTATGAGGATGAGAGAGTTCTGAATTTTCAGAAATAATTAGCTAGGAAAAGTTCAAAAATCTGAAACCTTGACATAACAGATTATAACAGTACTCAAGTAATTTATCCAAAACCCTTGTAATGTTCATGTTCAACATGTAAAGCAGGGTATTTAAATTTGATAAAATGTCCTTAATATAAATACCTGATATGCCTGATAGAATCCCAATACAATAAATGAAACATTAAAATATGCTTAATACGTCACTTAAGTATGATGAGCTCAGCATCTTTTTTTTTTCCCTCTTTCATGTTTTGGGCGGAGGGTATTAAGTTTTTTTCTCAATAGAAAATATCTGATATCATTAACACGTTATACACTATATATAGCTGGGTGGTGCAATCTGCTTGACAAATCAGTTATTATAATTAGGTGAGTTTATGACGCGCTGATGTAGCTAGGTAAAGATTTGATTAGGTAGTTAAAAAAAATCAACTGTCGAGTAATTTACAATCATTTGTGGGTAGTTTGTGTCACATGATGTATGTCATATTTATATTGTTACACCCAAGCTTTGGAAAGGGAAGTGAGAAGGTGATTGGGGGAATTAATATAGAAAAGGAGGTAGAGTTTAGTTTTCAGTGTATACAGTTGTTGTGGGACATGTTGGGGGCCTATTGATTGCAGTGTCTCTTTTGATGTGATTGTTGGCATGTCAACTCCAGGGATATTGACAGCCTGAAGAAGTTACTGGCGTGGCTGCAAGCTGGATAAGGGTCATTACTTTCTCATTAGTTCAGTATTGATACAGGATATAGGGCATGTTGATGGTTGTCACCTGATCTTTTACGCAAAAGCTTACGTCATATTAATAGAATGTCAACACAGAATTTGCTGGTAATATTAAAAAACGAGATGCATGATTACAGCATTGTCAAAGGGAACTTCTAACAGACAGAAAATAAATATATTTTCCTTGTTCAGAACAGTATGAGTCAAAATAGATGGAAAAAGTATTGATGCAATGCATAGGCTCCTATCTAGTTGGTCATGG
Source organism: Solen grandis (assembly GCA_021229015.1). NCBI lineage: Eukaryota > Metazoa > Mollusca > Bivalvia > Adapedonta > Solenidae > Solen > Solen grandis. Next base: position 3,403,670 of record CM037791.1, on the reverse strand, counting down.
ACTTGATCCCCAGACCCGGTTACAGCTCTCTGGATTTCATTTGTAAGCTGCTGTTTTACACCACTGCGTTTTGTTAATTTTTTTATAGACATTGACCCTTTATGCATGAATATTCATGTACAAATTTTATGAATTGATAAAAATTAACTGAACTTCATAACTATGGTATGTATGAAACATTGCATTTTACATAGTTGTTCAGTCTTTGTAGAAACTGAGCTACCAAATTGTGTGACCAAACAGATGAGACCTTTGAAAAACAGCTTCTTCCAAGAACTGTCTGATCTTGGTCTACTCTGTTTAACAAAGCATCAAAATGAGTCTATATTAGGTATAGGGTTAATGCAAATATAGAGTAAAGGTTACAGTCAGTATATTATCATGCATTAGGAAGTGGTGCTTTGTATTTAGATAGGTCCTTACAAGATGATAAGGGAATGTAACAAGGGATTAATTATACCCACACTTCACAAGGTAAGATGGGAGCTATAGGAATCATGCATGTTTTCCCAACCCTTTCTGTTATGAAAACAGTTCAGTATATTTTGTTTTCATATTATTGAGCGGTTTCAAGGATGATTTTCATGGCAAGCTTAGATATGGTTAATATTGCACCACTATGTGAAGAGTTATGGCCCTTGATTTACTAAAAAAAGTCAGAATTTCACATTTCTGCAAAGTTTTATGATGGCTGATATGAACAATTTTAGTTCAGGTTAGAAAATTAATCTCATTTGGGCCATCTTTTTTTTTTTTTTTCGTGACTGAGTTCAATAGGAAGTTTTAGTTTAGGCCTCAGGAGCACCACTTATTCTAGTGTCATTGTTTTGTAAAGCCCTGCTTGACAAGAACTTCCTTGTATTATTGTGAAGCTGATGTACAGGGGCCCATTTCAGACAGATTTGATCATAGTCTTAAGAATTGTGTCCTATTTAGTGTCTTACCAATGCCTTATTTGCACATTAAAGCATAAACAATGTGATCCATTTCATTGCATAATACTTAAATAAAAAAAATACAGAAGAAATGTTATTTTGCTTAAATTATGTGAATAAGCATACTCTCTCTCTCTCTCTCTCTCTCTCTCTCTCTCTCTCTCTCTCTCTCTCTCTATATATATATATATATATATATATATATATATATATATATATATGATTTTTTTCATACACAGTTAAGTTAAACTGAGGGCCATAATATGCCCAAGTTCTCAAATTTCAGGCTTAAACTTGAAAATCAGACTCAAATCCAGATGTTGAACCTTACGGAGATTCATACTTAAGTATATTTTTGAGGACTTGGAGCCTGATCTGCAGCTACCTGGAGGACTGACAGGATCTTTATGATAACAAGTATAAAAGTCTATAGTGAGTCATTCACACACAAGATATTAGATAATTGTGTGATGCATTGATATAGCCCTATCACAGCTGTCTGTGTGGAAAGTTGATGATGCCATTCACATAAAACAAGGTCTTTTGATGGTATTAAGCATATTTCACTGTCATTTAGAAAATAGTGCTCTTATTAAAAATGTGTAATACCCTTCTAGAGACGCCCTAATGTTTGTTTAAGAGACTTGTGAGACTGACCTTTAAACATCAGACAGTCCATTATTGTTGCTTGGCATGCTTGGGAATAGTGGAGATTCAGATTCAATTTACCAGGGATTTTCTTTATGTTATTGTCAGGGATTACTTAAGATGAAATGTCTGTCATTGACCTGAACTTTTTTATAAACATGTTTGTGTGTGAGAGAGAGACAAAGAGAGAGGACCCAGTAGTAGTAGCAACCATGACTTGCAGCTGTATTTTGTGCAGGTAGAATGTATCACCCCAGGGTGGTATTCTGAGGACACTGTCACAGTGAATTGTTTTTCCCTTCTAGGCACATTTAACTATGTACAGACATGGTGACAGTATTTATGTGTATTGCTTTTTTATTGATATTTTGATAGAGATATTGAGATGGGTAGACAGAGAAGGATGGACAGATGGAGACAGACAGACTGACAAAAGTTTAGATTGACAAGTAGACAAAGGCTTTCAGTGATACTAATGGATGAAAAATGTAATAAAGCTCATTAAAAGTTCAACTACATACTTCAAGTAACTGCACATCTAGTATTATTTATTGCTTTTCCACAACAGACATTATTTGAATAAGGACATAGTCTAAAGTAAAGTAAACTTTCCCAAGTAAACACCATAGGTAAATTACAAAATTGAAGAAATATTCAGGTTATGAAATCTCTGAGAACCCAGATTGTTTTTCTAAAATATAACTTGCTGCTGTTTGATATAGTGGTATGGAAACAGTATCCATTACAGTTAACTAGATGTCGTGACAGCCAGTTGTGCTCCACCCAGTATTGATTGTGTTATGTACCTGAGTCATGAGTGGGGGAGGTTGAGATTTTACCTGTATTTAGAGTTTGTTACCTGGCACTTTTATGGCTGTTGATTGAAAGGGAGGAAACTGTGGCTTTTTAAGGGGAGAGAATCAGAGTTTTCCTAAATATTTGAATTACTTGTGTTAATTGATTATTCAGTTATGTATGAAGATAATGTTAAGTGATGTAGAATGGATTAGTTGTATCACTT
>CM037791.1:3350966-3400966 GCA_021229015.1 Solen grandis | reverse complement strand
TGGCCAACAACATTATCAACATTAATGTTTTTTTAATAAATGATGTTTTGAGCATTGCGATTGCTTGGTTGTTTACCACACAGACTTTCTTTCTCTGTTTCTGTCTCTCTCTCTTTCTACATTAGATTTATTGATAATCTTCAAATTGAAAGTTGTTTCATAATTAGGCTTAAAATATAAATATTATCAATTATTTGTAAATAAACCAGGTTTAAGACCTGTACTCAAAAGGTAGTTAATCACTGATGCTTGAAGTAAAGTTTTACAGTTAATGATATGTATAACAACAGAGCATGACATAGCATAGTGATATATCAGGCCATTGCCATACATCGGACTGGTAATATGATGTCATGTTATACTTAACTGGTAACAAATAATGTTTTCCTGATAAGATTTATGTTTTTCCATTTCATTGACTTTTTCTTAATAGATACTTTGTGTCTTTGAAAATCAGAAGGGATTTATGTTGTCATAATTAATTTAAAAATATAGCCTAGTTCATAAGTATTTGGTTTTCTTTGTCTGTTAGCCTTTAACTTAACACTTTTCATATTCAATGGTGATAAATATCAGTAGCATCAATTAGTCATTCTTGGTGGCAGCATGATTGTCTTGCTATCCTAGTAGCTAGAAAGATAAAAAAGATAGATATTAGTTTGATTTTTCCAATTATATTACAGGTATATAGATAACTCATTATAACAAAACTGATTTTGTTTTTCTATATCTTCAGACCCCACAGACGAATATCTTCAGCAGGCAAAGCCAGGTATGTTCAACATTACCTCTTTTGATATACCACTCGTGTACACCAAGTATAACCTTTATAAAACTAGATCAGATGGAAATGATTTTCAGTCTGAACAGGTTTTATAGTGTGTTACTTTCTCATTGGAAATTTGCTGAGTCGTAGCAAACAGTGTTAAATGTGATCAGCCAGCTGATTAACTCTCTGGCTGATCTGGATTTATACTGGTAGTATATGTGCACAATTAGCCCTCATATGGTTATGGTTTTAGATAATACTTAGGTTTGTAGGCTGGAATTCTACCAATACTTAGTGCTAAGTAATACTTAAATTGGGTTGATACTCATTTTATCTTCATCAGGTGGACAAGAGTAATGATTTAAGATAGGCCCTAAGTATTTAACTATTACTTAGTGCTATTAATAATGGTTGGTAGAGTACAAGCCTCAGATACAATACTTAACCCTCTCCCTTATATAGACTCATTTTGACGCACTCAATAGGTACCACATAAAGCCTGATCTGCAGAAAGCCAAACTCAAACCTTACCAAATTTAATTGTAAAATCCTCATTTCCAGACCACTGAGGAGCAGCGAACAGCATAAAACCTGATCAGCCTGCGAGTTACTCGCAGGCTGATCTGGTTTTATGCTGTTCGCATAGGTCTTTTCATGGTATCCTCTATGAGGGAAAGGGTTAAGTATATCTAAAGATCTAAAGTGTGTATCCACTCATTTCATACCATGGTTTGTCTTATAAAATAGTACAGCTTGTATATCTGAAGATATACTGCTAAATTGTATATAATTATATCATCCAACATTGAAGAATAATCGCACCTTATTCAAAGATATCACTCGAGTGTATCCTGATGTAATCACATTCAGTTATGTGTGTCATATGTCCCTGTACTTAAATAGACCCAACTATTTAACACTTTTATACCTTTTTCCCACAGGAAGCTGCAACTGAAATGAATATAAATGCAAACAACATATCTCCATATCCATTATTGCCATCCTAATAATCAAAACAAGGTGTCATGAGCAGGACTTTAAATATTGATTAGTTGGATTGATAAGGGTTTGTTAATGTACTGTCATGTCAGGCATGTCTTCAACTGAACTCGACAAATGTGTCTTTGTTGTGTCTCGATGCAGAAGTACAGTGAATCATTCTGAGATGCGGATTTTCCCACGGAAAAATTGCATTCTGAATCATCTTCTGTAACTGTAGAGATCTTGTAAAACAAGTGCATTTGGTTAACATGCTTTAGATTTAGCAAATTTATGACACAGTGAAAATATACCATGAAATAAATGTTGGTTGTTTGTACATAAAGTAAAACTTAAATGTTTATTGGTCTAGTTAGGTGTTGTTGTTTTTTTATAATTTCCATACAATATAATGATGTAAATATTTGTCATATATGTGTTGATAAAAAATGAATCCTGGATATAGGGATTGTTAATTGTAAAGAAAATGCACAAACATTGCATATTGTAATACTAGGATAGAGAGGTCAAGGACATTGTGCTATGCTATGCTGTAATGCTTAAGGTGGATTCAGTCGTGTTTTACCCTGTATGCCTTTAACCCTGTCACATGTGGATACACGTCCTTACAAACATGAGACAAGCCTAATCAGACTGCAAGGGACACTCCTGCTGATAGGGTTTACAGTGCTGGCTTTCATGGGCTTGTTGCAAAACTGTGGTAACTATATAGAGATAAAGATGCAGTAACAATAGTTGTGCACAAACCCTTTGCTTTCTCAAGTTAATGATGGTTATTAAACAATATAAAAGCTGATCAGCCTGCAAGAAAGGTTTTTACCCATTTTTTCTGTATACTCAGAAAATGAAAGGATCTTCTTTTATACTTACTTAAATGAATTTACACATTTTATTCTGAGTTTTAATAAAAACCCAGCTATAAGACTTATAATCTGTTTAGTGTCATAAACTTCCTTTAATATAGATTAATTTTATTTCTTCAGATTATTTGTTGAAAAAGTCTAGCAGTGTTGCTCCTGTTGATTTGTTTCCTCATTGCTACAGCTGTTTATTTACTTAATTTGTAAATTGTAAATGAATTTATACATTAGATTGCAACAAGTGTTCAAAAATAGTGAATTCTGCCTGGGATTTAAATATATGGACACCCACTCCTTAATTAGTGATACATTATCATGACTGTCTTACAATAATTGATGATGTTGGCTGGATATGTGATCAGTCTCCAGTAGCTAAAGGGTCAGGATAAGTAACACCCATGATTTATATGTCCACTTAACCAGGGGTGGTATATGTGGTAGTTCAGGCGGTAGGCAGTAAATCATGTTGACCCTACACTGTGCAAAGGTTAACACCTTAACCTCTATCACTCAGATAGACCATTTTATACAATGTTGGACCATTTAAAGCAGATCAGACTGAATGGGGTCACCAGTCTGAATAAATTTTTTAGTGGTTAAAATTTTCATCTCAAAAGATATTGGGGAAAGTATAAATTGCTTGCAGGCTGATCTGGTTTGTTCTTATAGCTTTATGTGGTAAGAGTTCAACCCCTCATTCAACTCTTAATAAAACCTTGCAGGCTGATCAGGTTTTACATTAGAAACAGATTGCCATGAAACAGATTGAAAATATTTTCCCTATATGATTTAGGTATCCACTGTATATGTGTGTTTGTGTTAGGGGGACAGAATATGTCCTCAAGGAGTTAATGTTTAACATGTTAGAGAAATTTTATAGGAAGGGGGTGTTTGCTACATACCAGTGTCAAGGTGGCTCATTATTAGGTTATTTATGTCTCCGTGGTTACTAAGCAAATACTTCATATGTCAAATTGAGAAGGATTAAATACAGGTTGAATTTCGATGCAATTTGATTGTAATTTAAAACAAGGATGAGGGTGGCTGTTTTTACCCCTGACTGCTCTTTAATGCAGGAGGGAGATAAGAGGTAGCATCCTTAAGTTTGTTTACCAGTTCTCTTCTTATCTTGTGTAAAGGTTCAGTTAAACTCTCACAATCTGCAGGTTGTCCTACTGCTCTGATTTTCCTTTTGATAGTGATAATGACATAGGGAAATTGAATAATTTATGTAGATGTCACTGTACTTATTATTTGGATGTACCTGAGTATGTATATACATGTAATGACTTATGTATGGCTGTTCTAGACCTAGAATAAGTAAAATGAAACATTTATGTATATTATTTATATAGTGCAAATATGTTACTAGAAATTATTTGTGTATGTTCATGCTTATATCATATTTAGCTGTATCATTTATGTCAGTGGACCTGATTATTGATCAAGGTGCTTATACTGTTTACCTATAGAAAGTTCAAATCAATAAATCCAATTCATTACATTGTTGAAATGGCTCGATACTTACACAGCCAGCGATCATGGATACGATCTGTACATCTGAAGGCTCGATACTTGATGGCTATTCTACATTGAACCACCACACTTGAAACATTGTAAACAATTTTCTATATTGCATGATAGGACATTATCACCATTCCATCAGCCCTGCCCATTTGACATCGCCACTCCAAGCCCACTGTAAGTCAGTCCTCTCTGTTGTGCCGTATCGCTTTAGCCGTATATATCCAGAAATATAAATATCTTGCTTCCTGTTCGCTTTCTTTTTTACATCGGTACAACTAGGCCAGTCAGACCAGAATCAGGAAGCGATTTGGAGTCGTCTTGTTAGTTCACAGCTTGTTGCAGAAAATCACCAATCTGTCTAGGGCATTTAGGCATGTTTATATGGAATATATATTTATAAACCTGTCTGGTATATTGGACTGCAGGCTCCTAGCCCATCCCGTTGCTGCCCATCTATCAGCCTGCATGCATGATGGCTTTACTCCAGGTTCATGCAGTGCGTGTGGGTGGTTCCATAGTGTAACAGGAACTGCTGAGGAAACATAGCAATTATGAGAACCTGACATGAAAGAATTAGGTCTTTGGCATAAAAATATTGTAAAAGTTGCACTGACATGAATAATTAGAATATTGCCATAGATCTCTATCTCATGAATATTCATGTACATATTTATGACTTAATGAATATTAATTTATTGATCTTAAAGTGTTATATGAAAAGAAATGGATTTCTGTAGTAGCTAAGCTACAATATTGTATGCGCAAACAGAGGAAACCCTGATCAGACAGCTCCAGTAAGAAGCTGTGTGATCTGGGTCTGCTCTGTTTGCCAATGCATCAAAACATGTCTGTATAAGGTAAGGGGTTAATTGATACAAATGTTTGGCATGTTTGGGTTTGTAGTCAATATTGTTTATTGAATATGTTCTTTAGTATTGAAATTCAAAAGTGTTTTTTTCTTATAACTTGAACAAATCTATTCACAATTTTGATTTAAGTTGCATCGAAGCTGTGATAAATTCTTATTGTTTGGAAAAATTGTCCAAATCAAGATAAGTCAGTGCTCTTTGCTTATTGATAGTTACATACAATGTATTGATAGACACACATGCCAGTCAGCAGTTGTAACATTCTATCAATATTACCTTGTATTGAAAGTCTGTCAGAGACCATTGTATGCCAAGAATGTTTTCAATTTGTGTTTGAAAAGGTTTAGTTCTGATAGTGAATATTTATGGAAGTGCTATACACTTTAGATTTTCCATATTGAACGATCTAAGTGGTAAATTGGGATGCGATAATGAATAGAAACATTCATAATGTAACAGTTGATCTGTTGAAAACCTTGGTGACATCTGCTGATATATGTTCTTACCTTAGAAAGGATGTTGTGTGATGAATATTGATTGGCCTAGTTCTTGTACCATTTATATAACATTTTGCTTATCTTTTTTTTCTTTCAACTTTTGAAACTGTATGTTTCATATATTTTGCTAAAGTGGATATTTTCAAGTTCACTACTTGAGTTTTTGCTTTTTGACTAGATAATTGAACGCATTTGCTAGTACTTTTTGAGACGAGGTTTTAAGAACGAGAATAAAAGCAGCTGACTCGTAAAATCATATTTTATCAAGGGGGAAAATCCATACTTTTAGAAAGATAAATAAAAAAAAAAAATTGTCTGAATCAGCTTAAATGGCACCATAGTCCAATATAGAAATGTTCACTGACTGAATACAGAAGTTGGGAGTTTGATCCCAGCAAAATACAACAATTATTTAAGGCCTTCCCAGGCCAGGCACAAAGTACTGGTCCAGCCCAGGAACTAATTAGATGGATTGGTTTAAATTGTGAAAAATGTTTTGCAATTTATTGGAAAGAAATGTTTAAACTAAGATTGCATTTGATTTGAATATATTATAAATATGTGAATACAATGATTAACAATTTGATTAGTATAGTCTGATTCTAACATCAGGGCAGTAGCTTTAAATTGTCTTCTTTCTAGAATTAAACAGGGAATGGAAAGTCACCTAAACTGTCCAATGCTATGTAATGCATTGATTCATAGCATAATTTTAAGTGGCCATACCTTTATATGAATATTGTTATTATGTTTTATGGTTCTTTTAAAGTTTTTGTAAATGTAGTTGCTAGTATGTTTGCCATCTATTTTTCTCCAGATATAGCTCCAAATTAATGAAAATTGTCATTATAACTTTTGAGAACAAAGTTCTAGTAATAAATTTGTTATTTACTTTAAACAAAAACAGTAAAGCAAGCTGAATGGTTAGTGAAAATTACATGTCTGGTACAATGAGAAATGATATTTTGTATAATTTGTTTCATTCAAATTAAAGTACAATATTAATTATTGCTTTGTTAAAGTTCTTTGTTTATTATGATCCTACCATTTACTTCTTTTGCTTAAATTTTTAACTAACTGCATGAATGTAGAATATCTTTTGGATATTTTTTACTTCTTCTGTAAAATGTAATTACTTTAATGTTCAAAACATCACAAAATACCAATATCCATTTGAACACATACATATTCAATTAAATGGGGGCATAGTTTTGTTCATATTTTGTCTTTTTATATATTCTAGCATGTTTTTAAAATTGTGTATGTTTTGCCAATGAAGTACTTAATGTTTATATACATTTATTTTAATTGTAGTGAAAAGGATATTATTTTCCCTTATTATTGGAAATATTAAATATGACACATTAATGTTAAAGGCACATTCATTTCATCAACTTTACCCCATGATTAGTAAACTGCAATTCTATATGACAAAAAGTAAATAAATTTACTGAAATTTAAGGTATATAAAACAATGTATTTTTACTTATGTGTGGATTGTGTAGGCTCTGCCAGGGCTTTAATTGTATTAGCAAACAGAGGAGACCTTTATCAGACAGCTCTTATAGGAACTGTCTGATCCGAGTCTGCACACTGTTTGCCAAGAGGCCAAATTAAGTCTAGGTAAAAGGTTAAATCATCTCTCCTTTATTTCTGTGTACACAGCTGTATGGTGAATATTTAGGTTCTCCTGTCAAAAAGAAATGACATTTAGTATATCAGCATAAATGCAATTACAGTCACATCTTTAGAGTCACTTTTGATAACAGCCAACCTGGAAATAGAGACCATTTTGCTTTTAACACAAAATGTTTAAAGAATGAGATTTCTGAGTCTATAAAGGCAGTTTTCAGTCTCCTTTGCATAACCTTTGTAAAGGTATGATAATAACAAGAATAAACCAGTGAATGTAAGTGGTTTCTATTGAACATATTATTTTCATCTTAAAAATATGATAGAAAATCTCAGATCATCAACTTCTTGAAAGAAAACATTAATAAGGTTAAACAGGATATTCAAAGGGGTCTGGCACGAAAGTTTGGTCGTATATCACTATATGTAGTACTATATTATATATAGTGATATATGGCCCAATTATCTTGCCAGACTATTTTGGGGATATACATAACATTATGTATATATATGTTAATAAAGGTTTGTTTTGCTTGTGTATTTAACAGCCAACTTCAGAAGGGTGTGTTTAGTCCCAGTGAAGATATTTATGATGATATAGATGGCAGCTTTCAAGAACTCACAGACAGGGTAAGGACAGAACAATTTGCATTGTAAGACAGTGGTAGAGCAGTACTTTGTCTGAACAGACTCCACTGTTTTCATTTCTCGTTTCAAATATTGAGGGTTGACTCTGAAACTATTGCAATTGCATATAAAAATAGAAAAAGATATGGACAATTTTGTGATAACCTCTCAATATTCTGATGAAAATAAAAAGCAAACAGAATTAAGCAGGGTTTGGCTTGGAGGCCTGGTTCTGTGCATGCTGGTTTGAATTTATGCTGGTAGCTAGTTTCTATTATACATTTTGCGCGGCAATGTGTATATGTATTGCTTGATATTTCAGGGTTCTTTAGTCAGAGAAATGCATTTCTATAAATTAGTTTCTTATCATTAACATCAAGAGAGAATTAAAAAAAAATCATTGTTGTATGTTGATCTTGGTTTTATTTTTTGTCAGAAAATTAGTATGATGTATTTTATCTGTTTATCATCAAATGTAACATGCATTAATTGATTTTGTTGAAGAGATTTGTGTATAGAAGATTGTTTTCCATTGTTTAAGTTTAACCTAGGTATTATTTCCATGTGAAGTCTATCAACCTGGTATGTTCTTATGTTGGTGAAGGCTATAATGCTGTTCTTGATTTGATTCCAGATAAAAGGTTTAGAAAAACAGCTAGCAAAAGTTTCTGAGGAGAAAACTGGGGCAGATGGTATTAGTCACAGATATAAAGATGAAAATAGTATCCTTATTAAAAGGTAAGTCTGTTACAAACTAACTTTGTCCAGGTGTTTTTATTTGGAGTTGATTTGTTATGACATTCAAATTTTAATTATGGATTTTGTAGAGGCATCTGTTGATGAAAGCTTGAAGTTGAAATCTGATTGTGGTCATACCTATAACTTGCTTTGATTAATTACTTGCTTTGAGAAAATGACATTGTATTTTGAGGAGAAGGGATTTTGTGTGTGAAGACAACAGTTGGGTTGAAGAGATGTTTTGTCATCAGTTTGTTAAGATTGTTCAGTCTTGTGTTTTATAAATCAGTGATGTTCATGATGAAAATGAAATGCTGCTTACTGTTTACAAGCAAATATTATGTAAAAGAAAATTTATTTTAAAGATTATGTGCGTAAGCAAAATAAAATAGCAGAAGCCCACTTTCAAGTATACATTTTTTACTGAGTGAGAGGTTTACTGCATAAATAATACTATATGTGGTTTTCTTAAAATTACCATGTAAATTTTAAAGCATTTCCTTTTCACTAAAAGTTGAAATAATATGGTGACCAATGTATTTGTTTGTCAGTATATTAACCCAATTTTTTGTCTGAATCACAGTGTAGTTGATAGGTAAGTAACAACTTGTGATTGTGTTCATATAGTGTGTAGATGGCCGTCTTCTTCTGTTCTCTTCAGTTACCTGGTTTTATGTTCTTGTTAAAGACATCAGGGTGACAATTATCATGGAAACTTTTTAATTTATCACCACATGGATGGCTTGTTTGTTTTTTAACCCTTTCCCTCATAGAGGACACCATGAAAAGACCTATGTGAACAACAGAAAACCAGATCAGCCTGCGAGTAACTCGCAGGCTGATCAGGTTTTATGCTGTTCGCTGCTCCTCAGTGGTCTGGAAATGAGGATTTTTTAATTAAATTTGGTAAGGTTTAACTGTGGTTTTCTGCAGATCAGGCTTTATGTGGTACCTATTGAGTGCGTCAATATGAGTCTATATGAGGGAAGGGTTACGTTCGTCAAGGTTTAGTCTTCATTTTCTGTATAAGGCAGTTTGAAAAACTTGATTACTATTGACTTCTGTTAAATTTATGATTATAATACCAAAAACTTGCTAAGTGAAAGTCAGCTCTTTACAAACTTTGACTGCAGTATCAGACAAGGTCAAGTATTTGTCATAATATACCAAATATCACTTAGGGAAACAGACAAACTTTGAAATCTGCATGTGGTGATTTTGTTATGAATAGTTTTACCAAGTTTTATGGTTATAAGTTTGTTTCTAAATCAGCCTTAAAATTATTTTATGAATTTTGATTTCACAATTGCCTTTTTTTTTCCTCATAAATATCATGGGTTTCTGAAGGAATCCATAACCATTTTGAAATATTTAGTGAGTTACATGCGGAGTAAAGGAAGTTTCAAGACTACCTAGTTATTTAACTTAAAACAAAAATGTGGAATAAAAGAGTTCTCATTTTGAGACAGAGTAACAGTCACCCTGAAGTCTTGGGAGTGTGCACCTACTGGTTGTAAGGTGTGTTATTGTGTAACTTGCTGTAAGCCACATCAGTTTTGCTGTGACTTCGCCGTCTGCTGTGGACTTCAGTTTATATCACTCTAATCAGCTTAAGATGCATTACCTCCATTTGAAGAGCATCCAGAGCTGCAAACTGCTTTTAATCTGAAGGTTGTGGGTTCGAGTCCTTGTAGAGTCAACTTTTTTCTTTCTATTTTCTGTCTTTTAACAGTAATTGTGTATCACTCATATCAGAATTAGAAAAGAAAAAGTGATCAGTGTCATTTTTATATATTGTTTAGTATTTTAGGTTCATATACCAAAGTAAACATTAAGGTTCTTGCTGCACTTACTGATTATCAAATTCTAATCATAACTGTGATAAAACTTCATATTTTTTACATATTTATTTAGCAATAAAATGCTGCAAATTTTGAAGCAAATCTCATGATTGAACTTACCACATGTATGTGTTACAGACAATACACTTTAAAGATTCAGTACATTGTTAAATGCATTTTTAACCATAAGTATTAAATTAGGAAAAAATGAAAGATATAAAAAATTTGTTTTTCTTCTCAGTTCCTAATCTTGTTTCTGTATAATGTATAGCATTGTCTAGCCAAGTTTTGGTAAATAATTTACACATTCCAATAATAAAAATATGTGCTTTTGTACTTTAAATCCTTTCTGTTTTTTGTGCCAAGCTTGAAATAGAGTTTCAAATAAAAATATCATAAGTTACAGCAGGTAAAACTGATAACAGTTTGCCGTTGATTGTCTTATATATCATATAGTTGAGGAATATGATTTCGTTTTTGTGATTCTTAAAAGCATGCATTAGAGTCTTAGAGCTTTCAAAGCAGGTTATTAAAATCCAGCTATATGAATTAAAGAAACATGTTTAAAAGCATTTGTTATTAGATGATGTCATTCTCAAGTTCTTATTAAACTTATAAAAGCAGTAGTTATTCATATTTTTTGTGTTTGTGTTTACCGATATGCCTATGACTATCATCCATTATGATATGAAGTTTATTAGCTACAGAATTTTCAAAAATTTTGTTAATGTATATTTTTATCTCAAATACATTTATATTAGAGCCTGTAAATGAAAAGCTTTATTTTCCTGTTTTCTTTCCTACATGTTCTATTCCATTTCTGAATGAGATGAGAGGAGAGCACTGAGTTACATGATATACTGCTACAGATAGGTGTCCTCATTAGTTTCTTGGTGCTTGTGTTGTTATGTGTTGTATCACTGTAGTGTTTGTGGTGGTGGATCTTTATATCTTATACAATAGTGTACTATTTAATCCTTTCCCTCATAGAGGAAACCATGAAAAGATCTATGCGAACAACATAAAACCAGATCAGCCTGCGAGTAACTCGCAGGCTGATCAGGTTTTATGCTGTTCGCTGCTCCTCAGTGGTCTGGAAATGAGGATTTTGTAATTAAATTTGGTAAGGTTTAACTGTGGTTTTCTGCAGATGAGTCTATATGAGGGAAAGGGTTGACTGCTATATATAATGAGGGCAATATTTAATTTGACTTATGACTATTAGATGTGTAAACTGAATTAAAATCAATTTTGAAGTTTAGATTGAAATAAATTGAAACTTGAAATAAATTGCAGGTTGACATTGAAGGTCCTTTACAATACTGTTGATATAGGATAGTTAAACAGACCTTCTTACAGAGGACCTCACTTTTTTATCATTTGTGATTTGGGTTATTGACTAAGTGTAAATTGTTACATAATTATAATGTTATTCAATATTAACATGGTATCTAAACTGAGGTTATAGTGGAGTTGCTCTGATAATGTAATCAACTTTTTTGACAACATTTGATACCAGGTATTGTTCTATTGTCTGATATTAACATTAAGCCAAATGGCAAAAAAAAGCAATTTTTGATTTACGTAGACAATGAAGATTGTTTTGATGTTTATCAATGTTACTATAGATATATTTTGTACAAACATCGGTAATGCAGTTGAATAAAAGTTAAAATATATTTATACTCAAAAATAATCAATACTCAGTTGTCCTATATTTTTCTGTTTTTATATACTTATTGTATATAATAATATGGATATAAAATGTTTAATTATAAGAATAGAAATCTTTCTTTTAATATCTTTATAATTTGATATCATTATGCAATCCTGTAAATATAAAAAAAGAAATTTTATAGAAAAAGGGAGATCCCAGATCTACATGTATTTACTTGTGTTTCAGAATCCATACAATGGAAGAACAACTCAAAGATATGGAGGTTAAATCAGATGAAAGACTTAAAGAAGAGAAGAGAAAATACAATGAAATTGTTGTAAGTGTCTTAAGAAGATAATTATAACTTTGTGTTGTAAACAGATGAAAAACTGAAAAAAATCTATGCTTAACAATCATTGAGTGATCAAGAAGTTTAGCAAATGGCTAGGTTTAGTGTTATGCATGGACCTTATGGTTTCCTATTTTGTATACAGGAGGTCTGATTACTCAAATACCAAGAAATTCAATGCACATAATGTTTCAGTAACATCGCTACCTTGTCAGACTTTGAATTAACTACTCTACACAGGAGTAAAGAACAGTTAACTCAAAGATGACTTTTAAATAGTTTGTGTGAAGAAGTAATTCAAATGTAAATAAGTTGTAGGTTAATTACTTCCTCAGCTATCGGTTTACTAGGTCATTTTCTTACACAAGGGGCACATAAACACTTTCTGTAATTATTTGCAAAATAAAAGAATTACTTTGTTTTGGTGAATATTTTAATTCTTTGTTTACATTTAGGTTTTACTTTTCCCATCTAACAGGGGTAATTAAAAGAACAGTTATTTCAATCATTAAAATAACAAGGCTGTTGTGATAGGGGTAGACATTAGGCTAAAAGTTATTTTATGTACATTGTTATTGCTATGTGTTACGATTCAGGAATCTTGTAAGCTATTGTATTATAAAGTAATTCAGGTATATGACTTTCATCTACTGATATACTATAACAAAGAAGGGGGCAATAGATAAGATTTATTTCTGCACAGAATATGTGTATGGCTTTCATCTTGAAATTAAGAGAATTAAAGAGCCTCAATATCTCATAGTAATTACATGTATTGCTTTTCGCTCTTAGATTTTCAATACATTTTCAATACATGGCTACTTAAATAACAATGTTAAATAATGTCTGAGGTTTTAATGTCTGTAGATTTCTTGTTAGTTTATTGATTTAACAACACCTCTAAGATTATAAATATTGATCAGAAAGCAACTGGCTAAAATATCTATAATTTATAGGATTACTTCATCTGGTCTAATCAGTGGAGAATGCTTCATGATTAAACAATTTAACCCTTTCCCTCATAGAGGACACCATGAAAAGACCTATGCGAACACCATAAAACCAGATCAGCCTGCGAGTAACTCGCAGGCTGATCAGGTTTTATGCTGTTCGCTGCTCCTCAGTGGTCTGGAAATAAGGGTTTTGTAATTAAATTTGGTAAGGTTTGAGTTTGGCTTTCTGCAGATCAGGCTTTATGAGGTACCTATTGAGTGCGTCAAAATGAGTCTATATGAGGGAAAGGGTTAAAATGAGTCTATATGAGGGAAAGGTAAAATGAGTCTATATAGGAAAGGGTTAAAATGAGTCTATATGAGGGAAAGGGTTAAGAAGATAAGAGTGAAATAAAAATCAGTTGTGGTTTTGGCTGCATGGCCAAAACGTTTTGGTGATGTGTAGGTTTTATTTCATTATTATCTTTTTGAAATTATAATTTTATTTTAACAACCATGCTCAGGTAGTTTTAAATTTTGTTGTATGTATAAATCATGATTCTTTAAAGTATCAGTACTGTATACTAATTTTAGGTATGTTTTCCATGTTTTACTTATTGATTTTTTCTCCATAGTGCTTCAAATAGATTGCTGTCAGTGATCAAAATTTACACTCAGTAAGGTCACCAGAAACACATTTAATTATTTTTTGCCTTACTCTGGTTGTGTAAGTCATTTGTTTGACACCTCTTTGTATGGTAATAAGTTAAACATACACCTGCCTGTATGTGTAGAACAAAAGTGGGGTGGAGATGCAGAAGATGGACTACCTGACCATGCGGCTCCAGACTGTGGAGTCAGAAAACGAGAAGCTCAAGACGGACACAAACCGTCTGAAAAATGACAACGACAAACTGCGATCTGTACGTCATTTTTACTTTGTCTATGGCTTACAAGTTCTTGTTCAAGCAAACTGAAATAGATTAAATGGTCATATCCTATTATGCCTTGTAATTTGCAATATTACTTGTTCAAATGTTTTTGAACTAGTTATTCGCCTAATCTTCAGTAATTGATACTTTTTATGATGCAGTATTCACTTTTTTTTATTTTACATTTATATTAGACTTCATCATTTTTGTTTTTTTATGTAAAAAAAAAGTCAAAATATGAAGTTATGTAAAAGAATAGAGAAATTCAGAACTGAATCCAAGAAAGTGATACATATTGGTTTTTTTGTTTTTTGTGTCTCTTTATTTTTTCCTTCGGATATTAAAGATTAAACAAAAAATTCTTGCCATGAGATATATTGCACTTTTTTTACTTTTTTTTTCTAGTTTGCAATAAAATGTGTACTTAAATAAAATCACTGGGAAACCTCATTTCATCCTATTTGTAACTCAAAATTAGACAAGATACGAAAATATTCTCTATGTCTGTTCCAGGACAAACTGGAATTGAAAGACCAACTGTCGGCAGTGATGGAAGACTACAACCGTGTATCAGCTGAATACACTGACTGTAAGGCACGACTGGAGAGGCAGCAAGTCATGACAGCAGGGGTAGGTATAGTGGAGAAGTGACTCTTCTGTTTTTAATTTAGAACTTTAGGAAGTTTTTAAGATGCATAATATCTTGGATATTAATTGCTTAACTTTCTTACTATGATTTTCATTTTTATCATGTGTAAAAATTCATTAAATAAAATTTATGTCTATTTTGTATACCTAATGCTCAATATTGAATTCAGAAAGAATCTAAAATGAAAATGAAATACATCTTATCTGACTGTATTTATGGTAATAGGTTTTTTTATTTTATTTTATAAATTGAATAGGAAATTTTAGGCTATGAATTTTCTCAATATTAACAAATCTTTATGTGACACACTATGTGAATTGATATCCCTCATCATTCTTTTTTTCCATATAAAGTTGATTGATTGGTCAGTAGAGCAGCATTTCAACCGAAAGCTATCCTTCTTATATTAAACCCTTTCCCTCATAGAGGATACCATGAAAAGACCTTTGCGAACAGCATAAAACCAGATCAGCCTGCGAGTAACTCACAGGCTAATCAGGTTTTATGCTGTTCGCTGCTCCTCAGTGGTCTGGAAATAAGGATTTTGTAATTAGATTTGGTAAGGTTTAACTGTGGTTTTTTGCAGATCAGGCTTTATGTGATACCTATTGAGTGCGTCAAAATGAGTCTATATGAGGGAAAGGGTTAATGATAGAAACAGTTACCTGAGTATCAATATTAAATCACCCCTATTATATACTATGTCACACTACCAAAATATTTAAAACAGAAAACTTTTTATCAAACTGATGACAATCATGATTCTCTGAATCCACAAGATTTAATTTAAAGATTTATTTTGTTATCTTCTCACTCATGTATGTTTTCTAATCCCTTATGTCTAGGGTTCATCAGCCCAGGTAAACAAGGATAAACATCATCACAGTGTGTTCTCCTGCATAAAGAGCAGTCTCTTTAAAAAAGCTAAAAAATTTGATCAGCCCTTTCACCCTACCTGTATTAGCAGTCCATTATTAACTTGACCATTCATGTCATTAGGGACATAGAAGATCATTCAGATTTAGTGCAAGGAAGCCATTGTGTCTCTTTACATTTCAGTCATCAGTATACTAACCTAAGATCACCTAAAACTAGTTATAACGAGATACGGAATGTCAGAATCTTTCTATAGGCTGTGCAATCACTTAATACATCAGTATAGTAACTCTAGTCTAGCATTTTTAGAAATAGATTAATTTGTTCAGCCCAGCATAAAGAGGGACAGTTTCTTAGTTTATGATTTTTTGGCTGTTAATTGCTTTTAAGTGCTTGGTGTGTTTTTCTGTTAACATTCTGTTAAGAAAGCTATGACTTTTTTACATTGTTGTCTTGAATTATTGAAAATCGTTTAAGTTATTTCCAAGAATTATTAAGCTGAACTTTGTTTGAGAACTTTTTTTCAAATTCCTAATATGTACAAATTTGTGAAAAGAAAAGTGTTTTGTAGGGAATAAAATGCTTGTTAATCAGTTAACCTTCCTATTGCTTTTTCAGGATGACTTAAACTTAATGCATTAAAAAAAAAATCTCTGATCTCTCTTATTGCTGATTAGCAATTTCTTGCTTTGAGTGCAACAAGGTTTAATTTCTCTAAAAACTATAAACATGTTTATATAACTTCATTTGCATGGAATTCCAGCATTGTTGCAGAGATATTCTAGCTTTATCAGACCTGTGTCTGTCTGTATGCCTGTCTGAATCGACACTATCCAGAAATACTGTTGGCTTTTCTGTCCCAAGTAAGGGCCACATGGACAATTTGATGTTGAAAATTGCCACTGTACAGTAGTAAAACACTGATTGCGAGTACAAATTCAAATAAACTTAAATCATAAGTTTAGTATGACTTAGATAACCCCCCTTTGACAAGGATATTTTAGCACTGACAGAGTTATTTTTCCTGTTTTGTAATTTGTTGTACTTCCCTTTGTGTTCAATGAAGTATAATGTAATTTAAACATTTATTTTAAATTAGTACTGAGTGCATGTAGTTAAACTACATTCTATCTATTCTATTCTATCTATGGTAAGGTATAGTGCTATCCTTTTGTCAGCTTGCCATGATTATCTCAATCAAAGTGGATAATTATACAAGGGAGACCACTGCAAATATGTTTAAATAAGACGGAGTAAGAATACTCAAATTAAGACTGCCCATTAGGCTGATGTTGGTCTTGTATTGGTCATTGTGATGAAATACATGTCTATGTAGTCAGTTCTTAGTTAACAGTTATTAGTCCCCTACGGTGTTTACACTGGAGGGAACTATAGGTTAGCCCTTCGTCTGTCTGTCCCTCTGGAAATTTAAATCCCGCGATAACTTTAAAAACCATTCAAGATAATATTATGAAACTTGGTATATGAATAGATGGCAGTATTGAGATTCTGCATGTCACTTTTTTTTTTCTCAGAGCAAAATTCTGGTTGCTATGGTAACGAAAAAATGATGCACCTCACCAGTAGGGGATTCATGTGTTACGTGCAACACCGGTTACTTGTTCAGTATAAACATTTTCCATTAAAAAATTGATAATATCACTACCATTGTAAAAAATAAAAATGCTCAGTGCAAGATGGTATTGAATATTAGTATTTTTTAATCACTGCATATAATTATACCCTCTGCACAACGAAGTTGTAAGGGGGGTATACTGGATTCAGCTTATCTGTCTGGCCATCTGTTCATCTTTCGGTTTCTTTTTACGGGCTTTAACTCAAAAAGTATAAAAGGCATCAAGATGAAACTTCATATGTGGATAGATCTCATTGAGGGGGAGTGCAATGATCAAGAACCATAACTCTCTGTCGCATAATTTTGGAGTTATTGTCCTTTGTAAATTTCATACTTAATTTTTGTCCAGGCCGTAACTCAAAAAGTATAAAAGGCATCAAGATGAATCTTCATAAGTTGATAGATCTGATTGAGGGGGCATGCAGTGACCAAGAACCATAACTCTCTGTCGCATTATTTTGGAGTTATTGTCCTTTGTAAATTTTCATACTTAATTTTTGTCCAGGCCGTAACTCAAAAAGTATAAAAGATATCAAGATACAACTTCATATGTTGATCTCATTGAGGGGGCGTGCAGTGACCAAGAACCATAACTCTCTGTCGCGTAATTTTTCCTTGTTGAGCCAATACATTTACATGTCTCTGACCTACATGTTATTTGTATTAAAATCCCTGTGACAAAGCGACATTTGGGGGGTATTTGCGCCATTACAATGGCAGTTCTAGTTATATTTGTAAATTAATGTTGGACTCTTTCAGATGCTTGATGAACTACAGAAGGAGTTAGAAGATTTAAGGAACTACAAGATAGAATGTGAGCGCAAGCATTCTGCTCTTAACAGGAGTGTCAGTCTTTCTGATTCCAACGGCTATGGCTCACCTTTACAAGCAGAAATGGCAAAACTGAAAGAGGTGAGTCACCTATGGTGATATACACTATGTTAAGAAAGTAAAGAGTTATAGAGTTGAATACAAATAACATGCATCAGCTCACAGTTTGCAGTATCAATAAGTTATATCACCCATTTCCACTCACATACGCTATGCTATGCCATATCAGATCATGGAGAAATCCAGATAAGACTGAAAGCAAAGCCGAATCTTATCAAATTTTTCCTAACCTCAAATATACTGAGGAGTAGCAAACAGTGAAATATCTGGTCAACCAGTATCTCACTCTCTGGCTGATCTAGGTTAACGCTGGTTGCATTAATCATCTCCATCATAGCTTTGTTGTGGCAAAGGGTAAGCTTTGAAATGCTGTGGGAGTGATTAATTAATAATTTTATCTTTTATTTAAGAATAAAAAGTCTTAAGCAATATTACAGTCTTGCCATAGAGATGCCACACTGTGTGGAAAATTAAGATTTTCTAGACAAAAAAAAAGATGTTTCTTCTATGTTAATAACCATTTTTACCTTGAATAAGTATCAAAAATACAAAAGATACACATGTTTACTAATGAGTTTTTTTATCATTTGTCTTATTGGATTAGGTGTAGATATTTATGGTACTCTCAGTATGTTTCTGAAAAGTTTCTGATAGTTCTCATGTTTAGATTGTTATAGAATTATGAGTTTTGTGATGCTACAAAGGTATATTATGAAACTAGTTTCAAAGGATAATATAAATTTCATTCAAAATGTAGAAGTTAATTGAATTTAAAAAGGGGTAATCTTTTTTATCTTGTGAAGAGAGTGATCATAAATGTATGTAATATCTGCATAGTTACTGTTCAGAAAACATTTTTTTTTGTATATAGAAAGTACAGTCAAACTTGTCCAAGCGACCACTTCTTTTAAGCGAATTTTTATTTCCCCCAAAAGAATTTTCTATATATCTCTGATTTATTAAGCGACTTTTGTCTTATGCGACTAGCGACCGCTAATTACCACTTCGAGTCTACCTTAACAAACACGTATTCATTGACCTTGTCTTACCTTAAGCTGCAGGGTATGATGAAGCAACCACCTGCTTACGGGACCCTGTGTACCATATTTTCTGCTTGAATGATTTCTCCTGGGTTGCTGTTAAGGACCTGTTAATGACCCCATTATTCGTTGCAAAAGGGTTTTCCACAACTTTTCTAAAAATACTTTAGCTATTCGCAACAATAAGACAACAGAAAGATACTCCTTAAATGCCGAAAGTAACCGCATATCTACTCATCCGGCTATATCTAAGGTGCCATTTCAAATCATTAGGAATCATTGAGAAAACTATTTTTAATTGGCTAGTAGTTTTGATAAACCAATAAAATGTAGATAAAACAAATTAACATCTAAAGTAACCATAGAAATTACTGTTCAATATGCATTTTGCATTCTGCAATCAACACGTCAGTATGTTGAAATGGAAAGGGCTAACTTTACAGGAACGGGTTAATGTTAGTTCAATATGCATTTTGCATTCTGCAATCAACGCGTCAGTATGTTGAAATGGAAAGGGCTAACTTTACAGGAACGGGTTAATGTTAGTTCAATATGCATTTTGCATTCTGCAATCAACACGTCAGTATGTTGAAATGGAAAGGGCTAACTTTACAGGAACGGGTTAATATTATCAAACTGTCAAAAGTGAAAAGTGCAAGGAAAATAGGGAATGAACTGGGTGTAGGGAAGACTCAGATTCAGTTCTAGGAAAATCGCTGAGGAATAAGTTGTTGGAAAAACACAGTTTCAGTCGATTCTCAAGCTCAAAGCTGAGGTTTTAGATGACTAAGAGAGTAATGTAATGGAGAAAGGAAAATGCGATGTTGATAGCCTAAGAATGTGGATATTAATGACTGATTTTTTATAATTACATACTTTTTAGTGCATTTTTTTTTAATCTACAAAGAATGAATAAAAAGATTGTGTATAAGATTAAGTTGTTTAATTCTTTTCTTTTCATAATAACAGAGAGAGAGAGAGAGAGATTACTAAAGTGAAAATAACTTTATACACACAATCAACAACAACATAAAACTCATATACATGCACATACAGACTACTATATTGATAATACAATGAAAAGAGAAAGAAAGAAGGGGGAATACATCAACATGCACACATTCATTTATATCAATAAATATATCATGATTTTCACACTATCGTGAAAATCAAAAATAAGTTATTTTAGAGACTGTTTCATTAAGAGACCACTTCAATAGTTTCCCAAGGGCAGTCACTTGAAACAAGTTTGACTGTACATTATAAGAGTTATTTTGACACACATATTTTTAAGAAAGATGTCTGGGTTTGAATTGTAAAGTACAAAATATAGATGAAACTGCCTTGGTATGTTTTATTATTACTTGTTTTTCTGCTAAGTTTTTCAGTTTTTATCCTGAAACCAGTGTTTATGGTATTTTGATACATATTATACATGGCAGATTAACCTTAACTATGCTGAAATTTGGACATTTTCCCTTCAGTACCTTTAATCTATGCTCATATTGGCCTGTGTTGATCAAAAGGAAATATAGCGCTTATTTTTGGGATACTTTTGGTGCAAGATTTATAAATGAGATTTAAGTTAACATTGCTTTATTTAGGTCTAGCCTTTATTATAAGTAACATATTTAAGGCTGTCAGAGAGACCCAGATGTTCTAAACTTGCTATGAGATGAGAAATCAAGTTAATGCATGATTTACTTTTCTTTCTTTTTTTTTAATCAGAAAAAACATAATTTTTTGACAAATCTTATCACATTTTTATTTTGGTTCTGTGTTCTAAAATCATGCCATAATCATATTTATAACATTAGCTTGAACATTCTCATAGAAGTCTCCTTAATCATCCCATCTGTTTATATTGGATTAGTTCATGCTTTGATTCAGTTAATGCTTAACATCAGTATGTTTCAGCAATATTTTGCTCTTTTTGGTACTAGACTTCAGTCCTAACCAACTTACTTATCTTATATTAATTTAATGACCTGCTTTACAATTAAAACACTTTTTTTCATTAATTTTTACAGGTTGGTTTCACCTGTCTTATTTTTGTCTTTCTTTATTTAGTTAAATGAATCATGAAACTAACAACACTTAACACAGCACAGTATTGATAGTGCATGTGATGTGAAAACATGTTTTGATTGTTATCTCACCGTCCATTGTTTCCATGGCAACAGACTCTGTGGTCGGAATGGCAGGTTGCAGCCAAGGTGTGTATAGTCCTACTAAGTGTGCTTGCTTGTTGTTATATTAACATTCTGGTTATTGTGGTCGAGTTGAGTTCATTGCAGCATACTTTCTGACCCAGAGACAGTTCTAGATGAACTTGGGTTGATAGTGACAGCAGCCATGTGGCCAGGCTTACTTTACTCATTGACGTCAAATTTATTTTACAGTTTAAAAAATTAGAACAAAATTAATTGAATCAAATTGCAAAAGTTATTGAATGCTGTGCATGAAGTGTGTCTTGTGTATTTATGTGCATTGTGATTTAAGTAGGCTCTTTGACTTTGTTATAAAGTTTACACCAAAAGTCATGTGAGTATTTAACAAAACAAACAATTAAATCTAAGGGAGCATGTCTGTGAACCCCCTAGAATTGTGTGTACACATATTCAAGATTTTTGTCAAGTTCCCCCCAAACAGATATAAATATTCTCCTATGTTAACTAGATTCCATTTCTTTATTTCCATGAAATTACCAGATATATCGGAGCAGTTAATAGCTTTGTATATATGCATTATGAAGCAGAGGTTTTGTAAATAAGGTATCAGTTTGCATTGCAATGTCATATGTAGTTTTATGAGAAATAACAGTTTGCATTGCAATGTCAAATGTTGTTTTATGAGAAATAATAATTCCCAGTAAAGAAGAATTTTCATCAGTTCATAAAAACTCCCCTGACAAAAATGGGATTAGAGTTACTATCTGCACATGTCTTTAGGAAATTTAATCAGTTAACTTTTGATATTTTTAGTTGAGTGTAATTGTCAAATGATAAATTATTTAACCCTTTCCCTCATAGAGGACACCATGAAAAGACATATGCGAACAGCATAAAACCAGATCAGCCTGCGAGTAACTCGCAGGCTGATCAGGTTTTATGCTGTTCGCTGCTCCTCAGTGGTCTGGAAATGAGGATTTTGTAATTAAATTTGGTAAGGTTTAACTGTGGTTTTCTGCAGATCAGGCTTTATGTGATACCTATTGAGGGCGTCAAAATGAGTCTATATGAGGGAAAGGGTTAATTATGGTTATGTCTTTGGATGGCTATAGCTTTTATAAGTGAACCAATGGTGTGCAACAGTGTTTCTGATGGGTCATATGCATCTCCTTACAGAAAGTCTTATCTAACTTTTTCAGTTCATGTCCCATTCCTCAAAATATTGAAATAATAGTCAATTTTATATACAAAGTAAAATGTCAATGCAGGAAGAAGTCTGAAGTGAATCACAGAGAAAAGAAAGCCTTTGGGTTATTTCAGAGAGTGAGGAGAATGGGGCTGAATTACACAATTTCTAATTTTAATCAGTAGAATACAGGGAATATTCACTTAATTTAGATAATGCTGTCTGAAGATATATTAATATAGTTAGTTGGGAAAATTATAACAAAATGCTACTGATATGGGCAGGAAAGTAGTGTTTGCAGTGGACACAGAGCACCTTTTAAAATATATTTTATTTTTATTGTTAAATTTTTTATTTATTATATGAATACTAGCATATTGAGCTGTATTGGATGAAAAACACACACCCTATTTTGCATGGCTTAATTTCTAAAACATTCGAAACTGTATGCTTCATTTCTGTATGGAATGCTTAATTTGTTCATGAATAAAATTAATTATAATTATGCTAACTTTTTTTCCAAACATTTATTTTTATTCAGTGTAAGACATTTCTGTTGATTAGCACTCCTCCATACACTTGTGCCATTTACTTTCTATGCTACTATAGTAGAAATTCATTTCTTGAAGTTTTACAAAATAATAGTTGGAGCTTGCTGTGTACAATCTACACTGGTTTCAGGATACCTTATTATGCTGTGTACAGCTTCACACATACAAAATGTGAAAAGCTTTGCAAAACTCATTAGCGATGCTGTAATTTGATCATTTTCTCAATCTTGTATCTGTAGGAAATCTTGAATAGTCTTGTAAATTATTCTGTATTCTTTCATTTATAGATGTTTGACACGGTACTGATACATAGTATTACATTACTAGTTTAATCCTTACCATGCAAAACCTCTTAATTGGTCTTGTCCTTTCTTCATTTTGGATTGTACCATTACTTGTTATGGGAGTTTTTCCTGAAAATTTATTAAATGAATAGCAGACTGTGCAGACCATGATCAGACTGCATGGAGATGCAGACTGATTTTGTCTGCAGTGGTTGCAAAGGCAGTCACAAGTCCCTACAGCATTGTAATGGTTAAGAAATAATTGTGTTTAGTTCAATTAGTGAATCATCAGTTTTGGGAGGGTTTTATCTTCATAACAATAAACTGAGTTTTGATTAAGTTAATCTTAATTGGATTTTAGTTGTATATTTTGATTATTTTGCTAGCAAGTTAAGGTTGTGGTATTGCATATTTTAGAATTGGTTTGTGTTACGGAGTTTGTGTTGTCATGTTAGTGTGTATATCCCACCTGTATATTGATTAACCATATTTGGGAAAGTTTTGTTATCCTTCTTATTCCCAATAAAACCTTCAAAGTTACATCAAAAACTAAAAGTATAGTTAACATATTATATTCCCTTTTTTATCGCCTTTAGTTGTACTTTGTATGTTTTTAATTGGTATGTTTATCATTGGCATCACTTACTGGTTCTTTGTCATCAGATGCCAGTTGGTATTTTTCATATTACTAAAATGTATTTCATTGACATGGTCATGGATGAAATGTTTGAAATTATATGATAGTGATAAATCAATAGTTGGGCTGCGTCATACCAAAGTCATATAAAATGGTACTGGTATAGCTCCCTTGTTTGGTGCTTAGCATATAAGGGTAGTTCCAGGACTGCAGGTTGACCCAGTTTCAGGATAATATGACTGGGTGTGGTACTTGCTATATGTCTACGGTGTGATACTGCATTCTGGAAACACTGTATCTGTCTCAAGTAGACCTAGTCTTCAAATGACTGAAATACAGTTGGTGGGACGTTAAATCCAGCAAACAAATATTTAAACAGCATTACCTTTGTAGTTACAACTTTTTTTCAAAATAAGTTGCTAGTCCATCTTTATCTTGATTGTGTTCATTGTTGATTATACATGTATGTAGTTTTGACAATAACTGTCATTTCCTATATGATAAACAGTGTCTACAATGCTTTTTTCTATCCTTTGGCAGTTTTCTCTCATTTATTTTATAGTAATGCATATTTGCCAGTTAGTTATTTCTTTCTAATTCAGCCATCTTATTGCTTTATTCCTGGTACAGTGTATGTGTCGTACAGGTTTTCTTCCTTATAACTTCACAAACTTTTTTTTTTTTTATAATATCCCCAATTCTGCCAAATATTTAACATAGTCTATTAGTCTTAGTACCTTAGCTTCCCAAATTAAAAGACAATTAAATGTAAATCAAATCATTAAAGACCTGACCCCTTGTTAGCCATGTATTCAGAAAATCATAATTTTGATACCACCCTCAACCATTTCCGGTTATTTAGTACATGCTTAAGTAATATTCTGGATTGCACTTAACCCTTTCCCTCATAGAGGAAACCATGAAAAGACCTATGTGAACAACATAAAACCAGATCAGCCTGCGAGTAACTCGCAGGCTGATCAGGTTTTATGCTGTTCGCTGCTCCTCAGTGGTCTGGAAATGAGGATTTTGTAATTAAATTTGGTAAGGTTTAACTGTGGTTTTCTGCAGATCAGGCTTTATGTGGTACCTACTGATTTCTTCAAAATGAGTCTACATGAGGGAAAGGGTTAAGCATTTCCAGAAATGTTGGATCTAGTAAACCCTGTTAATTACAGGGATGTGAAATCTAGATGAGTTGAAATATATACAGCATGGTATAAGAACCCAGTGAATTCTGAGATGCTGCATGAATTATGAGAGTTATTAATATATTTCAGACAAACCGAAATCTTAAAGAAGAGAATGAAGAACTAAGTGCTCAGCTGTTGGCCCAGGCAGTAAGAGAGGGAAAACACATGCTTCAGGAAGGCAGCTCATTGGCTGATGAATTGGATCACATGACCAAAGAGGAGGTAATTACTAATAAATTAATTTCCAAACATTAGATACTAGAAACAGGATTAAGCTTCATCAGAGCATAAATTTTCTTACAGTTTTACGAGTAAAATTGAAAAGGTAATGTGTTATTTACGCTTTAATATGTATATGTTTACAGTGGGATAATCTTAATGGAATATTAAGTTCATTGAAATATAAAATGGATTTGCAGGTTGTGTATTGATTATTCATTACTATGATATGTTTTCAGCTTATGGATGCATTGAAGAAAGAGCAAGAGGCCAACTTCAGAATCCGACAATACTTGGACAAACTGATCATTACAATATTGGAGAAAAATCCATCCATGTTGGAAATACACTGACCTCATGTGTGATCTTACCAGTGGTTCAGTACAACAAATTTCCAGTTCCATCCATGTATAGTGATTCATACTGAGATATACTTTGTTCTGTGAGACTATTCAGGCCGCAGAGCTGGTAGGACTACAAATAACAACAAAGTTTAGTCTTGTGATACCAAAACATGGCACCAGTCGCAGAGGATTGACTTGTTACAAGCTTTACAGTGAGAACAAGCAGTGTGTGATACAATACATTTCAGTGCGTACCTTCTGTGGCTAGAATATTAGGTGGCTTCATGTAGATGCTTAGCATCAGAATTGCTTCATTAATTTGTGAATTATGTTGCTTCATTTATGCTCTGTTCCATATTGCAGTTGCCCTGGACTGTGTATGTCCGTATGAAGGGCTCAATAGATAATTTGGCATAAAATGACAATTATAATGCCTTTCAATTACAGTTGTAATCCAAAATTATCAAAATCTGAATTTGAACATATCATTTGATACAAGAACATGGAAATACTTTCTAAGAAATGAAAAAAAAAAATTTTTAAAGGAAATTAGTCAATACTTTATATTTTATATATAATTCTTTGACATTGTATAATTTGATTCATTAAATAATATGTTTTTAACACCTAAATGAAAGAGCTAATAAGAAATTCATGGTAATAAAATATACATTACTTTTGTCATATTTCCAAAAAAAACTTTTCTTCAGCTATTGCAAATTTACAATGTCTTATATTTTATATTTTACATATCACCTAGAAATTTAAATGGCATTTTTAATTACATCAAAGATTACTTAGTTAGATTGTCACTCAGCCATTTGTTTTTTATTTTGCTTTATAAAATGATCACAATGTTAATGGCCAAAACAGATAGTGACTAATAAAGTTGTGAAGGTCATATGTAGGTCATTTTTGTGTACAATGTAATACATATGTTTTGTACTATGTAAAATGTACTACATTGACCAGTACAGTGGTGAATGTAATTCATATGCAATTACTGTGCACTGTGTAATGCTTAGACCATTATAGTGTACAACAATGGCCATTACTAAGTACAGTGTAATGTTTCAGCCATTACTGGGGCTGCTGTGGCCCGAGCGGTTACAGTCGTGGACTACAAATCTCTCAGCCCCTCACTGCTGTGGGTTCAATTCCCAGTAGGGACTTTGAATTTTTCATGTGAGGAAGCCTTCCAGCTGGCTCGCGGTAGGTCGGTGGTTCTACCCGGGTACCTCTGTGTACTTGGGGTCTTCCTCCACCTGTAATTAGCTGGACGTCGCTATTGCTATCGCAGCGACGGTAAACTCCAATACAACTACAACTTCAGCCATTACTGTGTACATTGTAGGTCATAACTGTACAGTGTAATGTACTGGCCATTATTGGTTACAATGTAATACACAGGCAGGGCATTTCTTTGTACGGTGTAAAACACAGGACAGTGCTGTGTACAGTGTAATGTATAGGCAGTTACTGTAGAACAGTGTAATAAGTAGCATATCACTGTGTACATTGTAATGTATGGGACATTATTGTGTACATTGTAATACATAGATATCACTGTGTACATTGTCATACATTGGATATCACTGTGTATACTGTAATGCATGGGATATCACTGTGGACATAGTAATGTATGAGACATTGCTGTGTATATTGTAATGTATAGGCTGTTACTGTGTACATTGTAATACATAGGGTATCACTGTGTACATTCTAATGTATAGGACATTACAATGTACAGTTTAAGATATATTTAATTACTTTGTACAGTATAGATTACATACTGGGATAGCAAGGACATGCTTTTTTAGCTCACCTGAGCATAGCTCAGGGTGAGCTTTTGGGATACTTGATTGTCCGTCGGCCGTCGGCCGTCGTCCGTCAACAATTTGATGTTTACACACTAGAGGCCACAATTTTGATCCAATCTTCCTCAAACTTGGTCAGAATGTTTATCTTGATGATATCTTGAACCCTTTCGAAAATGGGTCAGGTTGGATCAAAAAGTAGGTCAGTAGGTCAAATCTTAGAAAAATCTTGTTTACACACTAGAGGCCACAATTTTGATCCAATCTTCCTCAAACTTGGTCAGAATGTTTGTCTTGATGATATCTTGAACCCTTTCGAAAATGGGTCAGGTTGGATCAAAAAGTAGGTCAGTAGGTCAAATCTTAGAAAAATCTTGTTTACACACTAAAGGCCACAATTTTGATCCAATCTTCCTCAAACTTGGTCAGAATGTTTGTCTTGATGATATCTTGAACCCTTTCGAAAATGGGTCAGGTTGGATCAAAAAGTAGGTCAGTAGGTCAAATCTTAGAAAAACCTTGTTTACACACTAGAGGCCACAATTTTGATCCAATCTTCCTCAAACTTGGTCAGAATGTTTGTCTTGATGATATCTTGAACCCTTTCGAAAATGGGTTAGGTTAGATCAAAAAGTAGGTCAGTAGGTCAAATCTTAGAAAAATCTTGTTTACACACTAGAGGCCACAATTTTGATCCAATCTTCCTCAAACTTGGTCAGAATGTTAGTCTTGATGATATCTTGAACCCTTTCGAAAATGGGTCAGGTTGGATCAAAAAGTAGGTCAGTAGGTCAAATCTTAGAAAAATCTTGTTTACACACTAGAGGCCACAATTTTGATCCAATCTTCCTCAAACTTGGTCAGAATGTTAGTCTTGATGATATCTTGAACCCTTTAGAAAATGGGTCAGGTTGGATCAAAAAGTAGGTCAGTAGGTCAAATCTTAGAAAAATCTTGTTTACACACTAGAGGCTACAATTTTAATCCAATCTTCCTTAAACTTGGTCAGAATGTTAGTCTTGATGATATCTTGAACCCTTTCGAAAATGGGGGTCAATAGGTCAAATCATAGAAAAATCTTGTTTACACACTAAAGGCCACAGTTTTGATGCAATCTTCCTCAAACTTGGTCAGATTGTTTGTCATGATGATATCTCGAACCAGTTTGAAAATGGGTGGGGCTGGATAGAAATGTAGGTCAGTAGGTCAAATCTTAGAAAAATCTTGTTTATACTCTGAGGGCAACATTTTTGGTCCAATCATCCTCAAACTTTGGCAGAATGTTTGTCATGATGATATCTTTTGTGGATGGGGTCAGAAAATTCCTGAACATTGTTTCACCTCATCATCTTAATTCTAAAGCAATCTGTTTTGTACAGGCAATGAATGATACTTTTCTCAGGTGAGTGATCTAGGGCCATCTTGGCCCTCTTGTCCTTGGTAAACATTCCTTTTATGTAAATACTTATTCCAGCAATTCCATTGAAATCCTCTGTTAGTGAGAAAATCATATTATCCCTGTAGAACGACAATAGCTTAAACATTTGCAGCAAGTCTTTGTAGTGGATCAATGGATTATATTTAGTCCATGGTTAGAGACTTGACACAGTATTTGACATTTTTCTAAATATCTCATCTCTAATTTGAGAGAGTAAATGTCAAAACTAGTCCAGCTGCAGTTAATTTACAAAAAAAAAATGTTTTAAGAAGTGTATTGTGCAGATCCATTTTAATTTATATGGTTATCTAAGGTGTGACCTTTTTTATCAGGGTATAATAGAAGTTACCCACAGACTGTCATATGGATGGTTATTACCCATGATTGGGGTGAAATATAACTAATCTTAGGTCAGGTAATGCAAATTTAATAGAGCATGGATATATCCCTGCTGTTCCTAGGTACCACCTCATATTGTAATCATATGACAGCAGTAGAAAATCAATGATTTTGGTTTATCTTTACTGGATTTTGTAACAAAGCGCAGAGTTATCGGTATAATGGATTAACACTTAAGCACCAAAAGGATTCAAAGGTTATAGGTTCAAACCCTTCAGGCATAAAGTGCTGGTCCAACCAAGGAACTAGTGAGAGGGATAGGTATAAGTGAAATTGTTTGCCAGTTGACGAAAAATAAACCAACTAAGAACCAGATGCTTGTGCAAATACAGTGTTTTTGTCTCAGTTCAAAGGACCGCTGCTAAAACAGTGATTGTGAAATATGAATTATTTTTCACCTAAATTTTTTATGTAATTAGTTGATATGCTGTAAGTTAGCTTGAATCTGTCTCATTTGGTCTCAAAATTGTCCAATTTGTGATGATTTTTTGTGTTTGTGTTATATATTGCTTTATTAGAAAAACTGAGATTGCAAGTTCTCCACTGCATGATTGATTTGTGTAGCAGGCCTGAATGCTTTATTAGCTTAACTTAAAACTTAATTGAATATATGTGAATGATTATGTGTCGAATTTGTGTTTTATTTTTTTATGAATTCAACAATATTTTGTGAAAGGTGTATTTATATTAGCACACTTTTACATTGTGATATTACTTTGACATTTCTTAGTGATATAAATGATAGAAAAAGTTAATCTTTAGCATAATTTCATGGCTTGCTTGTAGTGTAAATTAATTTATGGAATTCATTGTACAATAAAAAAATTATATTTTACCCTTCTCTCTCAGCCCCTCACCGCTGTGGGTTCGAATCCCGGTAGGGACTTCGGATTTTTCATGTGAGGAAGCCTTCCAGCTGGCTTGCGGTAGGTCGGTGGTTCTACCCGAGTACCTCTGTGTACTCGGGGTCTTCCACCTGTAATTAGCTGGACGTCGCTATATGATTGAAATACTATCGCAGCGACGGTAAACCCCAATACAACAACATTCAATGTTATTTATAATACAAAATGGGAAAATTTCAAATACAGTCAATACACAACATTAAACAAATTTGCATTGTGTGATCTTGTGCTATAGTGAATTTATGCTGACAATGGTTATTTCTAGGTTATTTTTTGCATACTTTAAATTATTTTCGATATATTTAATCTCAATATATTCATGCATAAAGGTAAGGATCAGATAAATATATCAGGACAGAAGTTTTTGCCGATTTTCAAATTTATTATTTTCGTTGCAGTATATTGAATGTAAGTTTTCTAATTTTTTTAGCTCACCTGAGCACGTGTGCTCAGGATGAGCTTTTAGGATTGATGAATGTCTGTCGTCCGTCCGTCCGTCCGTCCGTCGTCCACAATTTGTTCGTTTGCACTCTAGCATCTTCATTTTATGAGCAATTATCTTCAAACTTTAAAACAATGTTTATGACCATAAAATCTCGGCCAAGTTTGAT
The DNA here is from genome assembly GCA_021229015.1 of Solen grandis. Classification (NCBI taxonomy): domain Eukaryota; kingdom Metazoa; phylum Mollusca; class Bivalvia; order Adapedonta; family Solenidae; genus Solen; species Solen grandis. The sequence continues at coordinate 3,369,890 of CM037791.1, read as the reverse complement.
TATGGCTGATATCGGAACATTAGGTCAGGAGTTATGCCCCTTTTAAAATTCAAAAAAGCCAGATTTCACATTGTTTGCACTCTAGCATCTTCATTTCATAAGCAGTTATCTTCAAACTTTATATCAATGTTTATAACCATAAAATCACGGCCAAGTTCGATTATGGCTGATATCGTACCATTACGTCAGGAGTTATGCCCCTTTTAATATTCAAAAAATGCCATATTTCACATTGTTTACACTCTAGCATCTTCATCTTTTGAGCAATCATCTTCAAACTTTATGGCAATGCTTATGACCATAATGTTTCGATTGAGTTTGATTATGACTGAGATCAGTGGATTAGGTCAGGAGTTAACCCCTTTTAATTCAAAAAATCCAGTTTATCTTCATTTCATAAGCGTTATCTTCAAACTTTATATCAATGTTTATAACCATAAAATCACGGCCAAGTTCGATTATGGCTGATATCGTACCATTACGTCAGGAGTTATGCCCCTTTTAATATTCAAAAAATGCCTATTTCAATTGTTTACACTCTAGCATCTTCATCTTTTGAGCAATCATCTTCAAACTTTATTACAATGTTTATGACCATAAGGTCTGATTGAGTTCATTAATGCTGAGATCCGTCAATTAGTTCAGAAGTTATGCCCCTTTTAATATTCAAAAAATGCCTGAAATCACTTTGTTTACACTCTGGCATCTTCATCTTTTGAGCAATCATCTTCAAACTTTATGACAATGTTTATGACCATAATCTCACAATCGGGTTCAATTATAACTGATATTGACTTGTAAATTTAGGAGTTATGCCCATTTCACCATAAAAAAAGCCAGATTTCACTTTTACACTCAAGCATCTTTATTTCTTAAGCAATCATCTTTCTCAGGTGAGCGACCAAGGGCCATCTTGGCCCTCTTGTTTATTAATCTTAAGGTAAGAAACTTAGCAGATGACATGATGACGAGTTTGAGAATTTGATTAAAATGTAGACCTAAGTAATGTACTATGTCTTCAAAATACAGTTGGTGAGTTAACAAATATTATTTTACAATAGCCTTGTGTTTGTAAGATAGATGGATAATTCCTTAAGTGAGACGGTATAAATAGAGTACAATAACAGTACCATTTTTGCAGAAGGGAAGTAACTCTGCAGTTTCTGTAAATGGAGCCTTGGTTAATAAATCTACAACCACCTGCCACTGAAATATATGTATATTCTGTATGTATATATGACACACTTTTTAGCATCATATTATCAATCAATGATTGTTGTTTCACCTGTGAAACAAAATTTATACAAGCATTTATAAAAAAAAAATGACTCTCGAAGATCATGTTACAATATTTCCATGGTAAAATTTTTATTGTTTCTGCTTTTATTATTAAATACTATTTATTTTTTTGAAATGAGCCTTGTTGAAAGGGCTTTATTCATTCTTAATTTATTTGCAGACAATTTTGTGATGCTGTGATTTGATCGAATTCGATAATTGAGATTTATTAAGTGGGTAATGAAGCTCTTGCAGTGGCAGGGCTGAATAACTACTTTAACATTGATCAATGAAAGAAAGATGGGCTAATCAGCATGTATAAAGAAAGGCTAAATAGCCCTTCTGGCTTACAATGGACAATTTATCTTCCATAAGAGCATCATGAAATAAGTCAGCAGGAAAACATTTATTGACGTGAGTGGAAAATTCTTAAACGTATGAGGCTTTTTTAATGGGTAAAAATCGTAAATTTGAAAGTTATTTTGTTATGTAATAAGATATATATTTTTTTCTGGAAAATTTCCATTCTGTAAATTTGAGTAAATTGTGTCATTAGAATATCATTAGAGAAAAGTAGAGTGAAAAACTAATGAATATAATGATACGGTATGTATGTGAACTGCTTTGAAAACTGTGTTGCGTTTGGTCATACATGTCCTATAAGCTTGAATAATTTCAATTGTGTGTGATTAAGTTCATTGCGTAGTTTGTCACATGGTCCTGTGTGATATCAATTCTAGATGAAGTGTACATATCTATTATTTATTTTTACACTTTCTCTATGACGGGGATAACCTATAACCTAGCTTGCCTGTTGTTTACAGATATCATCAGAATATTTGATGTGTAATTTTGTTTAAAGGGCGGTTTTGTTCCCTCACAGTGTCAATTGCCATAATGCCTCATGATCAGACAGTAGTGATAATTGTCTATTTTATATAATTACTTATTTTGGATATTAACTCTTCACCTCATGAATATTCATGTACATATTTATAACTTTATGAATATTTAATGGTATATAAAACAGTAATTTTTCTTTGCTATGCAGACTGTGTAGAATCTGAGCTACAATATTGTAAGAGCTCTGATTGTCAATGTGTCAAAACAAGTCTATATGAGGTAAAGGGTTAATTTGCACTGTCCAGTTTTTTTCCATTTCTGATAAATCGAAATATTATCCATGGAAATGTAACCATACTTTGGCATTATCATTGACACCGATTTCCTTTTGGAGACAGTAATTGGGATAGACTCATAAAAAGGAAAAATTTCTTTTATGATACACAATACTAGTAAATGACTATAGACAAATATTTATTTTAGTGGAATAATATAATGATAAATTGAAGAAGAAAAAAGTTTCAAAACATTATTTTTATATTTTATTTGAAAATAAAGGAATTCAGGATACAGCACAGAAAAATCAGCACATGTTATAATCACTCATTATAGTCATATATCTATAAGTTTTTGGTATGTGCAAGTGTCTGATATTTAAATCATATCACATATGCTTGCTTTATTTTGACTAAAGTCATGATGAAAACTTTAAATGTTGTGATATTAGGTTTAATTTGTAATAGTTGTTATTTTTGCTGCTTTGTTTGCTTATTGATCACACGGAGCCTTATTGCAATGAGATCCCTGCTTGTAATGAGCACGGTGAACCGAGATACAAGAGTTGTTAATACAAGTAATGATAATTGGCTTTCAACTTATATCCAATATTTTTGAACTCAGAACATAAATAATTTTATAATCAACATACAGGAATAAAACAGGGTAACTTATTCATTGATAAACGATAATGATGTTTCAATGATGTCTGAATTTATTTATATTTCATGATTTAATCCAATGAAAGCTGAAATGGATAAAATGAATACAAAAATGGATTTATATATTTTATTATCACCCAATATAGAGCAACACAGTTGTTCACTTACATTGTTTTACTGTGTACAAACTTAAGGTTACAAAATTATTTAAAGAAAATAATATGCAAATTGACGAGAAAATATTTTCACTCAGTATTGAACAAATGTGTTCCTCATAACAAAGTGTATATTTATTGGCTTAAATGTGATTTAACAATTGTATACTGCTTGTACTTGATGCATTATACAAATAGTGAAACTTAATTGGCCTGCTTGCATATCTAGATTCATTACATTGGTCCTTATTGGTCTGTCTAGTTTCATTTAGCATATAATATACAAAACTAGTAGATAACTACTTTTAAAAGGCATTTGTTCATTTCTATATTAATTTGTTTTAAAATTCTCGTTTATTCATATTAAATTCAATAAGGATTATTTTTTAATCTGGAAATGAATTTGGATCTTTAATGCAAGTGAAGTATAGTACATCTCTAAATCTCACAGTAAATTATGGTACTGACTTTACCAATTTATCACTGTGGATGTATGACTTTACAAAGTGATATGGTATATACAATAGACATGGCCCAACCAGTCAAATAAGCAAACTTAATCAGTCATCTTTAGAAATCATTCTAGCATTTAATCAAAATCTTAGATGCAGCTTTAGGCTTATTGTTAGGATAAGACTGTCTGGTTTTATATCCCTCTCTTCAAATAATTGAATTTGTGAAATTTTAGGTGTCAGAATATCCAACTTTCAGGTTGACCTTTTATTGAAGAGCTGACATACAGTTCTGTGGAGGGAATGGAAAATTTAAGCAAATGCTTTTCGGCGGTAGAACAAGCAAATGAATATAGTGCACAATGTTTGCGTTTATATCTAGTCGATGTTCTATTTATTGCTTTGTTTATGTGAATTTTTCATTCATTCATTTTCATAGCCTCAGCAGTGAGGAGTTTATACTTGCATAGTGTGTGAGCATCACTGAGTTTTATACACAGCATATTGATACATTGTAACAATACGCATATTTACAACTTTTCATTGCAGTTAATGCTTTACATGTCCTGCTTAAGAATTTGCAACAAAAGCAAGCACAGCCTCTTTCTGCATTCTTTAAAAAAATCATGATGAATATTTCTTATTCTAAAATATAAAACGTTATTTCCATTTTGCTTTTTTGCCATTTTGAGACTTGAACTGGAACTCAATCCAGTAGAGGGCCTTTTATGTTTGTATTGCAGAAAGATTTTGACGATATGTATCTGTCTCATGAATAATGGGTTGTGTGACTGTGGTGTTAAAGTTTAGCAACTGTAGACACTACAGATAAGTTTGTCATTGTTTCTTTGGAAGTCATATCATTAATATGTAAATGAACCACATTCCATATTTTTATCCTGTGCTTGTACATTTAATACTTGTAAAGTGTTACTGAATATTTCAAAAAATGAAATTGTTGAATGATTTGAAAATAAAAAAGCTTGAAATTCTAAACTGTTTGTTTTATTGTTGTTTTTGTGTCACCTGCTGTAAGCAGAGGTGACGCAGGGATCTCTTTTCCGTCGTCTGTCTGTCCGTCATACTTTCTCCGTCACGCTTCAGCAGGTGACACATGTGTTCCAAAGAACACTTGATTTTTAGCTCAACTTTTCAAAGAATATGAGAGCTATTGTAGTCGCACTTGCGTTGGCGTTGCGGCTTTTGGTTAATGTTTTGCATGCAAGTTACTATTAACCTTATATCTCAGTAACCAATTATGGTGTTGGTTTGAAAATTTATAAATATGTTCAGGGGCATCAGACAACCAAGTTAGACAACTCTTTACTGAATTTAATATGAATTATGGTCCCTTTTTAACTTAGAAATTTGGTTAAAGTTTTGCATGCAACAGAAAATTTGGTTAAATTTTGTGTGCAAGCTACTATCCAGTTTGTATCTCAATAACCATTCATGGTATTGACTTGAAAGTTTATGAATATGTTAACCCTTTCCCTCATAGAGGAAACCATGAAAAGACCTATGCGAACAGCATAAAACCAGATCAGCCTGTGAGAGTAACTCGCAGGCTGATCAGGTTTTATGCTGTTCGCTGCTCCTCAGTGGTCTGGAAATGAGGATTTTGTAATTAAATTTAGTAAGGTTTAACTGTGGTTTTCTGCAGATCAGGCTTTATGTGGTACCTATTGAGTGCGTCAAAATGAGAGGGTTAAGGGGCATCAGGCAACCAAGGTAGATAACTCTTGATGGAATATATTTGTTATGTGACAAATTGCGATTTAATTTGGAAATGTTACAAAATTGGCCCATTTTTAACTTAGAAATTTTGGTTAAAGTTTTGCATGCAAGGTACTTTCATGCTAATATCTCAGTATCCAGGCATGCAATTGGTTTGAAACATCTTTTATATCGTTAGGGGTATCATACTATCAAGGTAGATAACTTTTGATGGAATATATTACAAGTTATGGCCCCTTTTTTAACTTAGAAATTTTCGGTTAAAGTTTTGCATGCAAGGTACTTTCATGCTAATATCTCAGTATCCAGGCATGCAATTGGTTTGAAACATCTTTAATACGTTCAGGGGTATCATACTATCAAGGTAGATAACTTTTGATGGAATATATTACAAGTTGTGGCCCCCTTTTAACTTAGAATTTTGGTTAAATTTTTGCATTCAAGCTACTATCCAGCTTATATCTCAGAAATTGCTTGTGGAATTGACTAGATAGTTAAGGAGTGTCTTCAGGGACATCAGAAAACCAAGAAGGATAACTTTTGGACTGAATTTTATTCAAATTATGGCCCTTTTCTAGCTTGGATTTTTGGTTAAAGTTTTCCATGCGTAGTGTTATTATGCTTATGTCTCAGGAACTATGGCATGGTATTAATTTTAGACTTCAAAAAAATATTAAGGGGTATCATACTATCAAGGTATATCATTTTTGACTGTTATTATGTACAGGGTATGCGAAGGGCAATAATTGAAATAAATTTAATTTGATTTACCAACAAGCATTTTGAATAGTCGAGCGTGCTGTCCTCTGACAGCTCTTGTTTATACATTTACCCAAATCAGTTTGTATGCGTGTATTTGTTTCGTAGAAACTCTTAATGAACATGTGAAAATTGCAATGTTACGATGAATATTCGGTAGTTGAGGCCAAAATCTTATGCATATTTTGCAACGAATATTCTGAGCTCGAATTCATGGAATACGAGAGGTATTTTGAAGACAATATTAACCTTGAGTTGAGATTGTTCATTTCACCGTATGAAAGCCTATAAAATACTCTTATTTATGAGAGGAAATACATTTGTACTTGTTTGAACTACAGGACCCGTGCACCGTACCAAAACGTTACCATATTTGTTTTGGAATCGAATAGAGCACAATACTGTAGAATAAGCAATACACTGGGGGAAATCTTTGAAGAAATTAAGCAGGTGTCCTATTGTTCGTCGCATCATGATATTGCTTTCCGAGTCAAAAGATATTCAGTTTGCATGGCGTTTTTCTCTCTGCGAACAAATTGTAGAAAAAAGATTATGGCCTATCAATGTTACTTAATTTTTATGCAATTACTGTTGACATAGCTTTATCACCGGTCCCGGTTGCCGAGTTATTAAAGCATCCGCCCCGGAATCGGGAGTTTGTGGGTTCGATACCCGGCCGACTGGTATAGCTCCTATTCTTGGTGCTCGGCATATAAAGGTAGTTCAAGGACTGGTTGGCCCGGTGTCAGGATATGACTGGGTGCGGTATCTTATCACACTGCTTGGCCCGGTGTCAGGATATGACTGGGTGCGGTATCTTATCACACATCTACAGCGACATATACTGCAGTGTGACAGCCTTTTATCTGTCTCTGGTAGATAAAATCTCCCTGTTGCCGAGTGGTTAGATGGGTTCAATCGATGGGACGTTTAAACCAATAAAATAGCAAACAAACAAAAACTGTATCTGTCATCTAGCTGTTTTATTCTGATTGTATTCATATTTACATTAAATATGTACAACTAAACACATCCATTATTGTCAGGCGCTATTAAGCCAATTATATGGGATATTAGGATGCACTCTTTATCTATAGACACTTATTTGATAAAAAGCAATCTTGATTGTTTGAATACTGGGTTTAACTTTTTCCCCCTCTGATAGTATATCAGTCATTTGGAGATTATGTTTGTTTGTTTATTGGGCTTTACGTCCCACCGACAGTATTTCAGTCATTTGGAAATGTTTACTTGAGACAGGTATAGTGCTGTCACACTGCAGTATCTCGCCGTAGACATGTGGCATGATACCACACCCAGTCACATCATCTCGACACCTGGCCAACCAGTCTTAGAACTACCCTTAAATGCTGAGCGCCAAGCAAGGGAGCTATACCAGTACCATTTTTTACGACTTGAGAACCACTGGTGAATTATGGGTACTTTGTAGTGAATGGAAATTTATGGTACAACTTCTTTATCTTTATGGGTATAATGCAAAGATGAGCAGTTCCTTCAGCACAGTATTGTATGGTATGTCGTGGTCTGGGATAATCAAAATATTGCCTTGCAGGTTGAGGAGCACTTCATATTTATAACGGGCTGTATAATATGGTTTATTTCATTAATACATATTGATTGTCTTAACTAATATACACTAAATACAGCGAAATAATGAATAATTGAAGCAGTCTAATCTTAACATCAATTTGGTTCAAGTAATCACGTTCATATAATGTATACAGAGATATTAGCCGAAATTATCTTCCCTGACATGATGACTTTTTTTTCTTCATTATTTACTGTTTGTTGAAATGAATAAAAACGTGTTTAATATGCAGTTCTGTGATTCCTGACAACACTAGCCTCATTTTTCACATAATACACCCCTATAATAATGATACAAATATTATATAACACAAGACAATACCCCAATTTTATGGTCCATGGTAAAGCTGCAAAATTACAGAGATTCTGCATACGAAACTGAAATATCTGAATATCTGTATTCAAAACATAAAATTAAATAAAATAATTACACGGATTAAAGGTTAACTCAATCAATTCTTCGGATAAAAATTAAATATTATGTTAACGTGTAAAACAAGGTAACAAAATACGTTTTCTTTTAAAAGGTTATAAACAAGATGGATGGATTTGTAAATACAATATTTATCTATCATGAAGTTCACGGATTTCTTTCCTAGTAACAATATGCTTTTTTAAAATATAGTTGGTTGAGACTCGGCAATGAAAATCTTTTAAATTATTTTAAACTCAGGCCTGTAGTTATCATCCGGGTCAAGAATATTAAAGTTTACACTTTATTCATACTAGGTTATTTAATCTGGTCAATACTTTTGGAGAATACCGATGTTTTTTAAAAATATATATATATATTTCATCTGATTTTTTTCCGTTGCCATAGCAGCTACTTATCTGTATGATGTTAATTCTTAAAATAATGTTGAAAGGAACATCATTTTTAATTTAAAATTAAAATTTTTTGGTTAAAAATTTATGTAATAATAAAAGTGTACTTTCAGTTTAAGATATACACATGAATGTAATGAATTATAGCATATTCAAAAACATAGCGTATATACAATAGTCAACAATCCTTATCAAATCGATTTGGAGCATTAAAGAAAAAGAAATACAAATAATATCACATCATAGAAAATCAAATGGGAATATATAACTTATGAATGTGTTTTTATACATTTTCAATTGACAACACACTGCAATAAGAATTTTTATTTTGAATGAGTATATAAATCATGTCCGTAATATTGTTATTATCAATTATATAGACATTTAAGAACTAACACCTTATTTAGCTTCTAAACAAATATATTGTAAATCATGATTACATGAACAATACATATTATCACATGAAAAACAGGGTTTTTCATGCACTAACAATTTATGTATGTATGTCATTATATTGTACATTCGATTTTCATGGATTATTAGTATTACATGTACGATTTATTGAACTATAATTATATATATGTAAAAACACAATGTGTGATAAAAATTCCTGTTCATTTTATAAATGTTATATGTTGAATTGTAATACATTGTTTACAACATTACTGCATTCGTTCTATATGATACTGTGGACAATAAATTAGTAAATCAGTTATTACGTAAGAAAATACTTTCAAATGAAAGAACATATCGCAATTAATGTAACAGAAGTATTAAATAATTGATTCATCACTTACGATATCTTTTTCATTTTCTTGGACAGACCAAAACAAATTCTTATATAAATAATAATCAAAAACACAGTAATAGTAACATTACTCGAAATGTTTAATAAATCATGAAAAAAAAAAAGAAAAGAAATTGTGCAAAGTTAAATCCCCTTGACTCCACAACTCCTTTCAATCAAATTATTAGAAATTTACTCTTCATTTCGTTTAAAGGAAAATGTTTTTGATAATGTTTGTTTTGTAAAAATGATGTGAAACGTAATATTCACAGCCTTTTTTATTTCCAGAATGCTTTTCTTCTCTTTAGCGGGTAAAACATTATCAGAATAAGTAGACCCTATGTGAAATTCCTTATTTAACACAAAATATACTTAATACACCAATGCATTCTTCGCCACAAGACAGCTTGTGAATACAATTGACTTATCTCAAGAGGAAAACTTAAAACTGAATGCAAAACAGCAATTTCCAGATTCCCTTATAAAATAACAGCAATTTCTAGTACCCTTTACACAACTACAGTCATTTCCAGTGCAACTTGTACAACAACAGCAATATCCAGTGTCCCATCTGTGACACACTATCAAAGCCAAAGACAGTGTCGTCCATGAGTCCAGTATGCAGCAAATGATACATACTAACATACAACAAATTGATTACAGTCGCCGGAAAACATTAACTTAAATATGCATTTGGAATATAATTCGAAATCGATACTTATTAAAATATATTATACTTAAAATACACATACATCAAAATGTTCATGAGACAAAAAAGTGACTAACATATTTCATACTCGTATATTTGAAAGAAAAATTGAAAACTGAAATCATTAATTTCGTAGGACACTAATGTTCGTTGTTTTCGATGAGGGTTAAATCCATGAATGATAAACCCTACAAAAACCAAACATTTTCTAAGAAATGGATCCACGAATAGATTTACCCATTAATTTCCCCTTAAGAACATAATTAACAAAATTGAATATCATGAATTTCCAGTTATTATACACAGACAGAAAGTTCTAACCGATCAATTTTAAATTATCTGTTTTGACTTTGACTTTCTAGGGCAGCTTTACATCATAGCTTACTGCCATTGTAATTGTACTTTCAATGATATTTTGCATATACGAGTATTGTTCACCTTTCAGATACCCGAAATTGAAATAAAATTTGATTACTACAATTCCCAAGGTTTTGAGATATTTCATAAATTAAAAATGATAGATTAGAACTTTCCGTCAGTGTATAATGAAAAACACGATTGTACCATTTTATTACACACGTTGTTTTACACTGGAACAAACCGTTGCCGCTTGGAACCTTGTAATTATACATGTAGTTTTTTATTCATCTGTTCTAAAATGTGTGCCTACTGCCAATTTCTGTTGTATTTGTTGGATGGTGTATCCATTATATGTTGACCCATGCGTGTCCCGTCTACCTTAGCCCCGTGACCGATCAAAATTCCAAGAAGCTCAGGACATCGTTCATTGACAAAGGACATTAACGTTTTCCCGCGTTCGTCGAATGCGTTTGGATTCATTCCGTTTTTTAAGTAATATATACATCATGTCTACTTGCTTCCTATCCGCAACGATAAACAAACACAGTGGATCCATGAAATGTATTATGCTCCTGCGCTTCATCAAAGCAACAAGACCAGCAATGTTTGAGCGTTTACACGCGATGTGCAAAGGTGTGTCCCCTTTATTATTCATAGCATCGATATAAGCATCGTGTGCAAGAAGAGCATTCACTACTTCCCCTTTTCCTGATCTACAGGCATGATGAAGCGGTGTTTCACCATTGAAATCTCGTCCTGTTATGTCTGCATTATTCCTTAATAGAAATTCTACTATTTTAATATTGTTTCTCGCAGATGCAAGATGCAGCAGATGACGCCCAACCTTGTCTCTCGTGTGCACCAATTTGTTCTCGTGATCAACCAACACTTTTAAAAGTGCAATATCATCTACCAAACTTGCTGCGATGTGAGCTGGACAGTCCTGACGATGATCTCGTATCAATGGATCAGCTCCAAATTTCAAAGCAAATGACAAGAAAACAGGATTATATAACAATATAGAAATATGAAGGCATGTTTCTCCTGAAGTATTTTGTAGATTGATCGCGCCTCCAAACATCTGAAGGACTTTCATGAGTCTTACATTACCAGTCCTAGCAGCAAAATGAATTATTGACTCGACGTTTCCAGAAGTATAGTCTATAGGAACATAACGCAGGAGTGTTTCTATGATTCTTTTCCTAGCTTTGGTTTGATTATCTCCATCAGAAAATATCAAAAACGCTTTAAGAAGAGCTTCACAAAGATCGTCTCTGGATAATCTAGTTTCCTTTGAATTAAGAATATCTGTCATAATGTTTAATGCAGCGCTCTGGATGCTTTCAATGAGACAATTTACATTTGCGGTAAGAGGAAACATTTCTTTAAGATCAAAGTATAAACTTTCATAATTACTTTTGCAGCAATGTATCAAAGCTTTTGATTCTTGATCTTTGGCCCAATCTGGCAACCTAACTTTGATTTTTCTCCACTTTTTGTGTCGCAGGATAATTTCTCCAAGGTTGTGTGGGTTTCCTTTGGTGTAGTCAATGAATATTTGTTCCAAGCTAAGGATAACAATTGATCTATTTGTAAGAGAATCAACTGCGGTGAATACCTGACGTGTCAACCCCTTTTCTGATTTTATCCTTTTTAAGAATAACTCAACAAATTTGGAATCTTTCATAAGCGGATGTCCAGCTAACTGTTCTACTTTTCCGTGTAACACGTCTGATTTCAGTCTTTGAATTGCAATATCCCACTGAACTGTATCATCTAAAACCAACCAAAAGTCTCGATCAGTTTCAAGTTCAATTGTCAAATCCGTACATATATGTGTGTAGAAAAAACTTTCACATGAGAGTTTGATAATGTCCTGCGGGAAAACTTTCCCGATGGAAAGCATCATCGCTAATTCAATACACGGAGCTGATAAACTATACTTTTGAGAATCGTCCACATTCAAAAAAGTGCCAACAACTCCCTTAATACCTCTTTTCACAATTAGTGTAACATTTCTATTTGGTGTAATTGAAGCAGCAATTTTATTCAGAAGATTTGTTACGGCGTTTTGTGTAGTCGAACTTCGCGCCTTCGTTTCAGGATTTGAAAGTAGTCTAACTATTCCATTTACATCTAATTCCGTTTTCATTAAAGAGAGAGCAGCCAGAGCAATGTAAGCACCAGGTTCTCTTTCTTCTAAGATGTTTATGTACCTAATCAGCATTTTAGACGGAGTTTGGAAAAATGTATTTAAATATGTATTTAAATTCATTGTCTCTTTTAAGGATAAAAATTCGGCAACACGTCCTGGAAAGCCCAAAGGTAGCGCAATCTGAACTAAGTTTGACAATTCCATTTCGCTGATAGGGAAATACTTTTTTGTCATTATCTCAAATATCGTTCCCATGTCGTCCTTGTTTAATTGATTGCGAGGAGACGACAAATCAACAATATTGCTGGAATACGGTTTAAAAAATTCGGGGCATTCTTGGAATGTTTTATGTTTCACTATCAAGATAAGTTTCAATATACCATTTGCACAGTTGACTTTGGCCCTCTGTAACTTCTTTGCCCAACTATCCTTGAGTTTCGGATTATAACATGATTGCCCAAACACATCATCGGCAAGAATGGTAGATTTTGCTTTTGGACGAAAGCAATCTAAGAACTCAGAAGGATCCGTTACAAGGTATCGGTCGGTGTTTGGATAACACAACAGCAGGTCAAACCCAAGATGCGAAGACCCGTCTCCATCATTGCAGAGAATAAATAGCAAACCTTCGGTGTCAAGAATTTTTCTTGCCGTTTTAAATCGTTTGCTTAAGTTTTATGACGTTTTCAATTTGTGATCTTCAAGACATTTCTTTGTCGCATCTAAAATAGGAAAAAAATGATTTATTCATTCATTGGAATACATAGAAATTATGTTAATTTAAAGGTACATTTTTAAGGATTTGGTGTTATTTATGGCATCAAATATTCAAAAGTTTTCAGTGATACCCGATTCTATGGGGTTTTGTAGGCTGTCTTAACTGATAACATTTATTCGACTGCGAAAATTATCGTTCAGAAATGAAACGGGACAGGAGGAAAATGAGAGAAAAGACAAGACAAAAAGAAAATATAATACGAAATACAAACTTAATATGATATCTCCTTTCCAGCTGTTTTCCAACGAACTTAAAGCTGTAAATACAAAGTTTCGGTAATTACGTGTATATTGCAGATTCATTTTCTGAGATAATAAAAAAGATATATTTGTAAATAAATAACATAACTAGTATTATCCAAAGGCATTTAGTTCTATAATTTACGTATTCAGAAATTTATTATTATATTTTATGCTTCGAAAAACATCAATTGCATACACATATTTTTTGTTAACAAAATTTGAATTAAAATGATATAATAATGCATACGCTTTTAAATGTAAAACGGGTTACGAGCTTTGTTTAGAAATTGCGTTTTCTTGTCATAAACATGTTTTTATCTTTAATATTTTGTATACAGACACTGCATTATAAACGTATTTGTTGAATAGGCACAAAGGAAAAGTAAATGACAACACTACTCCGCGTTATCAAATACGAATATACGTATGATAAACATGTATTTTCATAAGTTTGATTACTGAAAAGATACTTACAAGAGAAACTTCTACCTATGTTCGAGTTCAATCGATAAAGGGAATCCACAGATTGACCTTTTTCTGAAACTGTACACATTCTAGATTAGACTAATACACTTTTGTAACTTTTGTCAATTATGCTGAATTAGAGGATATTTTGATATGATCAGCATTAGTATGAAATGTAACTGTCAAATTGCAGTAGAACAGGAGGACGGTGAAGAAGATGAAACGAGTTAAAGTAGATTATTAGCATTGAAATACTAAGATATAAGATTATAGTAGATCAACAAAAGGTAACAGTAATAGTCATAGTAGTGGAAGAAGAAAAAAAGGAGGAAACAACGAAAACTGTAGAAAATTTAAATACAATGTTTAGTATTTAGAATACTGAAAAGTGATGTGAAAATGAATCAAATATTTATTCGTATTTCATTAGTATTTTTTATTTATTTTTACACTTAATGTGGACGGGAGAATAGCCTACCGTCATGCGCAGAAATCGACAAGGATACGTTATGGCAGTTCGAGATAGAGATGCTGCTCCCATTATTGATATGGTACTGTGACTCTGCCCTTTGTCCGATCATCTGGTATTTCTTGATATTCGTCTCTGTAAAAGCAGTTGTCTGTATTCATCAATCTTTTAACACATACATGTATATATTTACACATATATATAGTCACATGTTTCTGTCGATATAAAAATGAAGAACAATATTTTCTGTGTAATATCTACAAAATATAATATTAAATATTGCACTATACCAACCATTCTAGGTAAAATAAATAAAAATGATCAAATACTAACATGGCGGAATAAAGATGCATACTTGGATAAGTAATAGAAAATAATAATATAACAAAGTTCGTATTGCAATCCTTTAACCTTATATTTCATTTCATCCATCCATACTCAATTTTACAAAGTAATTAGCTCATACATTCAACTTATCGTCATTTGTCGATCATCCAAGTCATTGACGTAATGTTTTATCCCTTTGATGATAAAGGACTCTCCAGAATTTATGACACTATGAAGATGCGAATACCATCACTGCCTTGACAATAGCCAGCATATTCACGGAGTTGTCATTGGATCACATGCGTCTATTACTTATAAAAATGCTACTATTCGTGTTTCAATTGATTATATAAGGTATAAGGTAAGTTAACTGATCCATTCCAACAGAGTATTGTGTAGTGGATAAAGTATTCGATGATGGAGCATTGTTTCAAGCCCGAAAATACTAAAAATGAAGTATGACACAACTAATATATAAGGCGTGAGTGAGTATATATAAAACAATACTACCATCGGTTATTGAAACAAAAATCTAGCTTAACTGGTTTGTGCATAAATATGAAATGATACCATTGGGGAAACTGTAACATGTATAACATAAAGCGTCCATATGTTCAACACAATAATTCATGAAACGTTTTTATTTCAAATTTGGATTAATAAACTGTTTTTTATGTTGTTGTTTTTTTATTAAATTGATTCGAAAGCATCAAATCGCTAAATGGTATTAAGGAATTAGATCAATTGTGTTTTAGAGAATCCCGCTGATGTTTACCAATTTGAAAAAAAAAAAGATGAGTAAAACTGTAAATCTTACCACAGGGTAAAGACCTCTGTGATCCGAAGTTTTTATAATTCATTTCCTGATGTCTATATGAAGATGAAACTCTCTGCAGATCTTGGGCTTTCGACTTCGACCACCAAGTTGTTTAGAAGATCCATTGTGTGATCTTTGTGAAAACAATGAAGATCGTATACTTTTCAATGTGTTTATTCGCCTAAAGTCTGGACTTGATGGTTCATATCTATGAAATGCATCTGTATTCTCTGAAGATGCCTTGGGATCAGCATTGTCAGAAACAGCAACATTTTCATGGATGTGGTCAGCTTCAGAATCACCGGAGCTACTTGAGAGGTGTGATTTGTTATTTCTTGACATGCCATGTTTGTCGGTTGAGTGACTTTTTAAACCAACCGGCAATTCATGTTCTTCGCATTCGGCTATGCCTGAAATTTTGCGTTTCTGCAGATGTTCTTTTCGTGTTCCTTTTGTTTTCTTGACATTATTTCCTGTGACTTTAATATTCTTTGCTGGGTAATACCAAGCTGTCTTTTGCAGTTGAGGAAGTGAAATGCTGCTTGTCACTACATCGTTGGGAAAGTGATTATAACCTTTTTCTTCAATATTTCCAACAAGTGAATTGTTTTCTACAAGTCCTCTTTTGGCATTGCCTTTCAATATTCGCCTTTGACCTTCTTCATGATGCAAATCACAGTCACTTTCTTCTTCTGGGATGTTAGTAGTATCAGAGTCACTGTATTCAGAGAAATGGCGATATTTATGTTTGCAGACTTTATTAGTTGGGGTTGCTTCCTTAGAATCGTTGGATTTTACCAAATCTAAAAATGATAGGGCTTTCCTTTTTAGGTAATTCATCTATACGGTGTCTTAGATGTAACCAGGAGCATTCTTTAACTGAAAATAAATAAATAATATAGTGTGACAGAGATTGTATATCATTAATAAGCTTTCTATTATGAAAGAGTATATTAACATAGCTATGTTTCTTTAATATTGAGGAGTGAAACAGACAATAACAAGAGGGCCAAGATGGCCCTAGATCGCTCACCTGAGAAAAGTATCATTCATTGCCTGTACAAAACAGATTGCTTTAGAATTAAGATGATGAGGTGAAACAATGTTCAGGAATTTTCTGACCCCATCCACAAAAGATATCATCATGACAAACATTCTGACCAAGTTTGAGGAAGATTGCATCAGAACTGTGGCCTTTAGTGTGTAAACAAGATTTTTCTAAGATTTGACCTTTTGACCTACTTTTTGATCCAACCTGACCCATTTTCAAAAGTGTTCAATATATCATCAAGACAAACTTTCTGACCAAGTTTGAGGAAGATTGGATCAAAATTGTGGCCTCTAGTGTGTAAACAAGATTTTTCTAAGATTTGACCTACTGACCTACTTTTTGATCCAACCTGACCCATTATCGAAAGGGTTCAAGATATCATCAAGACAAACTTTCTGACCAAGTTTGAAGAAGATTGGATCAAAATTGTGGCCTCTAGTGTGTAAACATCAAAATTGTTGACGGACGACGGACGACTGACGACGGACAATCAAGTATCCCAAAAGCTCACCCTGAGCTATGCTCAGGTGAGCTAAAAAAGTACAAGTCATGAATTGCCATTACATATCTGTGCATCAACATTTTCGCACAAGTTTCAATTTGATATGATTGTGAAATAGTTACGTATCTTTAACTGTCCTATTTACAACTAAGTCGTGTATATTTCTACATTTCATGTGTGCTTTGTAAAAAATGAGTTGTGGATACATCCCAAGGGGTTAAAATGCAAAGGGGCATAACTCGATATCACCGTCTGATGTTTACAATAGAATCTACAGTGACATAAGTATTGTGCTTTGTTTTGTACTTTAATTGAGTCTCTTTAATTTTTTGTTTTTGGTTGTTGTTTTCGGCAGTTTCCTGCACAATGGCTAAAACGCAGCGGCTTACTTAAGTCTAACTATATGAAAAAACGCTTCTTGCATTCTTTATACAATTACCCTATTCAAACTTTAGCATCATAGTCATTGTCCTTGACATATTGCATTTGTCAAAAGTAAGAACCCAAGAAGAAATAAATTACAGTCAATGAATGACTCCAAAGAATATTTACAATAAATAATGTTCTACATACCAATATTTCTTTCCCACGAAAGTAGAGTATTATGTTATCCTGTTATTTCCCACAGGAGCCAAAGCAGGAAAATGGTATTATACCTTGGTCTCGACTACCTTGTAACTTATGACGCTGAATTCCAGACAATACTACAGGGTGTACTGCAGACAGAAACATAGTTGAACTGTAAAACACACAAACGTTGATTTTCGTATTACATTAAGTATGTACCAAATACTAGTCAGTCTGGTATCAAAAATCCCAAACCGATATTTTTAGCTGCTTATCAGCTCTGATCAGCGGTTCTAGGTTATCTTTTTGCACTTTAGCCTGTCACCATATACACAGAGGGTACGTACATGCAGTGTCTTAATATTGCGAAATATCATCGATTTTTTCTCACAATTATAAAGGGCTCAGGTATATACAAATCAACTACAATTGTCTGTGCTATATTATTTGTAACTTTAGGTGGGGCAAAGACATTGATACGCTCACTATATTGATCAGGATCATTTAATTACATACTTGCTTAAAAAGAGATCACAAATATTTTATTTAACCAAAATATGTCTTGATAAACATAACATCTTTCTGTTATTTGTTATTTTAGGCATTTAGCGATGTCCAGATCATTACAAGTGAAGGGAGTACCTGGCTACATTCAGGTAGAAACACCTACCTACTGCAAACTGAATAGAAGGCTTTTGATCGGGACTTGAACCTGTAGCGGTGAAGGGCTAAAGCGTTTGTCAGCGCTTACAACCACTCGACCACAGATTCTTATACAGCGTTCATGCTCTTTTTCCTATTAAATAAATAAAGATGAAACTCTCCATGAAGTATTTTCTGGTTATTAATGATTAATGAAGACGGTTCAGTTTGAACGCATTGTGTAATGTAACAGATTATTGCACAAGCAAACATAATATTATTACGTCACGCATATCGTGTTAAACTTAATGACGTTCGGATAAACCGTAAACAATTCTTTTATAGTAATATTTGATTTCAGATAAAATGGGCCCGTTTTACTGACTACGAAAATATATTTTAAGTCATAATGCGTCCTACATATTGTTGGCCCTTTTTAGCGCCCCTGAGCACAACGT
>CM037791.1:3340280-3350866 GCA_021229015.1 Solen grandis | reverse complement strand
TATCCTACAAATACTATTATTTGTATCACTATTATATCAACACCTTGTTGATGGATCGTTTTACTTCTGTTGTTCATTCTACGACATATTTCAACGGGCGGATCAAACTTTGCCAAATGGATGAAATTATTGTAAACATACAGCATGGTTCGAATTCCACCAACAATACTTCTCCCTAAGTAATGCTTCATTTCTTTAATTATCTAGAATCACACTCAACTATTCCTATTTGCCGAAATATTTCCAAAACATTTACAAATGTACACGACTCATTTGACATAACTTATCTTAATAGATAACAATTTCTAGATAGTATTATCCGAGAACCAAGAATGATAAAAAAGTATATGAGTATTACCGAGCGCTAAATTTGTTGCCTGAATCCGTGCCCGATTGGGAGTTATAAATTTAAGTTTCACCAATATACATGCACACAGAATCAAGTAAACCCGTATACTGCCAGTATGATGTTCCCTCTGCGGTTAGCAAAGTAAAGATGTTAAAATGGTATTGCTATATCACCAACGGTATGTTTCAACCGCGGGGACTTAACTGGAAACATGTTATATATAACTATGTCTTCGTCGGTAATAAGATATACTTTGCTAACTATTTTCCTATGAATTTTACCTTAGGCGTTACTGTTTCAACATTTTTTCACCGACACTAACCTTTTTTTTATAGCATTCGGGCTATTACGGTTGCAAAACCTTGTTTTTCGTCACTTCCTTCAACAAAATAAAGTAAAAAAAGCCGACCTACCGACCCATTTTTGTCGGAGATGTTAGTGGAAACAAATAACTTTTGTTCGCCTTATACAATTACCATACTGTCTGAATAAAAGTGAATTTCCAAACATGTTAATCAATCTGACACTAAGTCAATCACTAGGCTAATCAGTCTATGTTCATGTGCTGAGTATATACTTGTAGTGGGTGGAATTACAACCAACACCAGCGGTAGTTCGATATTTATTTGACGTTAGTAAACCAGAAATGGTATTAAACCAAAAATGGTACTAAACCAGAAAAACCAGGCACGTCTAAATAAAGTTACATTCTAACATAGAAAATGCTCAAAGGTAAGAGCGACATAATGTATCTAACAATATATATATGTATCTAACAATCAACTCGCGTCGACGGTGATCGATCGGTGAATGATTAGTAAGAAAGACGGAGGCTTATGAGCGGGAAAAGGGGACAAAGGGGCAGGGCCAACCAATCAGGGTATGTCCTTAAAATAGAACACTCACTCAACCAGTTTACATACGGACTCACTCACGACATGCTCACTCTCTTGGACAATAGCAGACATGTACAAACATAGAGTAAACAAGGACAAAGAGTACTAACAAGACACTACAATACAGAGGGACAAAACTGCACCTTGCTACATACTTATACTGAGTATATACTTGCCTAGCAAGTTTGTTATACGATTAACATTTTGTTGTTGATGTTGATTTGAGTTTACCGTCCAGCTACTTACTAGTGGAGGAAGACCCCCAAGCGCAGAGAAGCCCCTGGGCAGAACCAACAATCTACTGCAGGCTAGATGGAAGGCTTCCTCACATGAAGTAGCACATAAAACAAATGGTATACCCCAAAAATGAGCGCCAAGCAAGGGGGACGTCAAACAATATCTTTGAAACGCCAAACAATATTTCATACAAAATACAAATCCCCATACAAGGAGTGTTAAAAACAAATCTATTTGTCCCCAAGGGAATAAAAATAATTTTGGAAAAAAGGTTTAAAAATACCATTTGTCTGCCAAAAATAAAAAAAAATTTGGAAAATAAAGATGTTATACAAATACCTTTGTCGTGCCATACAATGAGATATTATAAAATCCATTTGCTGCCATAAATGGGATTTTTTCAAATCCATTTTTGCCCAATGGTTTTTAAAAAACCTTTTAGCATAAGAGATTTTAAATACAAATACATTTGTCCATGCCATACAATGAGATGTTATACAAAAACCATTCTGTCATGCCATAAAAATGAGATATTATACAAATACCATTTGTCTGCCATACAATGAGAATTATACAAATACCATTTGTCATGCCATACAATGAGATTTTTTATACAAAAAAACCATTTGTCTTTGCCTTACAATGGATGTTATACAAATACCATTGTCGTGCATACAATGAGATATTATAAAATTACATTTGTCATGCCATACAATGAGATGTTAACAAATACCATTTGTCATGCATACAATGAGAATTAAAAAATACCATTTGTCTGCCTTCAATGAGATATTATCAAATACCTTTGTGGCATACAATGAGATGTTATACAAATACCATTTGTCGTGCCATACAATGAATATTATACAAATACCATTTGTCGTGCCATACAATGAATTATACAAAAAATTTGTCATGCATAAAATGAATTTATACAAATACCATTTGTCGTGCCAAACAATGAGATGTTATACAAATACCATTGTCGTGCCATACAATGAGATGTTAAAAAAAATACCATTTTGTCGTGCCATACAATGAATGTTACACAAATACCATTTGTCTGCCATACAATGAGAGGGTTACACAAACCATTTGAGGGCTTGGTGCAAAAGCTATTGTAACTGCTTCTTCATTGTTATATAGTTACAAAGGTTTTGCACCAAGCTCTCGATTTGTAATGCAAAATAAGGAAGATGATGTTACACAAATACTATTTGTAAGGCCACACAAGATGTTATACAATTACCATTTGTGTTGTCAAGGAAGATGATGCTATACAAATACTATGCTATAGTATTGTTATAGTATAGAGATGCTATACAAATACCCCTTGTAATACCAAAGAAACAGATTTTCCTTTGTAATGCTGAACAAGGTTGTTATATAAATACTATTTGTAACGCAATATCAGATGATTTTAAACAAATACGATTTGTAATGCCAAACAGGGAGATGTTATACAAATACCATTTGTGAGAACAAGCAAGGAGATATTATACAAATACCATTTATGACGACAAGCAAGCAGACATACAATTACAAACTCAAATTCCAAGGTGACATTATATGAATACCATTCTTTGTAACAGCTTTGATGTGTTGCGAATAAGCACAAAGCAAGTGTGTCGTAAAGGTGCTATTTTGTTAAGACTGTGGACGAATTCCACAAGTGACACTCCCAAGGCTGTTTAAGCGGTCAGTCACCAGAACTAGTGCATGGTCTTAATCTTGATCTGCATCAGTTACTTTTTATTTATAATGGAATTTGTGAGATACTGCAGTATCCATGAAGAGTGAGTATGCTGTTAGAGAATCAAATCATGTGTATCGTATTTTAGGCCAAAGCATAAATTGAATATGGTATTTGTAAATATTTTAAAAATAAGTTGTTACTCTTGTTATATATTGTACAGTTTCACCATTAAATTCTTATCAATGCTGAGTAAATGCTCCAAGTTACCAAAATGACAGAGACATATAACAAATCCCTGTGAAAAAAATACACTTGGAACTAAAGTCAAAAAATTAAAATGAAGCATTTTTGAGAAATTTCTGCTCATATTTTACAGAAAATAAAACTAATTTTAAAGTCAATTTAACTCTTTTCATGAAACGATATATAAAACATCTGGTAGAAAGAAAATATGAATATTATGATATATTGCAAATAAAACTAGAACTATCACTAAAGGTGATTAAATACCCACATCCTATCTTGTCTTCGTGTAATGTGAGTGTAGGACAGGATATGGCGTGTCGGAATGTAATGTGAGTAGGACAGGATATGGTGTGTCAGAATGTAATGTGAGTGTAGGACACGATATGGCGTGTCGGAATGTAATGTGAGTGTAGGACAGGATATTGCGTGTCGGAATGTAATGTGAGTGTAGGACAGGATATTGTGTGTCGGAATGTAATGTGAGTGTAGGACACAATATGGCGTGTCGGAATGTAATGTGAGTGTAGGACAAAAGGATATGGGTGTCGGAATGTAAGGAGTGTAGGAAAAATATGGCGTGTCGGAATGTAATGTGATGTAGGACAGGATATGGGTGTCGGAATGTGATTTTAGGACAGGGTATGGGCGTGTCGGAATGTAATGTGAGGTAGGACAGGATATTGCGTGTCGGAATGTAATGCGAGTGTAGGACAGGATATGGCGTGTCAGAATGTAATGTGAGTGTAGGACAGGATTTGGCGTGTCGGAATGTGCTGAGATGTAGGACACGATATTGCGGGGTCGGAATGTAATGTGAGTGTAGGACAGATATTGCGTGTGGGAATGTAATATGAGTGTAGGACAGGATTTTGCGTGTCGGAATGTTATGTGAGTGTAGGACAGGATATGGCGTGTCGGAATGTAATGTGAGTGTAGGACACGATATTGCGTGTCGGAATGTAATATGAGTGTAGGACAGGATATGGCGTGTCGGAATGAAATTTGTGAGTGTAGGACAGATATTGCGTGTCGGAATGTAATGTGAGTGTAGGACATGATATTGCGTGTCGGAATGAAATGTGAGTGTAGGACACGATATGGCGTGTCGGAATGAAAAGTGAGTGTAGGAAAGGATATGGCGTGTCAAATGTAATGTGAGGGGACACAAAGAGCTTGATTCCTATAGTTTACTCCACATCGTGAAGCAGGGGTATATAAATAGAACATGTAAACAAATTCACCTATTTTATAGGGGCTATAACAAGGATTTTTTTTCTGAATTTCAATGGGAAATCATACAAAACCACTATTTAATGCCCAAGAATATGTTTATTTAATATATTTCAAACAATCTTACATATATTTTGGTATTTGGTAATGCTGATATGGTAAAATATTTTATGAAAAAAAACATTTGGTCACAAACATGAATATTAAAAAAATAATAATAAAAAAGACTGCTGACACAGTAAAAATATAGAATAGTATACTCCTTTTTGTTTCATGTAAATATAACAAAGTAAAATATTTTATTTTTCAAATCTGAGAAACATTCATTTGATAACAAAGTTCAAGTCCCATATCAAGAAAATATCTTCATAGTACATTGCAATAACAGCATTTCAAAGTACATTTCAACAACTGA
The DNA here is from genome assembly GCA_021229015.1 of Solen grandis. Lineage (NCBI taxonomy): Eukaryota > Metazoa > Mollusca > Bivalvia > Adapedonta > Solenidae > Solen > Solen grandis. The sequence goes on along the minus strand of CM037791.1, from coordinate 3,345,797 downwards.
TTTCATAAAACTAGTACACTGCAACAACAGATCTTCAAGTATAATGCAATAACAGGTTTCATAGTACAAGTACATTGCAACAAAAAATCTTCAAAAGATCTTCAAATACATGCCACAACTGATCTTTAGTGATACAGATCTTCATATTTACATTGCAATAACAGATCTTTAATAGAAAAATCAATGTATCTATGTACACTGCAAAAGCAGAACTTCAAATTACATTGCAACAACACATCTAAACATTTTTCTATTTGGTGCATAGTAAACTCCACATGCATTTACATGTATCACAAACCCTGGTATATCAAACTCCGAGTATCAAAAAAAATTCTGGTCCTTTTCTGTACTTTTGTACACACACACACACACTCAGATAAATATTTACATGTATGTACAAGTGCACATATCATACATATCAAACAAGTCCATCTGGTCCCAAGGAGTTTGTTTATACGCAGATTTTACTGTATACTGTAAGAACTGTAGAATGACTAGACACCAAATAGTGTTGATGACTAATTACTCAAATTGATAAATATGGTGGGAAAATTTTAATACAGAGCTTACCTAGACCATCTTATAGATTATGCAAAATATAACAGCGAAGCACCACAGGAGTAAGATGAGGAAGTTTTGTGGCAAATAATGCACCTACTTAAATATATTTCAACATCTATGTGGAAAACTTGTTTGCCATTCTCATATTTATTTTTCACCTTTCCAACATAAAAAACACTGACTAAGGTGCATAACCTTGATACGCCCCTGTCATGTATAACCCATCTAAAAAACTGCCAACTTTGCAATTCACATTTAATATATATATATATAAAATGTTTACGAACAAAATGTAAACTTTTAATATTAAATATTTTTAATATGGAAGATACATGTATAAATGTTTAGTACAACATTGATAGTAAAAAAAAAAAATAATACTGGAAAAAGTAGGGTAAATGTTTGTAAAACAAATACTTTTTGGTATGTAGCAAATAAAATGCACTTGCATCACAAGTTAAGTAAATACTGTTAAAAATCTTTTGGTTACATAATCAATCAACCCTCTACACCCATGGGATAATAACAATAATATTCCATTATCACTACTGTATATATTTTGAATGCCCATCATTGAAGTTACAAAGCAAAAAAAACAAAAGCTGATTCATAATGCACTGTGAAACAAGTAACTGGTGTTGCACGCAACACATGAGTCCCCTACCAGTGAGATGCATAATTTTCCATTACCATAGCAACCAGAATTTTGGTCTGAGACAAAAAACAAAAACAAAGTGACGTGCAGAATCTCCATACGCCATCTATTCATATACCAATTTTCATAATATTATCTTAAACGGTTTTTAAGTTATCATGGGACCCAGATTTCTGGACATCCGGACAGACAGATGGACAGACAGATGGATGGAAAACCTATAGTCCCCTCCGGTGTAAACACCGATAGGGGACTGCTACGCACATATTATGACCATGATGTCACCTTTACAAATTACATGATAGAAACAAGTTGACTTCTTAAAATCCCGAGCCATTTCTTTGGTCAAATGACCCGTTCTGTGTCGATTCCATCTCTGCCACAGATCCAATGAAATGCATACTTAATACTTTATGGGTATTACATTTTCCTCATTAAATAACCCATGGATAATTATTGAATGACCATGGATAACTACAGTGGCTATTACTCAGTTTTCAACAATGTTCCTTTTCATAAATATTTACATTTTCTTCAACATATCACCAAAAGGATTCAGTTCATCAGAAATGCTCCTTCTGTTTGGACAGCCTAGGTTTTTAGTATACCCGTAACCATGAAATATTAATCTTAAAAATTCCAATTTGTTGCATACCCTACCTCCTTATTCATAAATAATCTCCACCATATAATGATTTAAGAGATGAATGTTTACAAAGGTCAACAGTAGTAGAAATTGACAATGGTAGTTTAATGCATGTATATAAAGAATAAAAGATCAAAGGAATAGACCTACATATAAATAGATGGACAGTCAACATTATTATTTTCAAACTGAAAGTATGTGAATCCTGAAAAGCATGGTTAAAGGCTTTCCTTTTGTTACATATTTTGCACTTACTGAAAAAGAAAAAAAAAAAGGTCTTTGTTTTTTGGGTCAAATTTCTATGATTACTAAAACTTTATAGTAACTGAATCTATCTCACAGATATGTAAAACATATTTATACATGAAACTCATAATACAAGTCAGAAAAAGAATCAGTAAATTATTTTGCAGGAAGTGCTTTTTCACAATATTGAAAAGAAAATGTATCAGAAAAGAAAAGTACTTTTTACATTCATGACCCACTTGGCGAACGTCAACTGATATAAAATTGCCAGTTTTGTTATTCCACAACAACAGTGCCATTAATCTGATGCAGTCATACATACTATCTGGCAGACGTAAAATGTACTTTTAGTTACCATAGCAACAAAAAAGCATGAAATTTCCAACAATCTTTGGCAAAAATATAATCATATCTTAAAAAGTAAAAATAATGTGGAAAAAAAATACATATTAGCAGGACTAGTAATTTTAGTTGTATACTTAAAAATAAAAGTTTGACATCTGAAAAAAGTGATTGAGAAAAGTTTTACAACTTATTATCAAAACCAAATCCCACATCAACAGCAATTTTTAAGAAAGCTGCTGCAAACATAGAATACTACATACTCCGATAGCAGTAAACCTAAAACTTGATACTATAATACTTGATGTGTACAACTTATTTACCAAGTTCTGTCACAACATACTGCAGTTTCTTAATAACCATGGCGACCATATCAGGGGTCAAATCGTTGTGTGTCAAAATCCGAGCAATGTGAGGGTAGACAGCAACCATCTTGACTGACACAGACACACCCAAGTCACTCGCTTCCTGCTCGGTTACCTGGTGAAAGACATAAAAAATCAGTAAAAATAAGAACAGTCAAACCTGTCTTAAGCAGTCATCAAAGGAACAAGGAAAAGTGACCACTTTACAGAGGTGGTCACTAAATGAAGGTTTAACATTTACCAGAACCCTAGTTTGGTAATATTAAAATTGGCCTCTAAATGCAGATTGAACACTTAATACAGGCGGCCACTAATACAGGTTTAACTGTATGTATAATAATAGAAGAAGTATTAGTTTGAGCTGTAAAATTCTTAGTATGAGCTGTTTTCCCAAGACACAAACCTCAAAATACATATTTAACAAGGCCTGACCTGAGGTATTTTATTTAGTCACGCAAAAAGTGACTGTTGAGGTACATACTCATCCACTAGTCATTAGCAACAAGAGTCTCTTTAACTAGTAATTTGCAACAACCAAATGAAGTTTTAGACCAGAGAGTAAATTTCATTTCATGTAAGAGACACTAACTGGTGAACAGAATGTTTGACAGAGTTAAGAATGCCTCTATGACTTTGACCCAAATGAAGTTTTAGACCAGAGAGTAAATTTCATTTCATGTTCGCTGCTCCTAGTGGTCTGAAAATGAGGATTTTGTAATTAAATTTGGTAAGTTTTAACTGTGGTTTTCTGCAATCAGGCTTTATGTGGTACCTATTGAGTGCGTCAAAATGAGTCTAAAGTGAGGGAAAGGGTTAAGGCAAAGACCTCAAAATCAGTGAGCCCTACTTTTTGCAATAAGCAACTAAAAATTAAGTTTAAAATCAAGAGGAAAATTTATCAAAGTTATCACCAGGAAAGGGATTGAGACAGAAAGACAAAAAAAAGAGAAAAAGCCCGAGATGATGGCACAATGAAAGAATAATGTACCTTCTCTTAAGTAGGAAATTACAAAACCAATTTAGCATCATTTTAAAAAACATATCGTTTAATTTGAAAAGTGTATTTAAAAAAATTAGAATTAGGGGTAGAGTTTTTGTATTAAAATCAGACCTGTGTGGGTTTATACACAGGATGCCAGCCTTTGCACCATTTCCAATTTCGGGGGCCATAACTTGCTATGCCTATATAAGGTACACGTTTGTGAGTTCTACGGCTTTGGTCAGATAGTTTTGAAAATTTGTGAAAAAAAACTTTGTGTGTTTTTGCCCCCTACCCCAGTTTCAAAAGGGGGGAAGGGGAGGAAAAAACAAAAAAAGTAAGAGGTAAAGGATTCCTTCACTGCTTACTACAAAAATGTGCCGCTGTTGGGCCCAGGCTTACTTTCCCCCATGAAAATGTTTGGTGTATCCCACCCCAGGTCAAATAAATACAGTCTGCCCCATCAGCACCCATTATCCCTGTATAGAAAAAATTAAATTTAAAAATTTAAATTTAAAGGACTATAGTACTGGTTTTATTGAATAAAGTGGAAAATTTGCCAAGTGCTTGGTTTTCATTTTAGTAAAATTTGGTTGGATATATTTTTTGAATAAACTTTTATGTAGTAAAAATCCATTACATTTATTCCCTTTGTATAAGGGGGGGTGTGGTCATAAAAAGTAGCCCAAGTTTTACAGCAATACCTCAAATAAGTTCAGTAAAAAAAAGTCAGGTAGTAAAAGTCAAGTCAAAAGGGACTTTTAATTTAGCAAAACCCCATGATTGAGTTATGTACTCTTCCTCGGTGGAAGTGATGGTCTTAAAAAGTATTCCTAGTTTCAAGGCAATCCCTAAAAAATGTTCGTGAAAAGTGAAGAGTTATGTCTCTTACTTACAGTGGGGATTATGTTATAAAAAGTTTCCTAGTTTAAAAGGCAACACCTCAAACAAGTACTAAATTTCAATTTTCCCTTTGACAGATTATCCACTCTTGCTTCAGGTGGGGATGTGGTTATAAAAAAAGTATTCCTAGTTTCAAAGAAACCCCTCAGAGTGGTATGGATATCTTAACCATGATTGTCAAAAAAAGAGGAAAAATAACAAAAAGGGTTAGATTACTTTTAAACAGTAAAAACATATTGTATAATAAAGTGTTGGAGATGTGTAACCTCCTTTGCTTTATATGAGTCTATATGAGGGAAAGGGTTAAATGAATTTTAGATCTTTCATTTTTTAACAGTGATCATTAGTGAAAATGTGACTAAAACTAATTATTGTGTACATGGGATGAACATATCTCAAAGTGTGCGTTACATAATGTTTTTTTTTATGTTCACCATACAAACTTTGTATATAGGAATTAAGTTCCTTATATGGATATAAAAAACTCTTTGTATAGCAAACAGGAACTTGTAGTCAAGTAATTTCATTTTTAACGGGTTAACTAACGGTTCTTTTCATCTTGGCATGTCTGTGGTCCCCTCCAAGTCTGGGCACTATGTGATCAAGGAATACAGGGCTGCTGTGCCAGAAACCCTGCCTGTCTCATCCCCCTCCCAGGGCTTCCTCAGACGGTTGCTCGAACATATATCTTTCTGGTTTAAGTAAATCTACTTAATAACTTAACCCGTGAGGTGAAACAAAAAAATCGGATTTAAAGAAAGTAATGAAATTTTTGTTGTCTAAAAGCTTTTTAAAAGAGGGAAGGAAAAATCCAAAACTT
>CM037791.1:3290180-3340180 GCA_021229015.1 Solen grandis | reverse complement strand
GCTCATTGTGAGCTTTTGTGATCACCCTGCGTCCGTCGTCCGTCGTCGTCCATCGTGCGTCGTGTGTCGTACGTCGTCAACAATTTGCTTTAAACGACATTTCCTCTAAAACCGCTGGACAGAATTTGATTAAACTTGGCAAGGATGATCCTTGAGTGAACCTTCACAAAGTTGCTAAAATAAACATGATCCATGTAGAACTCTGGTTGCTATGGCAACGGAAAGGAAAAACAATGAGAACTAAAAATCCAAAACTACTTGCTAAATTTCAAAATGTTTTAGTACAGATGTTCCTTGGGTAACCCTGTACCAAAATTGCTAAAATTATTCTGATCCGTAAAAACACATTGCCGCCCGCCAGGGGCGGAGCTTACTTGCCTTATATGTACATAGAGAAAACTTTAAACAACATCTTCTCTGAAACTGCAGGATAGAATTTGATTAAACTTGGCTGGGATGATCCTTGGGTGAACCTTCACAAAAGCTGCTTAAATAAACTTGACCCATGTTGAACTCTGGTTGCCATGGCAACGGAGAAAAAATGAAAACTTTAAAAATCATCTCCTTCAAAACTACTTGCTAAATTTCAAAATGTTTTGGTGCAGATGTTTCTTGAGTAACCCTCTACCAAGATTGCTAAAATTATTCCGTTGCGAAAAAAAAGACATGGCCGCCAGGGGCGGGGCTAATTTGCCTTATATGTACATAGTGAAAACTTTAAACAACATCTCCTCTGAAACCGCAACAGAATTTGATTAGACTTAGCAGGGATGATTCTTGGGTGAACCTTCACAAAAATTGCTAAAATAAACTTGATCCATGTTGAACTCTGGTTGCCATGGCAACGGAGAGGAAAAAATGAAAACTTTAAAAATCATCTCCTTCAAAACTACTTGCTAAATTTCAAAATGCTTTGGTGCAGATATTTCTTGAGTAACCCTCTACCAAGATTGCTAAAATTATTCCGTTGCGAAAAAAAAAAAAAATATGGCCGCAAGGGGCGGGGCTAATTTGCCTTATATGTATATATTGAAAAATTTAAACGACATCTCCTCTGAAACCGCAGGACAGAATTTGATTAGACTTAGCAGGGATGATCCTTGGGTGAACCTTCACAAAAGCTGCTAAAATAAACTTGATCCATGCAGAACTCTGGTTGCCATGGCAACGGAGAAAAAAAATGAAAACTTTAAAAATCATCTATTTCAAAACTACTTGCTAAATTTCAAAATGTTTTGGTGCAGATGTTTCTTGGGTGACCCTCTACCAAGATTGCTAAAATTATTCCGATTTGTAAAAACCATGGCCGCCAGGGGCGGGGCTAATTTGCCTTATATGTACATAGTAAAAAATTTAAACAACATCTCTTCTGAAACTGCAGGACATGATTTGATTAAACTTGGCAGGGATGATCCTTAGGTGAACCTTCACAAAAGTTGCTAAAATGAACTTGATCCATGTAGAACTCTGGATGCCATGGCAACGGAGAAATAAATATGAAAAATTTAAAAATCATCTCCTTCAAAACTACAGGCCAAATTTCAAAATGTTTTTGTACATATGTTCCTTGGGTAACCCTCTGCCAAGAATGCTTAAATTATTTACATCCACAAATAAGCATGGACTTATTTTCCTTAAATGTCTACATTGAAAACTGCTGCTACAAAACTACTGGCCAGATTTTCAAATGTTTTGGCACAGATTGGTAACCCTCTACCAAGATTGCTCCTTTAGTGCAGTGGTACTCAGGTGTGCGATTTAGGATCATCATGGCCCTCTTGTTTATTTGAGTAAAGGTTATCTATTGCTTTGTGTTATACAAACTCATCACTGTTTTAAAGATAGTAAATATTACATCTGTGTATTGATACGATTACGAACATTTTTCCCATACGAAGGTTAATGATACGGGACACCAAATCAGCATGGATATTAATTGAAGACCGATCTGTTTTACACTGGTTGACTACGCCATTTCTGTGGTAAAATATGAAGACACTTCAACACCACATGCTGTTTTAGAGGTGACAGTATAACATATAACAACACATAGCAATAACAAGGATGAGAACCGGACAACTACAGAGATATCCGCAAGCCAGTTGTTCAAGTAAATATTTGAACACCAAGAGCAACTTACCTTTTTATATTAAATTGAACGCTAAGCATTCATCGAATGCAAGCTATTTTATTTCTCCAAAATTATTAATAGAATAATAACTTAACACTTAAACATTCGCTTGGCATCACAACATATCATGATATATAGTACTTCATTATTCCTTTCATCGATATTATGAAATTAAACAAGAGGGCCATGATGGCCCTGGATCGCTCACCTGATATCATTAGGCTATGTAAAATCAAGTGACCCCTGGGGCAGAGCCAATTTTGACCCCAGGTATTTAAAAGCCCTTAGGTTTTTGAGAAGAAATTTTTCTAGATTTTTTTCCAAAATAAGTCAAAAAACCCGGGGAGGGGCCAATATTTTCACCAAATATCTAAATGCCAGGCCATGTGTTTTCTAGTTTCCTAAAAAGAAGAATTTTCAAGTTATTTCTATATTAGCCTATGTAAAATCATGTGACCCCTGGGGCGGGGCCAAATTTGACCCCAGGGGCATGATTTGAACAAACTTGGTAGTGATCTACTAGACAATGCTGCACACCAAATATCTAAACCCTAGGCCTTGTGGTTTCTGAGAAGAAGATTTTTCAAGTTTTTCCTATATTAGCCTATGTTAAATCAAGTGACCCCTGGGGGGGGGCCAATTTTGACCCCAGGGTCATAATTTGAACAATCTTGGTAGAGAGTCATAAGATCATGCTACATACCAAATATCTAAACTCCAGGCCTTGTGGTTTCTGAGAAGAAGATTTTTTCAAGTATTTCCTATATTAGCTTATGTTAAATCAAGTGACCCCTGGGGCAGGGCCAAATTTGACCCCAGGGCCATGATTTTAACAAATTTGGTTGTGATCTACTAGACAGTGCTGCACACCAAATATCTAAACCCCGGGCCTTGTGGTTTCTGAGAAGAAGATTTTTTCAAGTATTTCCTATATTAGCTTATGTTAAATCAAGTGACCCCTGGGGCAGGGCCAAATTTGACCCCAGGGCCATGATTTTAACAAATTTGGTTGTGATCTACTAGACAGTGCTGCACACCAAATATCTAAACCCCGGGCCTTGTGGTTTCTGAGAAGAAGATTTTTCAAGTTTTTCCTATATTAGCATATGTTAAATCAAGTGACCCCTGGGGCGGGGCCAATTTTGACCCCAGGGTCATGATTTGAACAAACTTGGTAGAGATCCACCAGACAATGCTACACACCAAATATCTTAACTCTATGCCTTGTGGTTTCTGAGAAGAAGATTTTTCAAGGTTTTTTCCTATAGTAGCCTATGTTAAATCAAGTGACACCTGGGGCGGGGCCAATTTTGACCCCAGGGTCATAATTTTTACAATCTTGGTAGGATATAAGAATGCTCAAACAAAAATCAAAACTAGGACTTGTGGTTTCTGAGAAGAAGATTTTTCAAGTTTTTCCTATATTAGCCTATGTAAAATCAGGTGACCCCTGGGGCGGGGCCAAATTTGACCCCAGGGCCATGATTTGAACAAACTTGGTAGTGATCTAATAGACAATGCTGCACACCAAATATCTAAACCCTAGGCCTTGTGGTTTCTGAGAAGAAGATTTTTCAAGTTTTTCCTATATTAGCCTATGTTAAATCAAGTGACCCCTGGGTTGGGCCAGTTTTGACCCCAGGGTCATAATTTGAACAATCTTGGTAGAGAGTCATAAGATCATGCTACATACCAAATATCTAAACTCCAGGCCTTGTGGTTTCTGAGAAGAAGATTTTTTCAAGTATTTTCTATATTAGCCTATGTAAAATCAGGTGACCCCTGGGGCGGGGCCAATTTTGACCCCAGGGCCATGATTTGAACAAACTTGGTAGAGAGTCATAAGATCATGCTACATACCAAAAATCAAAAGGCTAGGCCTTGTGGTTTCGGAGAAGAAGATTTTTAAAATTTTCATTTTTAAAATCTATTTTTAGCTCCTGTGACCTAGATTTTTGACCAATCAAAATAATTTTAACAACTTCGGATAAGGGCCCCATAATGAACATTCCTGTGAAGTTTTATCAAAATTGACCAAGCGGTTAAGGAGGAGATGTCGTTTGAAGCAAAATGTTGACGGACGACGGACGGACGGACGACGGACGACGGACGAAGACCGGTCACAATAGCTCACCTTGAGCCTCTGGCTCAGGTGAGCTAAAAAGCAAGCATTGTTACTACCCGATACTGTTAAATTATTGCAACATTTTAGTTCTGATAAATGTCAACGATAACCAGTGCTGTTTTAACTGATTGTAGTATTTACGAGTTGATTTTGTTAGCCGTACAAATGACTGAGTAATAAACTCTTTCATTAAAGAAATGTATGATCATGAGTCATATCTAAATATCCTTGTCACAATCAGCACATGACACTGGTGTGTCTATAGGTGACCGTATTCCAGGTACGGGTATTTCCCTCAGTGTTATTGACGTAAAATGTGCGCAAGATATAGGTGAAAGAGCATTTATTTATATAACAATGTCATAAATAATAGGCATTCAAAATTTAAAACATATGACCGGAAAGTATGTCTTCAATATCAAATTTTGTTATGGTTATTTATTTCACCTATACACGTATGTCTATAAAAAGACTTTTGACTGTCCGTCGGATGTTAATTTTATTTTCATTTAATCAAAAGTTAAGTTCAAGCTAGAGAAAACAGTATGTCAAAGTCAAAAAGTTAAGTTGTAAATGTTTTATATACAGCATGAAAATAAGGAGCTACATTTTAACAGAAATACTTATGAGAGACTCATTACAATTTGCGGATATTTAAAATGTATTATATACAATAATAGGCATACTATAAATAACTATTATACACGTTTGTTTTTGGGGTTTAACGTCACACCGATAGTATTTTAGTTATTTAGAGACTATGTCTACTTAAGACAGATAGAGTACTGCCACACTGAAGTATCACGCCGCAGACATGTGGCATGATACCACACCCAGTCACATTATCCTGACACCGGGCCAACCAGTCCTGGAACTACCCTTATATACTGAGCTCCAAACAAGGGAGCTATACCAGTACCAGTTTTTTCGACTATGGTATGATCGAATCCACAACCTCCCGCCCCCGAGGCAGACGCTCTAACCACTCAGCCACCGGTGACGGTCCAGTATACATGTATTCACTTGTATGTACCAAACACTATAGGACGTTAGATAATGATTTACAGGATTAACTTTATGATTGAATGAAATTACAAAGAAAGAAACTGGTAATTGACACTAAATTACAATTGCATAGATCGACAAATGTTTGATAACATAATACCCAAAACATCCGTGAATCATCATATAGTAACGTGCACTGCTTCCTGCTTTTATCTACCGATAATATATCCAAGCCGATAATATATCCAGGTAACTTAACCTACCTGTACGTACAACATTCCGATATAAATCTCGAACTGCATAACCCGGATATACAGTTCAGAACATTATATCTGAAACTTAAAGGACAAACATCAATCAGTTACAAGCATGTTCTTATTTACAGCCTTCCAGCTGACTTGCGGTAGGTCGGTGGTTCTACCCGGTTGACTCCGTGCATTCGGGGTCTTCCTCCACCTGTAATTAGCTGGACGTCGCTATATGAATGAAATACTGTCGGTGTGACGTTATATCGGTAAACTCAAATAGTCAAATCAAGTCTTATTTACAGAAAGACTTTTAAATACATAATAAGCGAAGTTTTTAAATCACAGTTCACGTAAAATTTTGAAATCATGCTTTCATCATCTTATGCGGAAATAGTTGATTAATTAAAAATATAAAGGTACTTGTGTCTAAATAAAAACCTGAGTAAATAATTACCTTTATCAGTGAGCCGCGACAGGCTATTTTTAGTACTGATTGTCATATCGCCAAACCGAAAGTAGAACGATATCACAGGGTACACGGGTACACAAATATTGACAAGTCATTATACAGTGTTTCCGACATCAGGGGACACGTCTGAATTCGAATCCACTGTGCTATTGTTCATATATTTCATCATCCTTGTTCTACCTTTTTCATGTGAATAGACAGAATTCATGTTATGCATGTATCTGTGAGTTAGAACCTTAATATGTCGAGGAAATAGAAAGAAATGAGAGGGGCATCACTATTTTGACCCAATTTTCTTACATATAGTTCATATTTGATATCAGTTGATCAACATAACATCCACGACTTGTCACCCAAATCATGTGTTTTCATGTTTTAATCAAACCTGTCAACTGATGGGACAGGCAACTTTCTGTAAATAGCTTGGAGAGAATTCAAGATAATCAATGAATTTGAGTGAACACTGTATCCTATTATCGCAGGATAAATTTTAAATATGGCATGTCACTGTGGTTATGAATTATTATCATTGAAAAAGAGGGTATAGATATCCTGGTGGTTTATTATATTGTTAAAAATAATTATAGCATTAGGATATTTGGTATGGACTGTTTTTGTTTACATCTTAATTGACCATCAAGAATTTAGTTTAAAAAAAAAACCGGCTGTAGCTTTTCTTGGCAGCTTTCGGCACCGTTTCAAAAAGTAAAACATGATTTTCTCCATTTTTCATATACAGTTGATATGATTTGAAGTTAAAGACACAACTTTCAGCATTTGAAGCGCATCTGAAGCAATATTTTTGTGGAAACAATCTCGCCGCTGCGTGTCTCGATGGTTTACATTCACATCCACGGGAACTAGAACTATTACCCATCTGTATACATCACATTTATCAGTTCTCATCTACGGGGGGAAGGAGGTGCTCCGTGGTCGAGAGGGTAAAGTCGCTGACTTTAACACTCACTCAGCCCCTCACCGCGTGGGTTCGAATCCCGGCAGGGTCATTAGGATTTTCATGTGAGGAAGCCTTTCAGCTGGCTTGCGGTATGTCGGTGGTTCTACCCAGATGCCTCCGTGCATTTGGGGTCTTCCTCCACCTGTAATTAGCTGGACGTCGCTATATGACTGAAATACAGTCGAAGCGACGGTAAACTCAAATAGTCAAGTCAAATCAACTCTAGTCAGTTCTCATCTACATGGTCACCCAATGCAACATTCCGTGAGAAAAATGGGTATTTTTCCATTAAAGGCAATGGCGCTACGAATGGTATTAAACCTATATTTAGATGTTGACTAACCATATTCACCCATCGCGCATTCGAACACTCCACAGGCTGAAAAAAAAAAAAACAACAGTAATAACACTTATAAATTCGCTACCCAGAACTGGCGAAGAATCCACCATTTGGTACTGTAAGCACCTGTTTCGGAGATATCGTATTCTGTATTTAACCGATTTCCCTGAAGTGGGCGTATACGAAAAAAAAAAAAAGGCGTTTTAATGTGCAACGTGACCTACATTTTCCGAGTTAATTTGTCAGGAAACCAAAGACATGGGTCATTATGAGTCTATATATTCTCGTCACAATCAGCACATGACACTGATGTGTATATAGGTGACAAATATAATGTGCTTACTGATATCCAAAATAAATGCCCAAGTAAAGCATGACAATGCGTCTGACCACTAAAGCCAAACCTGTTTATGTAAATCAAGACCCGAGAAATGTGATATTTTAGACATTGCCAGTGAAACATTCTTTCAAGGCCCCGCCCCCAGCACACACACACACACACACACGCACACAAACACACACAATGAAGATTCTGACTTTGTGCTTTATGTAATCAAATGTCCAAAGCGGTTTTATCACGATAGAAGTTATGTGCGCGTATCTACAAATCATATAAAATATATGTGATGTGATTATATCTTTCCTTAAAAAACAAACCTGTGATTACATTAATCTAAAATCACATAGTTTAGATTTCAAAATTCATGCGCGTCAATGGCTCTTATATATTATGCTTTGTTTGTTTTTCTATGAGAGAATAATTTCTATGAAAATAATGAACACTGAAAATTATGTCCTTTATATGTCCTTTATATAATTATCTAAGAGCAAAGTAAATCTGATTATCACATAAATTATCCTACAACGATGAAATTCTACAATCACAAATAAAATTGTAATTCGAAACCTTGCTGTGTTTTATTATTTGTATCTTTTTAACATGCATTGATTAAAGAAAACAATTTGGAACTGAGTAGTATTCGTTTCTTGATATTTCATTGACGATTGTATTTTTTAACAAAACCTATAACAGGTGTAACTTTCACCCGCTTTTACTTCACCCTATCTCTCTTTGTTTCTCTTCTTTCACTCTTCTCCTTTGCACTGGGGAATTAGCGAAGACTGTAAACAGATTAATGTTATATACTTTATTTTTCTAAATTCAACTTGATAATACAAATATACAATATTCTTATTTTCTTTCTTCCGATGTTTCACACAAGGACTATCTCACATGCAACCTATTGCTATCACATGTGTTTTATGTTATGACATGTATTATATTTATGGGCTGAGGCCTTTTGCACAATAAATCATTAAATTAAAATTGGGATGCTAGAGATGACACAGATTAAGCGTAATATCGGTGTATCATTCCGGGAGCTTTTACGCCATTCTGAGAACATGGGATCAGAAGAGTAACTTATGACACAAGACTTAACGAACCTTTACATCTTCCACGTCGGGCACGTTTCCTCTTTTAATAAATAAAGTTTAATTATAGAGAGAAACTTACCATACTTAAGTTTAGAGCTGCTCTCTAACAAGTGCATGTTTTGTTAAGACATGGGTCAGTATTTCTTATATACTGTATAAAACATTCCCAACAAGAGATGTAACATTTCATTGTGTAATGCATATATGAATGTTTTATAGCAGTATGTAGATACTTATGTATGTTATTAAAACACTTGGCTGCGTTTCTGAATCAATATCAAACATTTTCAACTGTATGGATGAGCATGAGTGTATGTATATACTAGTATCTCTATTACAGGCATGTCTTTGTATGTATATATAAATTAACACTTACATAAAATGTATGTAGCGTATGAAATAACGTCAGTTTCATATAAATCAGCTGAATTGAAACATGCAATAACAAACATGATAACCTTCATAAAATATGTATTTGAAATCTCGAAAAGTCTTTGTCTGGAATAAACCAGGGCTTGGAACTAACCTTACTTTCTTGCAAATATTAAAGATGAAAAAGTATCAATAGCGCAGATGTGACAGTTGTCTAGACCCATGAACATTTAGGCTGAGCTCTATTTATCAAAGATCTGTGCAGGATAAGGTATTTAAAGTAAAACAACAACGGTGTCATTTTCTTTTTAATTTATAATAGGGTTGTAGTGCTATCTGTGGTACATGTATATTTGTGTAAAATCAACCGTACCTCAGCTTAACTATGGACACCCTCTTAATTTGCACCACATTAATTGTATAGTTGTACATACTATTGCTGGCCTTGAGGTCAATATATCTATTATCAATTGCTGCAATTTATGTCAAATAAAGAATACATAAAATTAAACATATGATAATCCGGCCGCGACAAACCAAAGGTGCAAAACTGGTACCGGTGCCACATGCTGCAGTATTGCAGCATTATATATATGTCTCAGGTAGACATCATCTCCAAATGACTTAAATACTGTCATTTGGACGTTTAACTCAATAAACAAACAAACATAAACATCTGATAATATTTAACAGGACCTCTGCACATGGTGCATCTGCTACATTTACCGGTATCGGTATGATGTAAACACTAAGTTTACAAAGCATTTTTCAATCTATATATATTTTATACTTGCGTACCGCATGTGTAAAAGAACTATGAATAAATTGGAACTGCCTCAAATGTTACCAATAACTTTACAGAAATGCATTTAGCTTAATTGTCAAACAGGTGTGAATTCAGGTCAGCATTTAAGAAGTTTTTATCCTGATGATAATGTATGTCATAAGCCCTTGTTCTAGACAATAACAATATATAGAGGGTGTGTGTTTGTTTTGAGTGGATATTGAATATATCTTACCCTCATCGAGAAGTGATACAATTTTTAAGAACTGAAATGTGAAACTTGTATCAATTCGAGATGAGATTCACTCCATAATCATTCATACACTTATGCTAACTGCCGCTACATATATATATATATTTCCGCCCCAGTATAGACGAGTACAATACACCAAAAACTACACTATACAAATGCAATACAATTTAAATATAGAAAAAGACATACAGTAAACCAGAGGAAGTAAGAAGAGAAAGCGCGAAAAAGTATACATTTTAGTAATGTCATTTAGCATAAACTGATAAACACAACACACTATCACACCCACACATACACACACTTGTGGTACAGAATCTTACCGAAACGAAATGTAAGGTTCATTCGAAACTTTTTCACACGTGAATAAAAAATTGTCCTATCCTCTCTCCCTTTCTTCTGAGTCTTGTAAAAACGAAATTTAAGATTCAGGAAGAAAAAAATTTAAAAAAAAAAAAAAAAAAAATTACCATTTTTCTTACGAATACATATACAAATGTATAACACAAAATATTAGTGCCACATTAAATCAATATACAAAAAATAGAACGAAAAAATAATCGTTATGTCCCTTTTTTTTCATTTAGCATAAAATAAAAATGGCCTTTCCACCAAACTCGTGATCTGGCCTGGTGTCATGTAAATATCCTTATTTGAATATATTCATGACTCAAGTTTGTATCTTTAAGTAACATCACGACAGGCACTATTCATATATTACAGATCACATTAAATTAGACACTATAATGTACACTAATTAACACTCAACAGACCAACAAATATATGCTAAGGTAATTTCATCAACGAGAACATAAATATCAAAATGGAAAACAGTGCTCAGAAGATGCATATAATAAAGATGATAAGGTAATAAAAAAAAAAATTCGGTACGAAATGCCAAAAAAATGTAAACATGGTAACTGGCCCTGCATCAATTTGAGGTAACAAATCTTGAAAAACTAATTAAAAGGACTTTGCGAAAAGAAAGCATAGACTATATGGCATCAGGACGGTATACATCCGTGTGACATTGATTTTTAACAGAATTAATAATACTATTAATAACAATGACGAGGACGATGATGGTGCTATCAGTAGCAGTAGTAGATATAGTGAAGATATGAAATTTCGGTTAGGTATACAGTTCCATACCGGTAAATATCTCTACAATTGGCAGCCATTTTGATTGGTAAATTCAAGGGATTTTCAAATAAATTAAAATTAAATAGAAATTTTATTTTCCTTATATTTTCCTTAATTCTGTTCCAAATATCAAAATGTATACACCATTGAAAAGTTCTTGAAATTCATATGTTTAAGATAAAACATTTCTGATAAGGACAATTACAGTTTGTCCGACTTAATCGCTCAATGAAATGCTTTTATTTCGCTGAAAATTTGAAAAAATATATTGCATAAAATGGTCCCTGAGGTCTTCGTCTGGAGAAAATGCAGCCTACGTGATCTTTGGAATTGATGGGCGGAGCTTGTTACGGCAGTGGATGATTATGTCATGTTTTGCAAGTAGCCGTATAAAATGTACCCAATGATACTGACTCTGAACCATCACGTGTACTGTAAATCAAACGGGAGTTGGTTCCATAACGCGAGGTCAAAGGCAAATCTGTAAGGCGTACGTGACAAACTGTAAATATGTTATCTTTAACATTTTAAGTTTTATGGATTTATCGCAGCGCTCCGATTCAGATTCTCAGAATACAAACTTAAACCACACTAAATGGCTGCCAAAAATGTCTTATAAGTGCCAGTGACATCGTGATGGACACTCACACAATACGTACAGTGCTTATCAAAACAAAAATGATACCTATCAAGGAATTAAACTATAGAATTCTTGATGATGATGATGAAGATGACAAACATACATAAACCATTTTTACAATTGTAAAAGGCATTTATATGTTTAAAATACATTCAGTATCACATTGGAAGCAATTACGAACCGTGTTTCATTAAGTCATGTGACCCTCGGTCACAAAAATGGCAACAAACTGAGATCTAGAGTTCATAATTGTATGTAACAATAAAAGATCAACCTTTTACCTCATAGTCAAACAGAACAGACCCAAACCTTTAAAAATAGCTGTTTGATTAGGGTGTTTGCTCATTCAATATTGTAGCTAAGATTCTACACAGTCTGCATGGCAAAAATATCCATAGTCTCATGTACAATTTAAATCTCATTATATTAATATTCATTGAGTCATAAATTTGTGAATGAATATTTTTATGAGATAAAGGATTAAATATCAAATGTCGGATTGATCTGGTTTTAGTATACCTTTGCAGCTTTACACATTACACTGCAAACGCAGAGCATGTTAGAAAACAGTTTGTATAAGTCATTTTCATATATATATTTAAAATGAATTCATACTTGAATGTAAAAAAATGCAGAAGAGAAAAATGAAATTGTAAATTTCGTGCCACATCTTGAAACAAATTCATATTACTCCTTTACGGAAATCAGAAATCGGAGAAGTCAAATGGATCAACGTACTTCACTCTTACGAACTAAGAAGTCTACAAATGTCTTCAAAATTATCTCGAAGTCTGCTATATTGATGTCTCCGTTTCTCCATTTCCGCCAATCTCAGAGGTGTATATCTTTCCAAATTTAGGCTGTTTTTCCTTGCGCCGAATTCCAAAAGAACCTTTGCAGTACTCACGTCGCCATTTTTTGCCGCAATATGAAGCGCTGTTTCACTGTTTTTGTTTTCTTTCATGAACAAGACCTCGATCTCTTCCAAGAATAGCGCGCACCTTTTCGTGCGAGAATTTTCTTGCGGCAATGTGCAATACTGTGTCCAGTGTATCAAGTGTTTGTCTATTGATACTGGCTCCAGCATCCAATAAAGCATCGAAAATACACATATCTTCTTTTTCTATGGCGTGGTGAATTGGGTATATGTTTCTACAAGGTTTCTCAACATCAACACCATGATTAATGAGGACTTCAACAAGAACAAAACTTATGGTAATTGAAAATATCAGCAGAGTGTTTGCAGAGGAATCGGAAACATCCGGACTCATGCCATTTGCAAGAAGACATTTTAGACCATCGATATTCTCATAATCGCACACAGTCTGAAAAGGCGTGATTCCAGCCTTGTTCTCAACATTAATGTCAGCACCCTTTCTAAGCAAAACCTGGATTACTTCACACTTTCCTGATTTACATGCGTGATGAAGTGCTGTATCTCCATTGTGATCAGTTTTGGAAATATCCGCGCCTTTTTCGATCAGATATTTTACGATGTTCTCATTATTCTTTGCTGCGGCCAAATGTAATGGACATCGTCCAAGGTTGTCCCTTAGTTGTATTATATTACTTTTATTTTTTTCAAGCACTGAAATGACACTTGCGTCGTCTCCCAAACTAGCTGCAATATGAACAGGGCACCTGTTGTTACGATCTTGTTCCATTTGATTCGCTCCATATTGAAGAGCCATCGAGACAAAAAGAGGCTTTTCTGACAATGCGGCAACATGCAGACATGTTTCCCCTCTATCATTCTTCAGGTTTATTGTTCCTCCTATCAAATGGTGAAGAGTCATTAATTTGACATTGCCTGTCTTGGCAGCATAGTGTAAAATAGATCCGAAACATTTTGTAGTGTAATCAACAGAAACATAGCGTGTCAGTATGATTATACTTTGCATATCTGTTTTGTTTTCTTCTCTCAGAACATTCAAACATGTCTTCAGCAATGCGCGGAATTTATCTTCTTTAGAAATGTCTGTGTTTTTCGAACCTAAAATGTCATTCAGTATTTTTGAATTTCCAGTCCCAATACAAAAAGTCAGACATGCTTTCTTTACTTTGACTTGAAAAGTGTGCTTCAGATTATAATAAAGTTGTTCGTTGTCGTATTTACAACATTGTATCAACGCTTCTTCTTCCTGTGCCTTGGCCCATACCTGTTCTTGCTCTCTAATATGTTTCCATATTTTGTGTCGTAGAATTAATTCTGAAATGTGTCTTGGTTCGTTTTCAACATGATCTATGAATGTATGTTCAAAGCCATATGAAACTACAGATCTGTCAGTGTGTCTATCTGATGACAAAATTATATTGCGCAACACATCCTTGTCTTTTTTTGTTTTTTCGAGAAATAACTGAACGAATTCAGAGTCTTTCATACACATATGGCTCACAAATCGTCTAACCTTTCTGTTCAAAACGGAATGTGTTAATTTTTCTATCGCGAGTTTGTATTGATCATGACTGTCTAAAACGAGCCAAAAACAACGATCGCTCTCAGTTTCAATCGCAATGTCAGTACAGACATGTTTATGAAAAAATCTGCCGCTGCAAAGGTTTAGGACGTCATCAGGAAACATTTTACCAACGACGAGCGTCACTGCCATTTCCACACAATTTGCTGACAATATGTAAGCACCTAAATGGTCTGTTTTCACCAGAGTACCATGCAATGACCTGATTCCTCTTTTCACAACCTGTGCAAGGTTTTCTTCTATGAACATTTTTGCGCTAATCTTTCTGATAAGCTGAACAGCTGCATTTATATTGGTTTGGGCTTGTTGCTTGCTCTCTCGCCTTTTCTTAAACAATGTTCTATTTTTAGATTCAAATCTCGATTCATTTCTTAGTAACTGGAATATGTTCGTACTGTTTAATTTGTATTTTAAAAATGTTACAGCAACAATAGCAAGATACATGTCTTTGCTATCTTCTTTCAAATGTTGAATATACTCGACTAAGCCGCGAGAAGGTGACCGGAAGAAGTCAACAGGGTCTTCAGGATCTTTTAATAACAATTCTTCAACGCGCTTTGAAAATCCAATTGGCAAGGCAATTCCAATGATAGACGATACATCTTCATTACTTAACGGACGTTTCTTGGTCGTCATTAACTCTAAAATTGATGACATATCATCTTCGTTTAACTGCAGCTCGGGAAGAAACAAATCAACAATATGCGTTTCGTACAAATCGAAAAGTTCGGAAGATGCTGAAGCTGGCAAGTGCTTTACTATTAAAATAAGTTTCAGACTTCCATTTTGACAGTCGGATTTCGCTCTTTTAAGCTTTCTGTCCCATTCATCTTTCAGTTTCATATCATAAAATGAACTTCCATAAGCATCATCTACGAGTATCACTGACCGTGTTTGCGATCTGACACAGCTTGAAAATTCAGATGGGTCGGTCACGAGGTATGGGTCGAAATCTTGGTAGCACAGCATTAAATCTAAGCCAAGGTGTGAAGATCCATCTCCTTTCTTACAAATAATGAACAAAAGGCCTGATTTATCCAGAATTTCCTTACATTTCTTGAAGCGACTGCTTAGATTTTCACAGGTTTTCTCTTTGTGAAAATCCAGGGTCTTTCTTGTGGAATCTTAGGGGAAAAGAAAACCGAAAAGAAAAATAATTATAAAAGGCCTGTAATACTAATACACATACATGTGTATTAGTATACTGTTTACATCATATATATTTGAGAATTTTGTCGGCGAGCATATAGACAAGAAGGTATTCAAATAGCAGTAGTTATCATATCGTAATATCATATCTATAGAAATTTAATAAAAAGAAATATTTTAACCGCCAAAATCACATCTGTTTTAACCTCACTTTTGAATGCACAATGGCTATAAATATCTGTTGTAGGGTATATTTTTGCAACTTTTTAAAGAAGGTCGTTTTACATAAGAAACCCTTACTTAATTCTTATAAATGGTCCCTATGTTTCCTCTGAGATGGGGTCATACTACTCTGTTACTGTAATATAAATCAATATCTAATTGTAAACTAAAACTTGAACGAACAATATAACGGATGATTTTTTCGATCTTCACGCTAGCCAAGCCGGTCAAAACTTTCTTTGCTGGCGTTAAATGATTCATTAAAAAAACGTCATACTGTTTTGGGGCAAGCAGAATTTGAAAAAGTACATGTACCAAACAAAAATTAGGGCAGATCGATAATAAAGAATGGAAAAAAATGCACTGATTTTACAATGTCATTGTCACTCCTTCAGATAGTTTATTTAGAAATGATTTAATGAAATATGACATCAGGTACTTAAATCAGCAAAATTATTTTTCCTTACCTAAAATTGCATTCCTACAACAGCTGTCGCCACAGGAACTGATAGCTGAAACAAAAGTTAAGTTATTAAAAATATCATTCTACACGAGCAGGGCGTGATCAAAATATACGAGGAGAAATCGTTAATCAAACATATAGTGATCTATATGATATTACATGTATCTCACTAAAATTCAGACACGTTTTCTCAATACTGATATTGTATTGTATTGTACTGGGGTTTACCGTCGCTGCGATTAGTATTTTCAATCATATAGCGATGTCCAGCTTATTACAGGTGGAGGAAGACCCCAAGTACACAGAGGTACCCGGGTAGAACCACCGACCTACCGCAAGCCAGCTGGAAGGCTTCCTCACATGAAAATCCGAAGTCCATACTGGGATCAGAACCCACAGCGGTGAGGGGCTGAGAGATTTGTAGTTCACGACTGTAACCGCTCGGCCACGGCGGCCCCTCAATACTGATAATGTATGACGTTTTTATATGAAATGAATAAACAATGAAATGTTAACCCTGTAACATTGTAATGGCTAAGAATACAAATATACATAACTTATGTCAGTAAACTTACAGGCACTACTAAGCATCCGATTAGATCGACGGAAATCCAGCCTTTCTGTAGAAGCATCGCGTTCTGAAATATGAAATTGTTAAAATAGGCAATTAAACTTCTAAACACATATTGACACGTATACTCATATGCATGTATTTATATCCGAAAAATGTATATACTTGGTGCATAATTATATATCATTATGCTCTTAAATTAATCGGCAACTATTTTTTAAAAATCAAGTACTCCAGCACACATTTTGAGAGATTTGCTGCATTTATCTATTTATTTCTTTGAAATGTTTTAAATGATAGTAAATAATGTAAACCAGACTCTTTTATATTTTTTTTCTTTTTCAGACAGAATGTTTATCAATTTTATTGAAAAATTGTAAATGAGAGAAATAAATAATTAATGTTAACCAGTTTCTTGAATTGGGCATTTTTTCCAGTCCATATATTAATATTTTAAGTGAAATCTAGTAAACGAGAGAAAAAAACATTTGTAATAATGTAAGCCAATCTCTTATATTAACAGGATGATTCCCATTTACTTCCCATACAGTATCGTTCCGCTCATTGATCTCAGTTATAAAAAGGTAATACACTTTTCCGACAATTTTATAACACCGTTTCAGTCAATGTCCCAAATTACATGATGTACAGGTTAAGCGTTAAACTGGAGATAATCCTGTTTAACAGCAAAGGCGGAGTTGCTTATGAGCTATGACAAAGCACCTGAAACCGTTGGATGCATTAGTTCCAACGTATCTAGCTCTAGTAAAGGGAGATCACTGCTTAGATTACAGATCAAATGAAATATTTTCTGTCTGAAGATGTTCAAACCATTTACATACCACTTGGAGTTGGGAAATGCATGGATATATTTTGACAGTTTTTGATGAGAAGTTTAGGCCCATTGCTGGTGTGACAGCTCGTGTCTGACTTTAATGTCAATTCCCGGTATTTGCTGATATTAGGTTCTGAAAATAAAACATATGAAATTACTGTCAAATTCATGTACGTTATGATTTACATGTATCAATCTTAATTTAAATTCGTTTCGTGTTCAATTTTTTTTTTAGAAGAAGAATATGATAAAACTTACCGCTGTTATATATTTTTGATGCTTTTTTGTTTTGCTGTTGAGCTTCCACGTATGCTTCAGTTCTTTTCTGTCTCCAAGAACACTCGAAACCAGGTAGTGATATGTTTGAATCCGTAACTTGAGAATGCCGTTCACTCCCAGCACGGATATGAGTCTGCATCTCTTGAGATCGGGTCCAGGCACTGTTTCTCCCATTTAGGGATGTTTCGTATAATGACATGCGCGATAACGATGGATATGACTTTGGTCCCTGTGATGCCTCCGTTTCAGTGAATACTGATATTGGTGGTGTTTTTTCATTATCTCTATCTGAATGTAGATCAATGTTCTCATCGCTTGCTACCTCGGATGTTACTTTTCTGTTTTTTATACTTAATAAAGTGTTGTCTTCAATGTGTTTTCCTTTATTTTGATTTAAGTCAGCAATGCTGTATGATCTTTCCTGATTAGCTAATGTAGGGGGGTTATTGGTTCCAAATACAGAGCCAATGTTTTGCATTGATCCTGTGGTATTTGTGTTTGTGTGTACGGAATCAGACATTTGGACGATACCTGCGAAGCCGCATTTGTCCATCTGTGTCTCTTGAATTTCATCAGCTGTGTTTTTATCATGAACATGTGACGGGTGTGTAACTGGCCCATTACATTCATCTTCATTTGGTTTTCCAACGTTAGATGAACACTGTCCATTTGGTGAGCTTGTATCTTCATTATATTTATCAACACTTATATCTGAATCATTTTTATCAAACAAACTGTAGGGGTGTACTTTTTGAAACGTATTCGGTTGTTTTGTTTTTGAGTCGTCGTTATGTCTGGTTTTAGTACTGTTCCCAGTTCCTCCACAACATCCGCGAGGTTCACTTTTATTGTCAAAATGTTTTTCATTTTGAATCTCGTCGAATTGTTCATAACCATTTTCTTTTCCAACGTTTGCTTTTTTAATATCTCTGTTATCATTGTGGCTTGAACCTTCTCGTTGCTTTAAAGAGTCGTAAAACCCGACGAGAGACCAAACTTTTCTACTTATAAAGTTCATCGCTTCTTGTCACACACGTGTCTCTAATTCCGATGGCCAGATGCATGATCCTGCAAACAAAATACCTTTATAGGTGTGTGTGTGTGTTGTTTTTATTCCTAGGACATTAAGTTTAGGAAGAAAAGGATAACTGTTCTGATTTTTTCATACTATTACTGCTAGTGTTGCCCCTATTACTACTAATATTGTATAATGATAATACATGTAAACACACAATGTAGCGAATTGGGATCGTTTCATTTATATGTTCTGATTCCATTAGATATGCTGATATATATTATTCCCGTCGTTTTCACTGACATTCAATTTATATATATGTTTTGTTTTTTTGAAGGAAGGGATAATGCTTCGATTATATTAATGTTTTGAAAGAAAAAGGTGATGTATTTGGGTTTTTAACAGATACTGTTGACATACCATTTTCTTTACTAACATCAATAAATAACGATTCTGGGTACTTATCTAAGCTGTGAAAATCAGTTTCAAAATTTTACCTGATCCAGGAATCTACTTGTGTAGAAAAATAAAACCTGGCAGGAAAACAATTGTTTGCGGTGTATATTATGTTATTGAGCTTTTTAGCTGATAAATAAATAAATATAATGAATTGTGTATATATTATCAAGAATTAAGAAATTAATAAAAAGAAAGAATAGGAACGTATGCAAGAATTGAATGAAAGCCCGTCACCATAACCGATGGAGAACATTAATACAATGAGCTACTTGTCGGATTATATTATATAAGTATATTCTATGAATTAGTCATTTTAATTAGGCGCCAGTTAAACGTAAAAATAAAAACAAACAAAAACAAATTAAACGATCCATTGAAGTGCAAATTGAACATAGCGTTATCATACTGGCAGAGTTTAAGAAATAAAATTGTACAAAACTACAAAAAATGAAAATGTCTCGAAAAAGCCAAATGATGGCATCAGCCATCTGAATAAGAAGTACATACCATGAAGCTTCAAAACCGTCAAGAAAGTGAATCCAACATTTTTTTCAGTGCTTTTATCAATATTCGCTGAGTCTGAAATAACGGTGAATACTAAACCTTTTCATGTAGACTGAAATGAAATGAGACACCCACATTTGGGAAACCAAATTCGATATAAATAGTCATCAGTCCCCGTGAGCCACCCGACTTTAAATATCTAGGTCAACTCGTACATATCATACTCACCTACAAGCCGTTTAGTATTTCGTCAGCATACTGGTGTTCCTACTGGTAAAATGACTATATTTCTATTACATATTAATTTAAAACTTAAATTGTATTAAAATAATATATATTGAAACAGATTAAATATATTTTACTGATATAAATTTAGTTGAGATGCCCTGATTTGTAATTTTCGTTTTAATTGAGATGTGACAATACGAATGAAATACACCTACAGTTTTTTGAAATTTTTAGTATGCTACAGAATATAGGTAAAATAATACACCAAACAGATAAACTTTAGACTAAATAGAAATGTGGCAATAATGTTGTGTTAATTTATTTACAAACTATTTCCCTTTCTCACATGTAGCGGTAACTCCAAATGCTATAATGTGGTTTTATTTGATTAAATATATGTTACATTATGCTTTTGCGCACATATCATTTACCATTGAGATATTGAATAAATGAATTAGTTCGTGACTCTTAGATGGTGAGAGTAAAGGGTATATGCTCGTAAAAGTTGTGTAACATCTGAAAACTACTAATATATGTGCTTCAAGATCTTAGATGTATTACTAATTAACAATTAAATTCGATCATTATCTATATTTCGGCAAACATGACTTTGTAAAGACAAAAAGCATGAATTTTAAAGCCACTACATAATAAACGCTTAAATACAGTCGCCATATTCACTGGGTATGGCGACCGTATAAACATTTATTATGAAGTGGGTTTTTTTGAATTCGTGTTTTTTTTTTTTGGGGGGGGGGGGGGGGGGGGTTGTTTCTTGTTTTTTTCCCTCGACATAGACAGGTTCTGCCGAGATATTGGTAATGGTAATGAGCGAATTTAATCATCATTTCCCTCTGAAGAAACATACATTTTTATTGTATTACAACAGCCAACACAACACATCAGCCTATAACAATATTCAGATATTTATCAATATTACCGTATGCATTAGAACAGATATCTGGACCAGTTTCACGTCAATTTCAATGACGTCCAATCAGATCGCTTGCTACAAAACCAGTGATAATGAACCGGAAGTTGAAGGGTCTTTGGACTTGTTTGAAGTACAAACTGTTGACATATCGACTTATTTCTACGTAAAGGGTGCTTTCGGTGATAATTCATGATAGACTTTGCTAGTTGAATATCAGACCGATCAAACCGTGCATACAAGTCAATGGTAGCATAAATTTGTGCAAAGTTACAACCTCCAACTAATCGATATCGGATTTCGTTCCTTACCATGTTTCAATATATAAAATGTAGGAGAAAAAAAATAGGAACGGGAGTATAAGGTTCTAGTGCCAGTGTTTTACTGGGAATACGAGCATATAAGATTGCCCGGTTAGCTATGTAGAGCAAAAATGAAAATACATCTGCTAAATTTTCATTTTGTATTTATATTACTATTTATTTTTAAAACATCCCCCACTTTTTTCCTTATTTCACAGTACATTATTATCAAATGTAAATATAATCTTGTTAAGTTGATCAGTTTGATATTTTCATATTTCATTATTACTGATAACTCTTACTTAGAATACAACCGGATTAATACTTTGTCTTAGATCAAATACTTATATTATCTGCTTTTTACTTCGTTTTATGTTAACCCTTTCCCTGATATAGACTCATTTTGACGCACTCAATAGGTACCACATAAAGCCTGATCTGCAGAAAACCACAGTTAAACCTTACCAAATTTAATTATAAAGTCCTCATTTCCAGACCACTGAGGAGCAGCGAACAGCATAAAACCTGATCAGCCTGCGAGTTACTCGCAGGCTGATCTGGTTTTATGTTGTTCGCATAGGTCTTTTCATGGTTTCCTCTATGAGGGAAAGGGTTAAGACATTGAAACTACGCTAGTATATCTAAGGGAATGATTAATACTAATGTTATAAGAACTTTCGGTATGACCCTTTTGATTATTTTGTGATATGTTCAATGTTATAACATTACCATATATACGGCAATGAAAATATGTTTTAACGAAGTTACCATTACAGGACAGTTCCCATGGTGACGGGCGGCCAAACTGGGGTATGCCGGCTCCAATCAATGTTTTGTTTTAATTTTCATTTGATTACTGACATTTATCTCATGGAGTTTATTTTCTAGACGGTATGTTTTAACTCGGTACTCGTAAATGTGTTACCCCTTGAGAGGAATAGGTTGATTTAAGAAATCAGAAACCAAATGTAACATAAATACCAGGTGTTGAACAAATCAATGGATCATCTGGTATGATTATGTATATTGAGTTATATATAATAATAATATAATTATAACAATTATTTCGGGGCTAAATTCTTAATACATGTATTTTAGATTCTGATATAATTAAATATGAATCAGATTTAATTTTTTTAAATGTAAATCAAATTGAAAATAAAAAAAAAGGCAGGGAAGAAAGGAAGTAAGTACGAAATGAATGAGTATCGGACCCACTGTTAACATATGAACTGTTCCTAAACTAGTATAGTGAGTTACAAGTAGACCCGGTCACTATTTAACTACCGCAAAACGTACGTACAGAAAGTAGGGATTTCTAGCCGAATATGTTCTATGAATTTGGCTTTTTCATTTTAGCGTCAGCTTAAGTTAGAACAACAAAAACAGCACAAAACAATCTTAACTATATGGAACAGTACAAATAGAACATAGTGTAACATGAAATAGTTTCAATGAATTGACAAGAAAAAAGTGTCAAGTAAACATGAACATAAAGATACATACCGAAATGATTCAAAAACGGCAAATAAGTAAATTTAAAATAGTTTGGTGTTTAAAGTAAATTGCTGAGTCTAACGTAAATTAGGTCTACCCTATATACCTTTGTATACTAAAATGAAATATAACACCGTCTGCCCCTTGTGGGTTTTGGGAAACCAAATCTGATATAAATAACCATTAGTCCGCGTCATGTACCCGACTGAAAATATTTAGGTCATATCAGGAATATTTACACCTACCAACAAAATGTTTATAGCCACACTTAAAGGTGAACCACAAAGAAATGTTTACTTTTTCTGAAATCCATCCTAGTTTGCTTGATTTAATAAGATAAATATACAAAGATATATCAAGATAAAACATAATAATGTGTGCCCAATAATCCCTCAGTGTACGTTAAATGCCGTTCCTGTAAGCTGCTCGGCAGTCTATATATGGCGTCATTTGTAAAGCAAATGTCATTTTCCTTATTTGTTTTATATAGATTTGTGTTTTCAAAAATTGTCATCAAAGAGTAATTATTAAACACATTACATTTCCTTTGCTTTACGTGTACTGTTATTTTTTTTGATACGAAATTCACTGTGACAGTAATTAGTAATTAAAAACATACATTAGTGAATTCTTTTTATTTGAAATGAAAACACTGAATGGTATACATGTATTTCAACACGGATAGAATGACTGAAATGGCGCGTAAATGTATATTGATACCATAAAATCAAACGATGATATTTTAATCATGGATATAAAACAAAAGAAATCATTAACATCTTATGATGTAATAAAGAGTGCGCCATAGTCCAGCGGTTACATAAATGACTGAGAACCTGAGGGTCGTGGGTTCAATCCCTGTTGGGGGGGGGGGGAGGATTTTTCATGACCTACACAGGCACAAAGTGCTGGTCCAATCCAAGAACCGCTGAACTAAAATTAAAAAGAGTCTAATCTAAACCAATGGAAATAGCGACTTAATCGATTCTTCTTTTAAGTTATTTTGGCGTCAGTATGTGTTGGACTATTTAATGGAGTACATGACTCTATAGATCATACCTAGATCTAGTTATCGATTAATGATCAGTTTTATGTTAATTTAGTCCTCGCCAGCTATTTATCATATCTTTTAACAAAATACTCCTAGGTCGTATTCTTTGAATGTACTCCCGGTTGTCAGATTTTTAAATAATACTCTTTTAAACTCAACGTCCCAGGGGTTTAAAGATATAGCGAAGTTATTTCCACTTGGCAGTTGGCAATATTATGTAGTCATTACTTGGTATTATACCAAATATTTAAAATATACTGAGTTTTCTCTTCAAATTGCCGATTTAACCAAATAAGTATGTCTCTCATCAAATCACAGATCTCTTTTATGTGTGATACTTAATTCAAAGCGCCTGTCTGTTAAACGTTTGCAATATGTTAACCGCCTTATAGCAGCGAGATCTTCTTTAAATCCCGGTCAGTTGTTATTTCGTCACGAGAAAAAAAACCGTTATTTTGGACCATTCATATCTGTTGAATAGTCTACCACAGAAATAATCAACATGTGTTTTCAGAAACTCTTTGTGTTTATATCATATTCACTTGATACTTGTAAAAGTTTACTCCAAAGAATATTTTACTCTCATCACAGATTAACTCTTACCTCATGAATATCATGTGCAATTTTATGAATACATGTTTTTCTCTATTAAAATTTAGATAGTATATGAAAAATGATTCTAAACTGTTTGGCAATGTGTTAAAAGACTACTTGTATATGAACCTCCATGTAATTGACTACATTAGTGTCCGTAAGAAAGTGAATATGACCTATAGGATTCAAAAAGCGCGATTGACGGAGGTGGTGGTATAATGATTAAAAACTGTTCTACCATGATGACATGATATGACAGCTGAATAGCATGGCTGTCTTTATGTCACACAACCTAAACAACTCTTATTGCAAGTGTATTTTAATTTGTTCAAAATAATGACAAATGTGGGAAAATATACCCTCTCAGAAACATTTTTAGCATAAACTCACAATAAAGAAGAGCCCGTTGGAAATAAATAAATAAATAAATAAATAAATAAACAAACATTTATCTATTTGTAATTGAACGTGAATCCTTTCTGAAAGGAAATATTCTACCTAAAATAAGGCTCTTTGTCTTATATAGAAAGAAGCGAAATGTTTTACTGATTACATATGTCGGACTGTAAACAGCGTGATCATACTAACAATGTAATTAAAAAAAATTCAGAAGAAAGAGAGAAAAATATCATTATAGATATGAAAGTAAAATTGAATGGTATGAGAAAATCACGAATATTGTTTTAAGTAAAATAAGATGAATTTAAAATTCTAGAGATATGAGTTACAAAACCGCGGAAAGGCATTAAGTTTAATTCGATTATTTAAGAAAAGCATTACATGCATGTTCCTTTTTTACGGTATTAAATAATGCTCAGTTGGATATCCCAGTGATACTAATTTGAAAAGCTTTCAAAAACAGATAAAAAAACGTATATTTCTCAAGATAAATTAGAGATGATATATGTTGACAATATGAGCAAACCTTCGGTAAACTCCACTAGATAAAGCATGTCATTTAACACTCTTGAATTGCAAAGTAGTTGAGGATTTGTTGTATTTATAGCAGATAGCCGGACCTGGCCACAATAAACACAGTAAGAAGGGTTCTTCAAAAAGTTACATGAACCATTTATGTTTGAATATCAACGGGTGTGCGATTTCTATATGTTCTTGGTAGAGAAAAGTTCAAGCCCTACCTGCCATGGGAGCCTGAAACTTTTTTATTTATTTTTTTTTTTTTTTTATTTTTTTGAGAACATCCAATCTATACACAGCCATATCACACCTGTGGACCATTCAGTTTCAATGCCTTATTTATTGCAGTCGACATCTACACCACGGGTGAGTATGTCCTTCCCGAAGCGGATGCTCCTTGAATGTGACCGATTTCTTCAGGTCCTATGGATTATCTTAAGATGAACCTGCTTTAAACGACCACTTTGGTCAACCATTACACGTGGCCACGGACCGGGCGCTAAATAGGACATGTACAAAAAGCGGCTCAGCAAAACAAAGTTTTGTTTCTTATTTATCAATCAGTGACTTGCCTACATGTTTATATGACAATCTTTTCAACTTTATAGTTTAGCCATAAAATTTTAATATAGGGATAATACACTTTTTCTCGGGCGTTATCATTGCTGAAGTCAGAAAATTATTTTCATTAAAGAATTTGAGGGCCTCAGCAAAAGGTAACACCTCCACACCCCCAAAAAGGCGTATTGTCGTTATTATTGCACAATATTAATCACAAATCATTTAGCACTGTTGATTTCATATAACTTCACTTGTGTAATCAGTAGATCTACTGAATGTGAGTATATATAGTTATGCATGCATTTTTTTAAGTTTTGAATAGTTTTCTCTGATCAGTGACAGCTCTTTCGAACATCCTAAAGGTAAGCTTTAACCCTTTCCCTCATAGAGGACACCATGAAGACCTATGCGAACAGCATAAAACCAGATCAGCCTGCGAGTAACTCGCAGACTGATCAGGTTTTATGCTGTTCGCTGCTCGTCAGTGGTCTGGAAATGAGGATTTTGTTATTAAATTTGGTAAGGTTTAACTGTAGTTTTCTTCAGATCAGGCTTTATGTGATACCTATTGAGGGCGTCAAAATGAGTCTATATGAGGGAAAGGGTTAAATGTTTTTGGTATGTTCAGTTTATGTTTGGGAATGTGATAAAATTAAATTGAAATAATTTCCAAGCAAGACACATGGTTTGGTCATATTATTAATCGCTACAGGCACCGTCAGTCGGGTGTTTGATATGGAATCTCTACCCCGTCATTATTCCAATACTATTTATAATGCAGGACATGTATACATAAACTCGAGTATCTGATATAAACATTCTATGAATATGTCGTGGGAACTTGGTCAGAGATGACAAATGATGACGTCCTTTAACTATTACATGTATTCACAATCGCCCTTCGTAGTGCTCATACGCGAATGTTCCGTGAGATTTGATCGTAAAAAAATAGGTACAACAACTTTCTAACATATCTTATATAATATGGTATCAAATAAACAATTATTTATTATTATAATTCATCTTTTCAAGGGGATCTACCATCATATGTGTACATCTTTTTAGTGCGCCAACTTCATGTCTGAATTAATACATTTTCTTCAATTACTTTTACTTTTAATCATTGAGTACCAGTGATCCATCGATTTTGTCAGTGATGACAAATGTTTTGTCCTTCCCTTTATTTTGGGGATAAACTGGTAAAATATAGGATCAGGCTCGACTTCCAGCAACAATACTTAACGCTAAGTAATACTTGAATTCTTAAACAAGTTTGATACACATTCCATCATTGCTATTTTATGAAATATTCAAATACATGATTAATCTGAAATGAATTATTACCTTAATAACTAACAAAAATGGTTAAGAAATAAAATATTTGGGTATTTTTATTGAGAAACTCGCCTTTAAGTATTTAAGTTTTCCTTAATTGTTGGTTGAATTCGACCCAGCTTTTATTTACAATAGTTTTCTAAGCTGCTCTGGAAAATGCATAAGAGAAAGCGGGCGTTAACAGGAACACGTTTTCTTTTTGTTATCAACCGGTTTTTCTTTGGTTAATGCACACCAAAAATGGGTGGATAAAATACATTTAATTCAATAAGATAATAATGTCTTTTAGACAGCCCTTCTTTAAAAAATAAATAATTTAAATATTGGGAAACCAAACTCGCAAAAATAGATCTGAATAAAGGGATCACTTTACGCAAGACTGGGTTTATAGAGCAGGTATCTCACGTGCCACATACCTTACATTCCACCTTTTCAAATGAAACCTCTCCATTTCTACTAAAAATATCCAGAGAATAGTTTTACTCTAAATCTTAAATATAAATCTTATTCATTTTTCCCCAAAATATCTAAGTTAATGACTTAATCTAAGTGTGTACGGTACAAATTTAGCTATAACTTGTTACAGCCTTTTTAACAATATTTGTTTCGAGAGGTAGCTACTAGAATGATGAGATACATTCGTCAGGAAGCATCAAAGTATTAATTAACGCTCCCAAGAACTGGACGTTTGCTAATATATGCATTTCTATTTATAGAATGCATCTTATCTAAGTACCCGGTAACCCCATATTGTTTCTATACATAGTTCCCGTGTGATGTCATAGGCACTGATAAAAACTCTTTTTAGCAGCCATCTTTTAAGGTATAAGTTAATGCAGGCCGAAAGTTGAGAATATTTGCTGTTTTTAAATCATTATGGTGCTTTTATTTATCAGTCTATGTTACTGAAATTTATGTCAAATTGATCAGCTTTAATTAATCATTTTAAATATGAAAATGAGGTTTTGATAAATTCAAAGGAAATAACTTATTAACCAAAAAGTTACATTGTTTATGGTGTTTTTTTTTTTTTTCTTTACTGTGCATTTATTTTTTTGTGCAACCATACTTATTAAAAATATTTCATCCTAAAAATATGAATTTCAAGAGCTTTCTTATAGTGTATACATTTTGATTTTTGGAGCAGAAATAACAAAAAATAAGAACGAAGATTCTGCTTCTATGCCATTCATATAAAAATCCCCTGAATTTGCCTTTAAAGATGGCCACCAAGAGTAGGGAAATTCACTGATGTGGGAACAATGTATTGGTAAAACCAATTTAAAGCTAAGCATATACAAATCTATTATCCTTACGAAAAATTCTATTATCCTTACGAAAAAAAAAACAAAAAAAAACACACACACATAAAAAAAAACCGAACCTGACGAAATCTCTGAGTATGTCAGTGAAATACATTAATGATAAAATATGACGGACTGCTGGCCAAATATTTGAGGTATGAAAGAAGTCCTTTAGTTAACCGCGTCAATATGAGTCATGTGAGCATGATCTAACGTTACTTTTATTAATTCAAATTGAACCGTGTCTACCCCATTTAACCACAGTATATCTTCTTCACGTACGAACTTGTTCATCATTAGATAATCCCCCAGGTATAAGCCGCAGAGGTACTTGTTATTGACAGGGTATTCAATCGGAAAACCTCTGCTGGTCCAGGTTTCCGGTATTTTCTTTCTCTTTTTTTTTTTTTTTTTTTTGATGTCGATTAGACGTTTATTTAACATCTATGGAGAGAGAGAGAGAGAGAGAGAGAGAGAGTTGTTTAAAGATCAAACTTTTCAAGTCAGTCGGTATATGTAAATGGCAATATGATAATTGCATACGTTTTGCTTCATTCTTTACAAATAAGTGGAAAAGGCATTGATTCATTGCACAAATGTAAACATAACACAGAGTGGTTTATGCCCAACTGTCCCACTTTTTGATATTTTGTTTCCCAACTGTCCCACTCAAGATTTTTAGCACCTTGCTGGGTGTGTTTTGATAAGGGATTATAATCTATTTCAAACTAAACATTATATTAATATTATTTTTTTTTTTTTTTTTTTTTTTTTTTTTTCCATTAATTAGGGTTACTAAATTAATTGTAATTTATAGTGTAAACATGCATTCCTTTGATCTCTGGCTTTAAAGCTTATGTGAATTGATAAAGATAAAAAATAATTTGAACTTATTAAGATAATTATCACCTCTGCTACTTTTTTCTTTAAATTGTGTTAATTGATTGGTCCAACTAAAGTCCATTTATCCTGTATATATTGCTAAGTGATTGGATAAAAAACAAACAAGTCCTTTGATCTAGCATTTACTACTTAAGGTAAACAATTTGATTTGAAGTAATTAACATTTTTGGTTAATTTTTGTGACTTTCAAACTGTGATATCTCATTAATGAACTGAACTGTATCAGATACAATATATTTACATTCTGATGTAAATGTCTTCATTTGATAGTAAAATTTCACTAAGTAACATCGTCTGAAATTATAAGCTAAAATGGCAAATGCACAAGTGAGTGTGCAGTTTGTCAAGAACCAACGTGGTGGTGATAGTCTGGTTTACAATGGATTCAGATACCAGGTCAAAAACCGAAAACCAACAAGGGTGTACTGGGTCTGTCATGTCCGAACCTGTTCTGCTAAAATCACAACAGCTGACAACATTCCAGTTTCTGTGACCAATACCCATAATCATGCAGCCGAACACATGGAACTGAAGCGCCATGAAATAAATCAACTCATGCGAAAGAGGGCACGCGAAGAAACCACGCCGATTCCGTCAATATATGAAGAAGTCATATCCAGTCTGAGAGACAGAGAATGGGACGAAGATGCAGAACAAGTCTGCAAAGGATTACCAACCTTCCCTCCACCAAGTCATCTCTATACAGGGAAAGAGGTGCATTGAGACCGGGGATACCAAAGTCCAGGAGTGACATAGATTTGGATGGAAAATGGACTGAAACGCACACTGGTGAGCAGTTCCTACTGGTTGATGAGGCAGAGAATGACAACAGGATGCTGATTTTTGCTACAAGAACAAATCTCCAGCATCTGGCACAGAACCCAACCATATATGGAGACGGAACATTTTATGTGTGCCCAGACATATTCAGCCAGGTCTACACACTCCATGGATATATTGATGGACACATGTATCCGTTAGTGTTTGCCCTTCTGCCTGGAAAAAGTGAAAGGATTTACTGCAGACTTTTTCAACATCTTCAACAGAAATGCAGGGAAATAGGAATGGAACTGGGACCAGACACACTCCTGATAGACTTTGAGGCAGCAACCAAGCAGGCAGCTCGCAGAGTGTTTCCAAATGTGAATGTGAAAGGGTGTTTTTTTCATTACACACAGTGTGTTTGGCGGAAGATACAGAAGCTTGGCTTAGTTGGACTGTATTCTGAGAATGAGGACTTTAAGAAACTAGGAAGAAGAGCTGCAGTTCTGCCTCTAGTCCCCATACAACATGTTGAAGATGTGTCGCACTGACGGATGCTGAAAATGCAGAGATTCCAGTGGATGTTTCAAGGTTCACAGACTATGTCACTGAACATTGGGTTGAGGGAGACAAGGACAACTGGAACCATTTCGAGACAGAAGGACCAAGAACAACAAACAACTTGGAAGGCTGGCACAACAAACTAAAGAAAAGTATGAGACAGTCACATCCGAACATTTACAAGTTCTTGGAAACAATACAAAGGATTGAAGCTGCCAATGCTATCAAAATTCTTCAGCACAGTGCCGGAGGAGTGAGAGAAAAGAAGAGGAGGAAATACCGACAACTTGAACAGAGACTGTCTGCCCTGAAACACAAGTACATGGCTGAAGAAATCACTGTGATGGAGTATGCCGATTGTGCATCGCATTTGATTCGGTTTGACGAGTAACTCTGTATAGAACAGATCAGTAGGGTGGAATGTCACAGTTGTTTAAATGAAATGCTTGTTTTCAAATTAAAACAAAATACAATAAATTGTACCACATCCGAATATAGCCCTGTCTTTATTTGATTTGTTCATGACACATGAAATAAAAATAATAAATATATGAAAACATAAAGAGTTTGTTTTCTTCATTTCAGAGAGAGAGAGAGAGAATACTGACAACATCCTAAAACATAATAAGTATTATAAATACTTATTATAAATAATTTTGCTAATAGCATATAATTATTTAAAATAATTGCACTGAAATATTCCATCCATTTAGGTAAAGACTATAGTCACTCATCCATGACAGTCTATTGTTATCCAATTAAGCATGATTCCCAACTGTCCCACCTTGATTTTTACTGTTTTATATAAAAGTGGGACAGTTGGGAAGACACCCACAGAGTACGCCAACATATCCGGGACTACCGTTGCATTTCAAACGGTATTCAGTTTATCATACTATTTCATATACCGCTTTTGAGCGGACAACTGTGATATGATTAGCAATTATATTAGATAATTTCAAAGTGAAGATTATTAAAAATATAATTTCACTCTTAAGAGTTTGTATGTGTGTGGAAGAAGCAATACATGTACTTTGTTAAATCTCGCGAAATTTGAAAATTGTATTTTCTCACGAGTGCCATTTGTGAGTTTACAGGATGGAATAAAATTGGATCCCTATCCCCCAATACTAACTTATAATCCTCAAGGCATCCGCGTCTACTTGTTGCTTATACATTTTTGAATTTTAAACTTGAGGGACAGTTTGTTTGGATAAAACATTCCACGAAATCAACAAAAATTCTTGAAAATCTTAGAATGCACATTATTGTAGAAGTAGATATAAATTTATGTGAGAATATAAATAATATTGTGCATAAACGAAAAAAATGTATGCATGGTTTTGGGCAAAGAACCACCAGGCTTGGGAACTATTAGCAGTACATGTTATAATCTACAAAATACAGGGTGGCTTAACTGTAGAATTATATGCAGTAGATATGTGGTAAGATGCACACAAAGTCAATCTATACCCGACACGGGCCAACCAGTTTCGAGAATTACTGTATAAATAAACTCCCATCCGCAGCGATTTTTCACTCTTGGGATGCTCAATCAAAACCACCACCAAGAACATTCAAGTTTTGGTATGTAAAGGGTTTACACACGTTTTGATACAAATGTCTGAATGTCCTCCATCATAAATACCGGTAAGTGCAGGTGTCTTTGCATAGAACCTGATTATGTTTGCTGTTAACATCCTACCGACAAAATTTAGTTGTTCACAGTACGGTATTACAATACCCGACCCAGTCACATCAACTGGGGAAATTCTGGAGCTAAATTGACCAACAAT
Source organism: Solen grandis (assembly GCA_021229015.1). NCBI lineage: Eukaryota > Metazoa > Mollusca > Bivalvia > Adapedonta > Solenidae > Solen > Solen grandis. The sequence continues at coordinate 3,307,561 of CM037791.1, read as the reverse complement.
GTCTTCTGTGCATCATGTTATAGTGCTGTGTTTGTTAGTTATCTTTAGGTTTAATGTCCCACCAACAGTTTTTGGGGACTTATACTTAACATCGAGACAGTGCTGCCCCCTGTTGACAAGTGGCATGATACCACATACAATCACATTATCCCAACACTGGGCCAACCAGTCCTGCAACTACACATATATGCTGAGTGCCAAGCAGTGCTAATTGGTACCGGAGTACTTCTCACAAATGTCTGAATGCTAAGAATATTGTATAAACAGGTAAGGACTGGGCTCCAAATAAAAGATAACAATGACTGATGTAAGACAATAAAGTTTAATATATCATGGTTGATGAATGGATGTGAGTGATGTTAAGTTCTCATGACAGGCCACAATGGTTGATAATACAATGATTTACAACAAACGTGTGAGAATCGCCATTGCTATCTACTCTTTGTTCCTCTTTCTTGCGAAATATTCACTGTTCCAACATTTCTCATCATAAGATTCTGAACAGAAGAGGGCCATCAGGATTTATGTATAATAAATTGTTCCCCTGTCACAGTAAAGATGAGATTCCTGCTATATGGAGTTATAGGGATATTTCCTTTGTGGATATGCAAATCATATATAATACATGATGGTAAATACCAAGTCTTGAGTTAGTAACATTGTATTCCTTATGCTTATTAATTTCTCTTATTTCTTACAGATGCTTGTGTCCAGCACTCAAAGCAGAAAAATTGGCGATTTTTTCTTAATGAAATAAAATGTTGATGATATCAATGAATGGATTTACAATCATAACAAATATAATTATCTATTTAGTCAATCACTCTTCAGCTTCTGAAAACACTGACGAGACAAACACATATGCTCCTTTTCATCATTTTGAACTGGAACCAATTTATAATAATCTTGCCAAGTATATGAAAATTCCCCCCAAAAAACTCCTTAGCTACATTTCTTGCCATATCTTGGCTATTTAATTAAGAAGAAATAACATCTCTTAAAAATAAACTGATTCTTGACAAAGAAATTATAAAAGGACAAAAGACCAGTTTCTCCCCATATTCTTTGCGACAAAGGCAATACTTCGACAGAAATGTCACATACTTAAAACCAAGACAATAACAGGTGGCTGTACACTCAGTTGGGCATGACTCAGAAGGGCGTGTAGTTAGAGTTGCTCATCCTGCCCCTGTTCATGCCTGTACCCATTCCACCGAACCCACCGTCCATGTTGTTCCCATAGCCACCGCCCATGTTTCCTGCAATACACACGCATACAAACATTAGAGATCGTTTTGATATAATGAATTCCTCGCTGGTACCACTTCACTAACACCGCGGTATACAGTCAACATAATTAATATCCGCTGAGCCACTTATGATGCACAAATTGCCATTAAAAACTTGATAAAATCTTTCACTGATTATGCTGAAGATTCAAGCTTTTCTCCATATGTCATATACTAAAATATCTAAAACAATTGTTTGTTTCCGTATAAAAGCCTTTCATTTTTGTAAACATATTTCTAGCAATGTAACTACTAGATATTTGTGTATAAGTGGACATGCAATAGCATCAATGTTTGCTTTGACCTTGCAGTGTGACCTTGACTTCAAAGTCATCCGATTCTAACCTTTTTCAGTATTTTGCCTTACATTTGACAATTGCACCCCTATCTTGGATTCTTGAGACGCAAGAGCAGACATTACATACGACTTTTACCTAGCAGTGTGAAAAGTCTATTCCTTTTTTGTTTATGATGACCTTGAAGTTAAATACCCTGCATAATGATTCACTATTTTTTTTTTAATAAAACAATATTTGGCCACAGCTTCTGCCCTGAAGTTTTGGGTGATACAGTGTGGGCAATCAGGACCACATGAAAGATTACACTTAAAGACTTTACTTGTAAGGCAACCATAACAAATTACACCACTTCCAAAAATTTAGTGTACATGCATATAAGATAGAATGCACTTAAGAACTTAGCTGTTCTATCAATAATAGATAACAAAGATAAAAGCAATGTGGATGAGTCATCACTCACACACACACCGACTATGTCAACCAACTCTGTTCATCTATCTTTGATCTTGAAAGTGGAAAAACCCAGTTTCACATTTCAAACTGACAATATGTATATTGATTTGGTATTGCACAAGTGTAGGTGAAACGAATGATATATCACTTATGATTCTCTGCCAGTTGCCTTCTGAGAAACTCTTCAATGACAGCAAATGTTTGATTCACATATTTGTGAACAAATCATTACTATCAAATACTTGAGCCAGGATGACAAGTTCTATCAGTATATTATTATACTAGAGTCATGGTTTATCATACCTTTACGCATGTTGCCTTTCATGCCCATCATGCTCATGTCACCATCTCCATTGAAATCCATCTCTCCAAATCCACTCCCATCCCCACGGCTTCCAGGCGTTGAATTCAGGAACAACTCGATGTAACGATGCTCTATTTTGGGTGAAAAAAAACAATCTTTGTTAATGAAAGTTTCCTTACAAAATTAAAGGAAAATCTAACACCATTTTTTTTATTAATTATTAAATGATTAACTAGAACGACCACTAAAGGTGATTAATACCCTTACATCCAACCTTATCTTCATGTAATGAGAGTAAAGAACAGATTGCAACAAGTGGGGTTCCTTTGTAGCCACCATTTAGTGTAGGAATATAAAACCATGCAAAGTTGAGAAGTACCAGTAAACTGAATTTTAATGCTTCCAGAAGAAAGGCAGGCAATGAAGGACTTTGTCCCTCTCCATTTCTTTTGTTCCATTTTAAACATAATCCTGAAATTTGGTTCCAGTCCCCTGATTGCCATCCACAACTATACAAGTACATACAGAGCCATCTCAGTGTTCCTTACCCATGTTGGCCTTGTGTTTCTTCATGGCCTCAACAGCCTCTTGGTGGGTGGAGAAGTCCACATTGGCCTCTCCTGTTGGTCGTCCAGCATCATTAAATTCAAACTCAACATTGACAGGAACCAGCGGTGAGAAGAACTGCAAACATAAAATGGACAAGATTATCTACCTGTTGAAAATGAAATCTGACTGACACAGACATAATAAACTCTACAAAACATTTCTTGCAACTCAAAATTACACAACTGAATATGATTGTATTCACGATTATTATAAAACAATATGCAGTGTCCCAAGTTTTGATTAGAGGGGAAAAAATCATAACTGAAGGTCTTTTGGATAACACAAGCACAATGTACAGCGCTGATATCAGACAAATCCCTGTAGAGGGACTTAACATTTCTGTATGTAGAGAGTAACACCTACGTCTGCGATGTCAGACTCGATTGCCTGGAAGGGGAGACCCCTCATGTGGACTGAGTGGCCGGTCTTGCTGAAGTAGTGACTGCCTGGCTGAGAGTTGCGGTCCCTCATACTAGCCATGGTTCCGCCCATACGTCCTGCCCCCATCCGCTGCTGCTGCCTCATGTTGCCACGGCGATTCATTCCCATGCCCATAGCTGTGATAACCAACAGATGTATCAGTTATTTTAACAAAAATACAAATTTAATCATCTACATTATGACTATTTATATGGAAATTTATGACTTGATGAATATTAATTTACTGGACTTAAAATGATATATGAAATAAAGGATTTTTCTGTGCCACACAGACTGTGTTGAAACTGAGCTACAAAATGGATGAGCAAACAGAGGAGACCCTGATCAAACAGCTCTAAGCTCTGATCTGGGTCTGTTCTGTTTACCAATGAGTTCATATGAAGAAAAGGGTTAACAAGCATAAATTTCCAACTTTAAATGAAAACAAGTAACACTGAATAGAAAGCATTTGGCGAATACCAAAGAATAATCAACGGAGATGCTGACATAAGCACATTAAAAAATACAACACAATATGTATTTTTTTAGCTTTCAGATTAAGCAGTTAAAACATTAAACCACAAGAATATAAAATCTTATTAAAGATGTTCCATTTAAGTGATATGTAATTTCAATGACATCAAGTCTATATATAAGTAGCGCCTACCTCCTCTGCCCATACCACCACCACCGCCAAACACCATCTCCTCATCATAGTCATCATCATAAAAACCTGGAGTAAATCAATCATTGCCTTTATCATAATCATCTTTATATTCAAATACTTATCATTAACTTGCAGTAACGAGAAAAAAAGATGTTTATCTGTAGACTTTTTCAATACACAACATAATAATACAATTTCCAACAAGGCAATTTATTTAGATTTATGTAGTTGTTTGTCCCTGCATCAGTATTTCAGTTGCATCAGTGATTTTGCAAAAACCCGAAAATATCTAGTAATATCAATAAAATGGCAATCTTTTATCAAACTTGCTTTGTTGCTTTGAAGTGATTAAAATTTCTTAAATGTGATCCTGACAAATTCTTTTAAGTTTTGATTTTGGTCAGACATCACTTCTTACAAAGCACAGAGAGGAACCAAAAGTAATCATGAAATGAAGATTTGGGGAGTACAAAGCATTCTGAGCAGTGTTATATAGGCTCTCTCATTATCAGCCATCCTCTAATAAGCAAACCTACACTGTACCTACCTTTGAGATTTCTACCCCCACGTCCCCGACCGTAGGCACCACCTGTCATTCCCATACCAGCACCCATACCCCCTGCCATAAACCTCTCGTTCCTGTTGTAGGGCCCCGGGCGACCCATGTTGGCCATCAGAGGACGGGGCTTGCTCATACCATAATCCATGTTCATCACCATGGTAGCTTCATTCAGGCTGCTCTTAAATATCTCAATGTATCTGAAAACAGGTACAAAGCATCTTCACTTAATAGTCCAAAACTTAGTGTCCAATCGAAATATTATACCATTTTTTCCCCTATCGAAATATATCATTTTTTTCCAACCAAATTTTCCACTTCTCCCAAATATCCTATCTTCAAATAAAAGGATCAAATATAGTAAATATGTTTAAATATTTAACTGTTTATTTTATCTTTTTCTTTAACTGTTTATTTTATTTTTTAGAATTTGTTGGAAATCTTTCAATTTATTAAGATAAAATTGTTTTCTAAACACCATTCAACAATGCCTTTCCTATTTGTAGGTTTTCCAGTGTTGATATACATCTGACACATGACACACTCATTAACACCATCTGCATGTAACCAAACTATTCAACTTGGGCACTAATACCTACCTTGAATAAAAACGAACAAAAACTGAAAACTTATGCTGATTAAAGAGCATTATCTCATTAAATTCAAGAATAATTACCTACAAGATGGTAGTAGTAACCCATATTTTTATGCTATTTATTTATTCCTTATTCATTTTTTTGTGTTCAAAGAATTGGTAAACTTCATATTTTCAAAATATTTAGGAACTTATCAAAAAACAAAAAAAGAAAGAAGGAAAACCTAACACTTAATACTCAAAATTATTAATCTTTCATGATTAAGTGTTTGCAAAAAAAAAAAAAAGAACAGATTTATTTTTTTTGTTCTCGTATTACTGTTGTAGATGGATCAGTGTGGTTTTAAAAAAAAAAGGATTGGGATAATTTCCTGTACCATTTTAAACTATGGTAATGTGCACTATGAGTCTAACCTACTTTAACATTTACATTTTCTCAATAGTTATGAAAACAGATTGACTTAATATGTTCTATTTCTTTTGTAAAATTATTTTTTAATAAACTTTTTTCTTCTTTTTTTTTTATTCTTTGTGATATGTGGACATATCTTAGAAAACTTACATCTGGGTCTTAATCTTTATATGATACAAAAATAATGCTTTACTAATGCCCAAAAATCAAAGGCTTCTTTTGGATATCTACATTTATAATAAAAGAATGTGCATTATGGTCCAAATACAACTTTTTTTTAACTAAATTGTTAGGAAAATATACACTCTAAATACCTCACAATTTTCCAATACATAATATAAAATATAATTTGAATATAAATTTATTTGAAGACAATAATAATACTAATAATACCTTGAATTATGGTATTAAACATCATGGTTACCCTAGCAATACTGCTTTGTAGACTGACCTCCTATCATTCCTATGTTTATATAGTCTCTGATTATCAAATAGCTACACTATGATATCATCTGACCAATTTTTGACCTGGTTTACACATTTATAGAAAAAGTTGGTTTGCGTAGCAGTTTGTGAATAGTTGATTTAACAAAGATAGGAAAATAATTTCTTTAACATCAGTGAAGCTGGGGGATTAAATTCAAACTGCAAAAACTGGATATGTACATTTATACAGAAAAGTAAACAATCAAAGCTAAGTTCTGTCAACTGGAATAATACTGGCCAACCAACAACCAAGGTGACTCCTATACACAAGTATACTCCAACAAAACTTAAGTTTAAAAGGGGTTAATAATATTCTTTAAAGATCTAGTGCCAGTATAAATTTGTTTTCATATCATTTTCAGTACCTTTTAGTTTTACCATTTACAATCACATATTTGTACATTACATCATTAATTTAACATCATCTTCTTTAGTCTGTGTCCTGCATGTAACCATTATGTTCACTGAACTGCATATTACCAATCTGCTTTTCTCGCTATATCTTGTGCTGATTTCCCACTGGAAACTGCTCTTACAGACTTGCAATTATAATACTGTTACTGTTTTTTTTTTTTTTTTTTTTTTTTTCAATTTAACTGAAACTTTAATTCATTGCCTTCATTCTTAGTATGTAAAACTGAATACAGTATGCCCATTATCTAATCAAAAGTTATATTGTTACATTGACAACTGCTGACATATATAAACAGTTCAAAATAACTGCAATGTAATGTACAAATATGTCTTTAAACTTTTATACCAGTATTTATATAAGAAGTTCACATTTATATTTCTAACATTTAACCACTTTTTTCTTTCTTTCTCTTATCTTACCTTCAACTATGTTATAAATCAGTATTTAAAATTAATACAATTACAGAAAAAGGAAATAAAAAGAGAAAGAAACTAAGAGGTGTGTGTGTATTTAAGCAAGATAGGAAGAGAAATTGATACATAACACGGCTCGCCCTGCGACCGCGTCTGAAAGCCCAGTGAGGACCCCCTACCGTCCAATCCCCGTGTCCCCGCCGGGCCAACAACCCTCCTCTCTATACTGTACTATACTTTACATAGCCCCCTTCGGGACCCGCCATTCCCACCTGTGCCCAATTCGTTCTTTGTGTTTGAGTAAGGCCTTCTCCGCTATGTCTTGGGATGCAAACTGGACGTAAGCCTCCCCCGTACTTCGCCCCTGCCGATCCTCTGGTAGCATTATCCCATTGGGTACTAACTCCAACCCTAAACACCCAGCCCAAAATAAATACACCACATCAGATATGGACAAGCTGTGGATGATATACATTTAATAGAAATGGTGTGAAGCAGTATCAAGTACATTTACCTTCCATTTACCCATATGCTTTTAAATTTTCTACATACTTCACTTTGCTCCTTTTGAAACAGCTAATGTGCTTTTTGGTTCTCTTTTTTCCCGTTTTTTATTGTTTAGAAATGCTGTAAAATCAGGTCTGATTTAGGTACCTCTTTTTCAAGTACAAAATGATAGAATAACAACTCTGTTATTATTCTATACCCATTTCTTTCCTTCATTTCATATTGTGACTCCAAAATGTGATAACGTACCAAAATAAGTCCAATTTTAACTTAATCATCTAGGTAAATGAAAACTGGACTATACCAAATTTGCACATATATACAAACAATTATCAGAATGTCTAAGAAGGAAAGACCAGTCTTGTCAATAAGACAATCTGATCCTTCCTGATTTGATAAAGATTATGGATGTAGCAAATGATTATACTTCAATCAATACATCTGCTTCCATACCTCTGTGTCATAAATTATACAATATTTTCAATCCATTAAATTTACATCATAATCTTTATTTTAAAAGAACTTTTCTCCAATTTTGAGGAAGAATATGATACGATGCCATTGAAGACCTGGCAAAATGTTCACACAAACTTAATACTGAAGAATACATTCTCTTGAATTACTGCTTACCTCAAAATGTATTTAACATCTAAATGCATAGAAAAGATATTGGCAAAAGTAATCTCTAAATTTAAATCTGTTATAAAAATTCAAATTCTTGACCCTAGGTAGAAATCAAAACTTAGGTAGAAATCAAAACTTTGAAGATATAAAACTGACTTGACATTAAATTTTAAGGATTCCATTCATCAAAAAAGAAGACATTACAAATATGAGCTTTATAATTCTATATGATACACAAAATGAAATATTTGATGCTGACAAGTTTAAACTGCCACACAGTGATTGACCTATAAATATGACATGATGAGTCATTTTCAAATGATTTTTGAATTGAGAAAATAAATATTTAATACAATTTTCTGCAATTTTCATAAAGTTTGTTTCAATTTCAGATATAATTTACCTATGCACAGTTAATTAAAATATATCACTTCAAATGAAAAATTGCTTTTATTTTAATGCCTACTGTAACAATGTCAATGTTTATGTGATATATAAATTACTACAGGATACTCATTTTCAACTGTTACTTTGTAGATTTTCAAATATACCAGTAGGTAGTATATTTAGTGTCTAAGAAAGAAAAAAAAATTACACTCTATATGAAATAAAACATTTCTCTCAAACTGACTGCAGCAGGGTCTGGCTTCAGATTATGAGATGTAACCTGATAAAACATTACTCTTGGATCATGCAGGAATCCTCATCTGCAGGATGATCATATCAGAAGAGAATCATTATTATGAGACAGACTTTGTATTGTTGATACATCAATTAAGAAATCTACATCTTCTTTTAATAGTGCACATAACATGTCCACAATGAAAAGATTATTTATTAGTTTTTCAGTATATACTTTCTGGGGAATATCTTGGGTTACCTGTGAAAAATTGAGCAATTTCTTCTTTGGAGCAGCCAAATGGTAGGCCTCTCAACCGAAGAACTGCTTCATTTGAAGACTGTGGCTGGTTACGACCAGATCTTTTCACAACCCAGTCCATCTCACTCATCTTTGATCGGAAAACTGAGAAAAAAAGTACAACATTTCTGTTTACATAATATTTTGACAATTCTGTCAACTTTCACTATGATTTTCAAAAAAGATGCAATTTCAAAAAAGATGCAACAGAAAAAGGTTTTACCCTGAAGAATGGAAGCCAATGCCTCTACAGTTTACAAGTTCTATTTGATTTATTTGGCCTTTAATTCCGTGAGACATTCCATAAGTTTGAGATCAGGAGCACTTTCTGAAGGTTACTCATACCATCACACATTTCAACCAACCAACTGGACAAAGTGATTCCTATAAGACCCTCAGCTAAAGTCAAAAGTGCAGTGAATGTATTTACTTCCAGCTACTCAACAAAATTGAAATGTATTTCCCAATACCTTCGATATATCTTTGGCCCATATGCTCTCGATGTTTACTCAAAGCTTGCTCGACATCTGCTTCAGATTGAAGTTCAACAAAAGCCTCTCCACTAGGTCTTCCTTCTCTTGAGAATGTGAAGTGGATTCCATTTGGAGCAATATTTACCTCTTGGTCTATAAAGTGCATAACAAAATAAATGTGTGTTTTTTAGTTTGTTTGAAAAGTGTCTGCTTTGTTGCATCTTAGTATATATAATTTTTTGAATTGTAATTCAGAGTTTGGTGAGGTCTACTTTAGGAAAACATTATCAACCATGAATATGTTATTTAACCATGATGTGTATATATATTTAAATACTGGAAAAACATTTTAACGTGATTTAGCTCTAAAAATCTAATCTTTAAAAATTGGACAGAGAAAAAGACCAGTCTATGCCATTCATTCAAAATGTCTCCAGCAAAATAAAAAAATAAAAAATCACCTCCAAAGAAACTGATGATATCATCATTGGTAGCAGACCAAGGGAGGCCTCTTAATCTGACAACAAACCCATCATCACCCATGATTATCTGCAAATAAAATTAAAAGCATTTAATAAGATGTCTGTTTCTCTGCCTTTACTAAATACTTCAATGGCATTTTTTTAACTTCTTATGTTATCTTAGAAAAATCAGACAAAGGTGTCATGACAGTTTCTGTAGCTTTGTCAATAAAAACAGTGGTTGAAACTCAGATTAGTATGTCACCAATTTAACGCCTTATATACTTATAGGCTTTTTCTTTTTATCAAGCATGAGCTTGTTCGACCACCATAATTTAAAGGAGATTATGTATAGACTGTTGCTTTTATAATGCTGATTTACCAAGGATAGTAGGGACTGTGCCCACCAAACACCCCATCGGGCAGCAACTGAAGGTTATACAGCACATCTTACTGAATGAATGTTAATTTTGTTTTACACATGCATATTGAGAGACTTTGAAGCATCTGTTGGACAGCGCAATTTATAGCATTATGAGGGCCTTACTGCCCACTTGTGACTCCCCCTGCGCTCCCCCCCCCCAAACACACATCTCCTCTTAAGCATGCCCATTCACCCCCATGTAGAGTTTTTTTTTTACCCCCATGGCCATGTATCCTGAATACTGTAGGGACTCTCTATATGAAGGGGTTACAAAGTTTAGGAAAAACAGCAACTGTATTCCCAGGGCCTCCGCTGTCGATCGCCAATGGCGCCAGTGGCGACAAATTAAAGAAAGTGGCGCTAATTTTTCAGAAGTGGCGAAAATAAGTGGCGCTTGCTTTTTTCGATCAAAATTTCTTATTTTTTGCATGATATAAGAGGCACAGACTGTGCCCTCGCTTGAAAAAGTTCGGCTGGTTTACTTGTGAGAATAATCGATACGCGGTCTGCTATGATGTAAGCGGCCGTGGACTGGTACCCTCTTCAAGCTATTCCCCGAAGCGTTAGTGGTGGTGAAAGGCGACAACCAGTCAAAACATTGTTTATCGTGGATTCGAGTGACACTTTGAGACGCTTTAATTGCACTGTGTTTTTAGGTAAGTATGTGTGACGGCGAATTAAACACAAAAGACCTTGTATATTTGAAGTATGCCGAAGGTACAGGCAATTACAATCATTACAGATTCACGCCGTACTTTTAAAGACAAAATACCGGCATGATTGTTGCACTCGCTACCGGTTCTCTTCAGTTTGATTACGACTAATTACTGTTTGCAAAACAATATTATAATGATCTTTTCATTAAAATCAAATCAGAATTAACACAAATAACACGACCAGTAATTGGTTAATTGTCTTAAGTGAGGTGATAATTGCAGTTCTCCCGGATTTCTTTAAAAGCTGAGTAAGACATGGGGTTGTGTCAATTGCTATATGGCCTTCTTGTCACCATGGCCGCTAAGCGAACTTTAGATGAGTTTTTGACTATGACTCCTCCTTCTAAAATTTCTAAATTACAAAATTCTCCTGTTAGAAAATCAGGTAAGTTATGGAGGTCATATTGGTATAAAAGTTGTATTTTGGAGCATATTACAAAAAAAAGTAACATTCTATATTTTCATTCAGATTCCATTTTCTGTTCAAATTATTTATGATACTAATCTTATCTGAAATATTCATCTTATAATGAGTTTTGTATGTAGACAAGCGGCATTTTAGCTTAAATATGTTATATTTTTGTTTTGACAGGGCGTGTCCGTGCTAGGTGACCTGAAATGTGATGGACACACCAGCTACGAGCACTCCACTTCCATTGACCAGTTCCAGGGCTGCATTGCGTCTGTGTTAGAAGATGAACTAGTAGGTAAAATCAATGTTAGTGTTAAAATGGAACACTGAGACTGAAAACTGAGACTGGCTGAGAAAATGGAACAAACAATGTGAATGTAAGGAGATATGTGATTCCATGATGATTTTATCTATGACATTCCGTTTCACTATGTGCTTAAGTTAACCCGTTTTATCTGTTATATTGTTGTATGACATATGCTTTGATTAATTTAAATAATAAAATTAAAATTTGCATGGTTGTTTGTTACTTCTTTTTTTAATCCCAGGATTTATATGGAAGATAAAGGTAAAGAGTTAAATCAAATACTGACACTAAAATTGTAAACCTAATAATTAATGTAACATTCATTCATTCATCTAGTTATTGAAACTTTGGCTCAGGCTCTGGCTCTAAAGTGGCTCCAACTTTTTAGATTTGGCGAATTTGTTGGCGACAAGTCTAAAAAATACAGAGGAGGCCCTGATTCCCCATTACATAACTCATTATACACCCTGCCTCCTCCATTTACAAATTCCCAGATTTGCCACTGATTTATTACTGACATTTAAGGTATGAAGTCTTTGCAAACGAAAATGTGCCAGTGTTTATCTGACACTATGCTATCCAGTGGAGGCCAATACGAAAAAAATAACTGGAGAGGATCTCAGTTGAGATTAACTATGCTAATGTTTCAACTTTCTTTCCTGTAGATGTATTGAACCAAAAGGCCAATCGTCTTGAACCTGAATTGAGACACGTTCTTCATTGTCAACATCTCTCATGCTGTTTAGCCAAGTCAAGACCAAGAAATAACCCCTGCCGACTCACTTAAGAAGAGGTTCGCGTCTTTTGCACTCGAGTTTTAGTGTAATGTGCGGGAGGCATACCTCGAGTCATTAAATTAGAATAAAAATCTGCAGTAAGAAGAGTTATTCCAATACTGGCTTCTTAACGGCGAAAACGAAATAAATGATTTAAAATTTCTACAAGTAGACTGAACCTGAAGAATTATGCATCCTTGTTTAGTCTTGCGAAGCACGCTGGGATCATACAACCGATTTTTAAGAAATAAATCATGCCTACAAATATTTTTTATTCCAACAAGTAACTATAAAATTCTTATATTTGTTTGCTTATCAACTTTTTGGAACCTCGATTCTCTTTTACGAATATCATACCTTTTCTTTTGTCTTACTTTGTTGCGCCTTGCTTTCAAGATGGCGGTTATTTGTGACCGGTGCATGTGTTGAATATTCCCTATGTAAATTAACATAAAATGTTGATTCTGCGGAGCAACATACTAAAATAAATAAATAAATAAATAAATAAATAAATAAATAAATAAAAAAGTGACAGTGAGAGATATTGGTGCATTTAGGATCCAAATATTAAAAAAAAGAGGTTATTACGGAATCCTGTCTAAGACTTCGCGGAATCGGCTTATATGTATACATTTAGCAGATGACTGGCTACTAAATAGAACAAAAAGGATCATCTGAAACTGCAATAGGGTCTAAATAAACTAGAAACATGGGTAACAAAATGGGGCACGAAATTTAATGCAAAAAAAAAATGTTACATTATGTCAATTAACATGAAAATCAACCGGATAACCACATATATAATGCCGGAAGTCTAAATAAGCCGCTTTTCTAGACCAACAAACCCCAAATGACCTAAAATGAAATATATACATATCAACAAGGTTAGTCCACATTTGTAATTTGAGATATCGTTTTACTTTCTGTTTGTATGTGTTAACAACCGGTACCAAAAATAGCATGTCCCAGCCAGGGCGAGCTTCCTCCGTTGACCGCATTAAACCAAAGACCTATAATAACAAAAGACCGTTAGACGTATAAAGTTGCTACCAGAGGCACCCTTGCCTAGCATTCGGCAAAATGGGGGTGCTATGGGAACTCGGAATACTCAGTACTGGTTCTACCCAGGAAATTGTCTCCCGTATATCGGTGCTATACACCGGGCACGTAAAATATTCGCCAAAAAAAAAAAAGCAACAACAAATCGTCCCCCAAGCCACCAGAAAAAAGTAAAAACGTCCCTCTATTCAATTGAAAAATAAAATCCACACTTATATAATTGTGTGTTATGTTAATATATTTTTTTATTAAAATGAAGTTTATTTATTAAGTAGAACTTATTGAAGGTAAGTTAATATTTGAATAAATTGCATATTATTAAAATCACGTATATTTCATAATCTTGCTTCTCGCTTGTTTGTATTTATAAACCAGACCTATAAGAATAAAGGTGATGTGCCTAATCCAGAAAACTATCGTCCAATAACCCTTCTGAGCTGTTTTGGGAAACTTTTTACAACAATCTTAAATAATCGTCTTTTAAAGTTTGTTGAAAAAAATGATATGATAAGTAAATTTCAGGCAGGATTTAGACCTGGCTATTCGACTATAGATAATATGTTCGTACATAATACACTTATTGAACTCCTACATTATAGTCGACAAAAACTTTACTGTGCATTTATTGATTTGGAAAGTGCCTTTGACACAATAAACAGAAACATGGTTTAAACTCAACAAATATCATATAAAGGTTTTTTTTTTTTTTTTTTTTTTTTTTTTTTTATGTCGTCAGAAGTTTTTATGGAAATGCAAAAAGTTGTGTACGTGTAAATGGTATTAATTCCGACTATTTCAAGTGTGCTATTGTTGTTAGACAAGGTGAAAGACTGTCTCCATTAATATTTTCTTTAAAAATTAACTCTATTGTTGACCATTTAGGATATTCACACATATGTCTATTTCATCAACCATTTGATATTAATCATACACTTGTTTTGATAAAAAAAGAAAGAAAAAAAACATGCTGAGAGACCAATTTAAACAGGATTTGTACTCAAGAGTAGTTAATAGACCAAAATTGTTTTATTATTCTAAGTTTAAATCTGATTTTGAATTTGAAAATTACTTTAGATACGTTTCAAATGAAACACAGAGAAAACAATTAACCCGCTTTAGAATTAGTTCTCATGATTTAGAAATTGAGACAGGAAGGTACAACCAAGTAAATCGAGAAGATAGATTATGTAAAGCTTGTAACATGAATATACCCGAAACTGAATTTCATTTTCTTTTATGCTGTCCGTTGTATCGGAATTTAAGAAATCAGTTTCTAGGAAATATTAGATGGCCAACACTGCAAAAATTTAAAAGTATTATGTTTGTAATATTTGAATATATTTGGCAAAAGGCAATGTATTGCTGATTTATGCCAATAAACTTTGAATTGAATTGAAATTAGTGTCACGTGCTATACTGATCACGCTCTCAATAATTTATAGGTATAATCATTGTCAGATCCTTTTAAATGACCGACATTTAGAATTTCAAATGCAAAATCATTAATATAATCACTTTAAAACACACATATATGTATTTGGAAGGGGGCGTTTTAGGGGGACGTTAAGATCAGTATTTAAATGTCACATGGGGGGACGTTTTGTCCAAATTAGGGACGATTTGACTGGGGGTGTTTTGACCAAATTAGAGACAATTTGACTGGGGGCGTTTTGATCGTATACCCTTAAAACATTACTAGACCGACAATTAAGCCTTAGATTGATATTAATGCACAAGGTGGTCGAGGGGTAAGTTCCAGTCCTGCCAACATTAGACTTTCTGAAATTCACCAGGCTTATCAGTATAATAGAAACAAAAAAGGAAATTAGTCATTGTGTAACATCAAATATATTGGGGAAAAAGCTTTTCAATAATTCTAAAATTTAGGGAATTTTATGATCAAACTCTAAACAATATGAAACTTAATTATTTGTAGATACGGAGATCCATTGGAATCACCTCTCTAAAAATGTTGTACATGCTTGCTCGGTGGAAGCATTCAAATATGCTTTTTAAAATGACCTGAAAAGCGACCGCCGAGAATAGAGCGGAGCTGCCTATTCCGTTGTGTAAAACCCAGTATTAGGATCTACAACGTACCATATTCAGGTTCAGATCTGATTCAGATTCGGACCATTCACAAAAACAAACAAATAAAAAAAGCGTTTTGTATTAACCTTTTTTTATTTAGTTTATTTATTTATTATTTCAAATAACTGCTTCGGCTCATTCCGACAGACAAATATAAGTCGGGACCATCGTTTGTTACTGTTGGGGTGTGCAAGGCTGATTTAGTGAAGTGATAGCGGAAACAAGCGATTGCTCCCGTCTTTCAAACTTTTTTTTTTTAATCAACAACACACTATTCAAGCATATTAATAAAAGCGAAAATGCAACCACAGACATATGCAGCATGGTGAATATGTCTATGATCCAACTTTACAATCTTGCTTTTTTTCTCTTTCTCTCTCTGCAGCATGATTGTAGCAGAATCATTCAGATATTTTCAATAGAAATCAGTGTAAACACGTGAGATTCGAAGTTACTATACTTACGTAGTAATGACTAACAACTAATGATAGAATATCAGAAAGTAAGTGTCAAATTTTTTCCGTGGATGGTCGCGAGAGTGATGGTATCCGTAAAGAATAGAGACCGGAACAGGGAAACGGGATTTAACATTTACCCAGGATTAAAAACCAGGGCTTTAATGGTCTATCAGCACCGTCTATTGTCGTAAATAAGTCGTCATATATTATTACAAATATCCAGCAAATCAAATATGAGATTTTTGTTTAGCTTTTACCTCCCCATTTTCATCCAAAATTTGCTAGAAAGTGCTTAAATATAAACATAGATATAAATTTGAATGACGCAAAATACTTCCGTTTCGTGACATTCCGCAGCCATATTGAAGTTGTCAAAACATAAACAAATGTCTACATGACAAAAATCTGTAATCATCCGAAAAGTGCGGTCCCTGAACAGTAAATTAACTATATATATGTGAACTGGAAAAATAAAACTTGACAATAAACGGATTATTAAAGATATAGAAGATGAGCTTCCTCTTGTAAGTTCACTATTTATTGACGAAAACTTACTTCCCTGTTTTTGTTTTAGATTTCCCGGAGATAAGTATGCTATTAGCAGGTTTAAAACAATTGGCAAGCGTTAATTTTTTAATCAGAGTCTGTAAGATTTATAGAAACTGTCCATGATGGGACATTGTATGTTGAATACTATCTTTAAACTTGATATGTTTATTTAATTGTCAAATTGATTGACAATTGATTTCTTGAGTGTCGTACAGCTGATGAGCTATTGAAGTTCGGGTTGTCATTTCTTGTATTTCAGAAAAAATGTTTCTTTCGCTATATTACTTAAAAACATAAAAAAACGAAACTTGACGCAATGTTAGAATTAACACATTGTTCAGATTGTCAACAACATGAATTATATGACTAATTCAACTGTTGTAAAACAGGAAGCCAAGATACAAAAATTTCCAGGGCGCAAGCAATAACCTTATTTCAAGGAGCACTCAGGAAGAATAGCTTTTATGTTTCCTTTGGTCAAAATTATTGTATGTGTGGGCCTCATTCCCTTCAAATGCATGCTGTTGCTGGGCCAATTTATTTTTCAGTAACCTGTGAAAATGTTTAATGTAGAAACTTGGTTTAGTTTTTATGAGGTATGTTTATGTTGTATGTTCCAAAGAAAATCCTGTTTATTAGTGTGACGATGCGTCGTCACGGGTATAAGTTCAATCTCTGACAACT
>CM037791.1:3275698-3290080 GCA_021229015.1 Solen grandis | reverse complement strand
ACGGGGGTTTTTGGGAAAAATGACCAGTTTTGTTAAATTGATTTTATATAGTAATTGGTTAATACGTTTCTGTAAAATGATTTTCTATATGTACATATAATGTATATCACAATCACTTGTGTGAAAATGGATTGTTTATACGAAAATATCTTACATTAGCATAAATGCAAGTTAATAAGCGAGAAAGATGTGTGAGAGGTAGAATAAAAGTTTTTCTCAAATTTTTTTTATTGCATCCGATTTTTTTTATGTAATATGTAAATACATAAAAACAGTAAAAAGGTATTGGTCATTTTTATTTTTATAAACTCTTAAGTATCAGCCATTTGTGTATTAAATCTTCAGTAAATTTAAGTTTAATATACGGGACTTTACAAACTCAGCAGAACCTTTTACTTCTAAATCGTAAAGAAATATTAAGAATAAATGAATGAAAGAAAGAAATGCGTGATATGCATAGCATAGGTAAACACACATCTTTCTTTTACTCTATCTTTCTTTTACTCTATCACACTTAATTAACTTTAATGTCTTTGTTAATAATACATTAACCATGAACAATCTACTTTCACACATTCATTGTGGTGTGAAATACATTTCATAGGTAAATATTAACAAGAGGGCCAAGATTGCCCTAAACACACTCACCCAAGAAAAAAACTGCCTTCATTGCCTGTACAAGTTACTAAATTATAGCTTAGTTGTACTCAACCGTGAAACTACCTCAACTCCACGAACTAAACAGCGCTTGTGGTAAAAATTTGAAGTCAAACTAGACAGAGATTATGGCTTAAAACATTGTCAGTGAAACTTTAAAACAATTCCTAAAGATGTTAACTTTGTTGGGTTTAACGTCCCACCGACAGTATTTCAGTCATTTGGAGACGATGTCTACTTGAGACAGATAGTGCTGCCACACTGTAGTATTACTCCGTAGACATGTGGCATGATACCACACCCAGTCGCATTATCCTGACACCGGGCCAACCAGTCCCGCAAATACCCTTTTATGCTGAGCACCAAGCAAGGAAGCTATAACAGTACCATTCTTTACTACTTTAGTATGTCGCGGCCAGGGATCGAACCCACGACCACCAGCTCCCGAGGCGGACACTCTAACCCTTCCGCCACAGGGGACAGTAATTGCTT
The DNA here is from genome assembly GCA_021229015.1 of Solen grandis. Taxonomy (NCBI): domain Eukaryota; kingdom Metazoa; phylum Mollusca; class Bivalvia; order Adapedonta; family Solenidae; genus Solen; species Solen grandis. The sequence goes on along the minus strand of CM037791.1, from coordinate 3,288,931 downwards.
AAGAAATGAAGATGCTAGCGTGTAAACAGTGATTTCTGGCATTTTAATGAATTAAAAGGCAATAACAACTGACTTATGAACTGATATCAGCCATACTTGATATTGGTCCGAGATTATTGCTATTAACATTATCAGAAAATTTGAAAATTATTGCTTAAGAAATGAAGATGCTAGAGTGCAAACAAAGTGAATCTAGCAATTTTTTTTAAAATTGAAAGGGACAAAACTCCTGATTTAATTGGCCAATATCAGCCCTAATCGATATTTGCCAAGATATTATGGTAATAAACATTGTCATAAAGTTTGAAGATGCTAGAGTGCAAACAAAGAAATCTGGCATTTTTTAATATTAAAAGAGGCAAACTCTTGAACTTATTGGCCTATCTCAACCATAATCGAACTTGGCTGAGATATTATGGTATTAAACATTGTCAAAATTTGAAGCCGATTGCTTAACAAATGAAGATGCTAGAGTGCAAACTAATTGTGGACAAAGGACAGACAACGGACATTCATCAATCCTAATAGCTCATCTGGTGCACAGGTGAGCTAAAGATTATTTTACCGGAATGTCCAAACCAATTACTATATAAATTCAATTTACCAAACTGGTCATTTATCACAACACCTGGATTCTGCGCAAAGCACACTACTTAATAAACAATGACTATAAAAACAAAGACGTTTTTGCTGATTTCCATAGAACTTTCGTTATCGATCCGTAGTGCGTATTTCAGAAAGCTGTAGGAAATATGGACAATCCATAGGGGTTAACAAGTCTGCATGTATTTGAAGTACGCAAAAGTTGATAACCAAACACTACTGTCCAAATGAAACTAGGAAAATCATCCCACAATAAACTTTTTGTCTATTTATTGTTGGTTACAGCAATGATGCAAAAATTGCATTAGGTTAATTGCATTTCATCAATTACATTTTGCCAGATAATTTTCAAAACTGACAGAAGCACATGTATACATTACATGGTCACTGCGTAGTAGAATACATCTCAATACATTCCGTTCCATACAGTTCACAGGAATGAAGACCCGTTCTGAATTGTAAAATAAGACTATATAGAAACAGAAATATTGTTACAGCGACAAATGTGGATTGTCATGTTAGACTGGCCATTGTATGGCATCTAGTCTTTGTTTCTGTGACTCATTTTGCGATTATATTTTTCTGCAACTTAACAAAAATTTCACTTATGATGGTTTGAGTTTGTTATTAATATTATGCACTTTAAACGAGTCACCTTAAAAAGCAAAGTTATAATTTACATTTTTATTTCATAAAATGTCAGATTCGATTTTGAAAATGTCAGTTTTGAAAATGTCTCATTCATTTTGCCTCAGAAAGGTCCACTGTCCCAATAAGGAAAATCCTTTCCCGATCACTGCCCTTTAGTTTTAACATGAAAAAATTGTAATCGGCACCAGTACCATGTTTTGGCCGTATATAATTATACAACATCCAAATTCAAAGCAAGACCATCAAACTTTGGACATCCCCATTCAGGTGTCACAATTTCAAATGTTTTATGTTTAGTTGTAAATTTTGTGCAAAATCAATTCTTGCTACAATTATGATGCAGGAATTAAATAGTTTTTAAAAGCTATTTCCCCCTTTCTGTAAAGCAGTTGTCATTTTAGTGCGATGGTACATCAGCAGTGTCCAACATATCCTTTGGCCAGGAGCCCGTGGGCTACCAAATTTGTTGGCTGGGCTACCAACTTTTCTACGCTACTGCCATTTCCTGTGTCTGGTTGCCCGGTGTCATCAAGCTGTGTACACTCTCTACTATACTACACACAGACATATTCACCGTATGTTGCATGTCCGACTACACATTAGATCATGTAATGAAAATTCCTACTGTGATCACTAATAAGGTATCAATACAAGAGGGCCATGATGGCCCTGAATTGCTCACCTGATTATAAATGAGCAACATAGGTTGGATTTTTCATTATGACCTACTTTTTGACCCCACATGACCCACTTTACTTGTCCAAGATTTTATGGAAACAAGCATTCTGACCAAGTTTCATGAAGATTGGGCCAAGAATGTGGCCTCAAGAGTGTTAAGGTTTTCTAAAATTTGACCCCAAGAATTACTTTTTGATCCCACATGACCCAAATTCAAACTCGTCCAAGATTTTATGGAACATTCTGACCAAGTTTCATAAAGATTGGGCCAAAAACATGGCCTCTAGAGTGTTAACAAGCCAAATTGTTGACGACAGACGACGGACCATCACAGGTGAGCTAAGGGGGGAGGGGGGGGATAAAAGTAAACCATTTCATTTTTTTTCATTTACTTTAAAATAATTATGCTAATGTAATTCTTACCATGAAAAGTCTCATTTCAACATAGTGTATAATGTGAATGTCATGCAAAACATACATTTCCTTTGCTGATGTAGTTTAATGTCATAAGGCTATGCTTCTGGCAAATGTAATATTTATGCATGTAGGATTAATGGCCTGAGTGTTTTTACACTGAACTTGATGATTGACATATAGGTACACTGATGCATTTCTGGTTAAACTCAAGTTGATGATCTCTGCTACTAATGTCTTTGATTCTAGCATTTTGTTTTCTCTGCTTTTTGTAACTGTAAACTACACATTGATAAATTGTATAACGACTGAGTCTAAGCACTGCTGTACATAAGAATTTGTCAATAAAATTCTGGGCTACCAGTTTCCAAATCTGGTAGCCCAGAATTTGTTGAGACACTGATCAGCCTTACAATGATTAAAAGATTGTGGGTAGACAGGATATGCATCCTGCAAGAACTCAGACATTCCAAAAAGAATGAACTGGAACACTCCATGAGAGCTCCCAATTTTTCAATTCGATAGTGGGGGTCATTACTTTAAAGAAAATAATTCTGAAGTAATTCTGACAACTGATTTTAGAGTAATTTTCTTAACATTTTGTGGCCATAGCAACCAAATTTAAGCATGGTTCCAGTTTTTGCATTTTAAGGACTATTCAAACAATATTTATTTTCTCAAAACAGACAACGGACAAAGAGTAATCCAAAAGCAAAAGCTCTTCTTGACAGCAAAGTAATAGGGTTAGCCAACTCTAAAATCAATTAGGAGTGCAAGACTGGTTCAACCAACTGAAAAGCTAAAATGGGAGCAAACCAAGTGAAGGAATAAAACAACACATTCTAAAGCGTCAACAGCATTTTATTCAAATTTTTTTTTTTCAATCTATTAACATGATCATTAATTGCACAATATTTTCAAATGTTCTTTCCCTCTTGTACAATTGTCAATTTTTATCAAAATCAGTCTGAAGAAAAGAAAAACCGTGAACAGGCACAAATATTCCATTTAAAATCTGATTCATGAAAACTACTATTCAACCAGGACTTTTACCTTTACCCCAGGGCACCTTCCATCACTTAAAAGCTAAATGTGATCCATTTCTAAAAAAAAATAACCAACAGGAAAATATTCTGGGGCAAATGTTAAGATAGCATTACAATAAAAACATATACTGTACAAAATAGTCCCCACTTAACTTCTCCATGTATGAGCTGCCTTTAAAAGAACACAACAGACTGCTGCAGTGATGCACTTCTCTCCCAATGAAGGGAAGTAAACCACTCACCTCTGCGACTATACGACCTCCGATACAAACTTATTGACGTATATACCTATATAGGATTTGGACCTTTAAAATTCTTTCTTTGGTCCAAGCTTTTATATCCTGCTTCTACGACTCACTTATCACAGGTTATCCACTTGGCAGTTTCCTGCCCCTCAATTTATGCTTGTTGCCTGTGAGGGCACACAGCATCTTGTCAGCCATATCCCAAACGATGGCCTGAATTAAGTTCAATTCCTCCAGTGCACAATTCCTGCACTCAACGTAAACATGACATTAATGAGAATGAAAATATGATGAATACTCAATGACATAACCTGAGTCACTAGGTCAACCGCTGACCTTCCTCAACATTTGACCCACCAACAAATTTGGGTCCTCTAAACAATCATGATGCTGTGTATTGGATACGTTTATCAACTCTTCTAAAATCAACTCTGAAGCCACTTCTCATCTCATGACAGACTTATACAAATGTATTTTAATGCAGGGGGGAATATCCCTGCAGCTTCCTCTATACCTGGAATGTTTTCCTGACAAGCAACATTCCAAAGTTCCTTCTTCGGTCCTTATTCAATCTCATGGTGTTAAACTCGCATTAAATCAACACCATCACCTCTGGAGTTCGGGGAAGTTGCATCCTAGTATACTCAATAGACATGAATAATGCATTTTTTTTTCCATTATATCGACTTGAAAAACATGTCCAACAATAAACCCAGGTCTAATAAAGTAAAAGCCTCATGGCCAGGAGACTTAACTCACATGAAGCAATATGCATAAACGACAATTGAGCTGAAACATGGCGCTGACTTTAGAAAATGGACAACTCTATACTGCTATGGTCCGGTCCCCACACCCCCATCATTTCAGATAAATTTTTCCAACCAGGCTTAATGAACAACTCCCCAAGAATTAAGTTGATTTTGCTATTCAGTATTATTTAACTCTTAATTGCAGTATTCTTAAAAAACAATATTCAAATACCCTGTGGCCTCTTGAATATATTAAGATGCAACAAATATGAACATGAACAATGCAAATATTCCTAATGCTAAATGACGAGATTTAAACCCTTCCCAATATCAATTACCTTTGAATTTCTTAAATACTATTATGTCAAAATCATGAATACAACCCCCATTAAATTTTCCTGTCATTTGTCAAATCTCGCCATTTTTCTCCGGATTCTATGTATTATTTTCAAACACAAACAAACCCTTAATTAATTCATAAAATAATCATACAAGATTTTAAACTGTACACTAAAATCTTGTGTTCTTCACATGGCTGGGTTTAAAAGCAGGTGCATCTTTGAACTACTGGTGATAGGATGCCTGCATGTAGCCAAGGGGCCAATGTTCATTACCCAGAGTCTGCTGCTGCATCAAGCTGTGATTGGATACAGCAGTTGCCATGAAGACAAGTTGTCACTAATCTCTGTTGGGGCAATCACGGGCAAGGTGACCTTCTTGATCACATTCGTAACACTTGCCTTGAGGACGCCTTTCTCGTCTTGCACTTGGCTTCGGGCATTCTCGGGAGATGTGTCCAGGCTGGCCACAACTGCAAAACATTACGACATAACTAGACATTGCAAAAAAATTGTTTCAGATTAAAACACCAAACTAAGTGGAAAAACAACTGTTTTAACTGTATGAACCTGAAATTGGCAAAAAGAAACTGCAAATCCAGGGCTTTTTTTCCGAAATTTGGGAAGGGGCCTTAGCCTTCTATTTTGGGAAATTGAAACGCGATTTCGGGGCATTTTGGGAAAAAGGTAGACTCAATTCACATGTATTATTGTATACACAGTAATATTCATCTTAAAGAATCAAAACGAATTGATATAACAACTAGACATAAAACAGAGCTGTCTTTGGTTTAAATCGCTGCACTATTTAAAATGGTACTAATGTCCATAAACAATCTTCCTCCTTGGTGTCAACACCAAGACTAGCACTAGCTGCAAAAATGTTTTCGCATTCACCAGATAGAGCCAAATCTCTTAAGTTGGAGGCAGATTTTTTAACAATAGGCTCCAATATATTTTTGTGTTTATATATGCTTTAGTTGAAATGTCAAATGCACATTCATTTGGTACATAATATTTAAAAATAAATAGAAATAATAAACATGTACATTATTATTGAAATAAAGACATTACAACTTTCTTTCACAATATTTCAATTGAAAATTAGATTAATGAAATTAGCTCTAAGTTTTATATAGAAAATTGTTAAAATATTTTGTCAAATTTTAAAAATAAATCATTCAAAAAAAAAGGTGATATAATTATTATATAAAATACTTAAAAAAATGTTTAAATATTACATGTATAAAAGACTTATAATAAATCAAAAGTGAAATTTAAAAAAAAAAAAATGAGTATGTTATGTTTTGGGGACGTTTCAATTTGGCTACCTTTTTGACTTTTTCCTTAGCAATAAGGAATTGGTTATTTATACATCAAGGTAAATAACTGATGTGTTTATGTATTGAAAACTTACTTGGTGAACCAAACTATTGATCTGAATGTTTTAAAAAGATAAACAAGCAATAAAAATGCTAATGTATCTTCGCAAACAGCCGCCATTGACTGAGATGATTGCGCAACTTCATAACAGCTCTCTAAATGAAGGTAAAACAATAGTCGGTAGAAGGTGTGACAAATGATAGTCGTCCAATAAAATCCAAGTATTCCACATTGAGCCTTAGAATGCGTGTTGATTGGATCATCGAACAGCAGGTGCTTTACTTTAAGTAGTATGCAGTGTAGAGTGACGTATAATTTTGTGCATTACGGAAACAACTGCATTACTGGTTTTTTTTCTCTGTATTAATATTCGCTTATAGGTTTAAGGAGAAAAATAGTTGGAACATATTGGGAATTTTATCATGAGATTTTGGGAATTCTTTTGGCCAAAATTGGGAAAAATATAGCCTTTTTACGATTGGGAAGTCACCGAAGATCGGCCTCTAATATAGAAGGAAAAAAAGCCCTGAAATCAGTGTTCTTGTTCAAGGGAGTTTACTACAAATAAGTGAAATACAAGTATAACAAGAGGGCCATGATGGCCCTGAATAGCTCACCTGGTTATAAATGAGCAGCATATGTTGGATTTTTCATACTGACCTACTTTTGACATCACATGACCCACTTTCAAGCTTGACCAAGGTTTATGTCATCAGACATTCCGACCAATTTTCATGAAGATTGGGCCAAAAATGTGGCCTCTAGAGTGTTAACAAGGTTTTTCTAAGATTTGACCTCATGACCTACTTTTTGACCCCACGACCCAAATTTGAACATGTCCAAGATTTTATGGAAACAAAAATTCTGACCAGGTTTCATAAAGATTGGGCCAAAATTGTGGCCTCTAAGAGTGTTAACAAGGTTTTACTAAGATTTGACCTCATGATTCTACTTTTAAACCCCACATGACCCAATTTCAAACTTGTCCAAGAATTTATGGAGACATTCTGACCAAGTTTCATGAAGATTGGCCAAAAAATATGGCCTCTAGAGTGTCAACACGACGCACCCGGGCGTTCACAAAAGCCCACCTTGAGCATGTGCTCAGGTGAGCTAAAAACACATCACAGGGACTCCTTATTTTCAAAAAGGACTCCTGCTTATTTCAAAGCATGTATTCCGCCAGGATACCTGGTCAGACTCTGGAAAAGCAATCCCAATCTTCCTTTTCCCAAAAGGTTTCTACAATCTGATCATCCAGGAAATTTTTACCCTTCTAAGGCATGAAAAGTCATTTCTGGTTACAGGCTGGGAAAAAAATGTGACGTTAATTAGGTTTTCGCACAACTGCGAAGTGCGAAAACCTATTGTTCTCGTTGTGTTTATTTGTCATTTTTTTTTTTTTTATTTTTCTTCTTCTGTCAAAAATTTGTCCCGAGCCTACAGTAACGTAGGATTAAGCTACGACCATGAAATTTTTAACACTTATTCACATTGTCCTGACTTAGATCCTTAGGAGCCATTTTTTCAGATTTGTCTCCCATTGTGCCGCTAGGTGGCGTTTATTATGTAATTGATTGTATTGAAAAATCTCCAAAATCCAAAGTCGGATTTAGATACGGTTTTTTTTATTCTGTTCCTTATTGGCACCCCAACAAAATATATAGGTCTAGAAGTTCAAAAAAGATATCATTTCCTGTTCAGGAGGGGACCAAAGTTCGAATCTTGGAAATAACGCGTTTTTTAAGAGAAAATATGGTAGGTCCCTTTAAACAGAAATATTGGCCGACTTTGATAAGATAGAAAATTTTGTTTGTTTAAACAGATTCGCAAGACCTAGCCGCACAAAATATATAGTGTGGCAATTTCAGGAAATGCACCGTTTATCCGCTAGAGGCGTTCAAAGATCACTGAATACGGAAAAAATAAAAATTTCAAGTTTTTAAAATATTTCATTTTTCGTCATTTTTTCATGTTTTTTCGTTCTCCTGTATTTATTTCTTGTTCGATTTTCATGAAATTTTCACTGAATGTGCAGTATGATGTTCTTAATCAGCTTATACTTTAAAATAATAAAAGGTATAAAGGTCAAGGTCATATCAGCAATATCGATTTTTTCTTTGACCTCATATAGCTCAAAAACGGTAAATATTCTATCGAGAACATAACTTTTATAAAATGTTATGCTTTTATAGACCTTTCTAATTGTAGCAAATATTTTAAATGTCAGACATCAAATGAATAAAATAATTATGAAAATACTCAATTTTTAGGTACACACAGTGGTTTTCTGCATTTATCTCAGAGGTTAATCACATATCATTCTAATTTTATTATCAGATTTATAGAATGTTTATTTACCTTTCTAACGATATGCAGTTTTTGAAGATCGGGTAAAAAATGGTCGAGTTATGTTAGATTTCCCATACGTAGCGAAAGCCCAATTTTTAAAATATTTCAGTCCAACGCTTATCTTACCTGTACTGGGGTGTGTATATTTCTCAGTGTATTATTGGCCATTTGACCACAGCGTAGCTGGGATGATGTAAACAACTCGCGGTCAAGTGACTTTCCTGCAGTCTAATGCTGGTCAAGTAACAATAGCATTGTATGAAGCTTATCTAAGTGAGAAAACCGATGATGTTGCGGATGCAACTCTAGTTTTTCCTTTTGTCTTTTTTTTCTTTTTTTTTTGAAGCTTAGAGGTAATATGCTACAGGCCAATTTAACTTAACTGTATTTTGTAATTTCAGACAGCTTTACAGAAAAAAAAATCTTTCTAGTCTGCTTAACATCAGTCCATTCTGCTCAAATGACAACTCCGTTGCCTGTACAAGTACACAGTCTATTACTTACAAAGCACATGCTGATTGAAGATGAAAAATCAATAAAAATGGCGGAGTCAAGTCTTCTGTCTTTTTGTCCGATAAACAAACCTTCTTATGCTTCCTAATTATGAATAAATGCAGAATATTCGATACCATATTAAATGGTTTCACTTACAATTTATGTTTACATTTAAAATGCTCTCTACCAACTTGCGTTTAATCTACTGTGAGAAACTTGTTTTCAGGTGGAAGTAGGTGAGACAAACTGATTGAAGTCTTATAAAATCACCTAGCAGCTTATATCTACATTGTGCCAAGGATCCCCAAAATTAACTGTTATGACTCACTTTAAGAAGACTTGTTCGCAATTTTTTTTATTATTTATGAAAGTTTGTTGAAATTAGAAACTAGTCCGTAATCTCAAAATGGCCATCTCCAAAGCTATCATTAGTAACCAGTTTTTAGAAATGAGAACAAGGTGATATAAATCTTAGATCGAGATGGATGTTTTAGCTAAAAAAAAAAAAAAAGCTCATAAATGACCGGGGGGGGGACTCGGCCATCATCTTATACACCAATTGAGTAATATGTGGGGACCAAAAGGAAGTGTTTTTTTTCTAAACCTCAGAAACAAAAGATAACATTAGACCTTGAGAATAATTCTTTCTGAAAATGTCACCAGTAATTACAATAACATCTCAAGTAACCAAGTTTCAATTTGTCCACATGTAAAAGACAGGTTCACTGCAGAACTTCCATTTTGATACAGAATTTCCCTTTCATTCTGCAGATTTCATGAAGATTTTAAGCAAAAAGTATCTCAAGTTTATCCGTCTGAAACATTTAATACTCCAATGTTACTTCCATTCCTAGTGTCCATTACAGTGAAAATTCCAGCCCTGCCCTCAGTTTAGGACAACACCAAGACTTATTAAGGAGTTGGTTCCCTGCTATAATTTCATTTGCAACAGGGATGTGAATGCTTCAGAGACAATCTCATTGAAATCAGATTCAGTATGCTAAGTGGATCTGACCACATTGTTTTGAGGGTAGTCTCAGATTGACCTTTGTATAAGCCAATCCAATCGGCAGCTACAGAATCATTCAGTATAACCAGAGGAAGCAACTGCTTTTGTCTCACAATAGGATAGAAATATTGTAAGTGGCCGATAGCTCATTCCGTAGAGTATTCGCTCTGTAAGTAAAAGGTCCCGGGTTTGAGTCCCGGTCAAGCCGCACATTTTTCTCGACCTGGACAAATGTTTAAGCCAAAGTCAGAAACGCGCTATTTAATTGGTTTAAAAAAGAGCACTTGTTTATGCATATAAACTATTTTAAAGGTCAATCTGACGTGAACCCCAATTCGATGTCAGATCCTAATCGCGGATAATAGAGCACCACAAATTAGGATTTGACTTTAATGAGATTGCTTCAGAGACTTGTTAAGTGAATGCAGAGCCAGTCATGTGGCAAAGCCTTTTGGTAACAGGAGATAGAAAAACTTTCAAGTCTACACTTACTTGTAGCACTCCACGTCACCACCACCCCTGCGACCACGACCTCGACCACCGTCCCCAAGAGGACATTCACGAGCAATGTGTCCCGTATCGTTACAGTTGTAACACTCGATGGCTCTCCTCTGACCACCACCACCACCACCACCACGGCTGCTACCTGAGGGGCATTCGCGGGCAAAGTGACCGGTTTCATTACAGTTGTAGCAGTTATTACCACCACCACCTCCTCCTCCTGAAAATATGCAACAAAAAAACTGTACTTTGTCATCCCCTTCACAGGCTACCGACGCGGGATTCCCCAATGATACAAAGTAACAATTCAAAACACATTTTATAACAAAATTTCACAATTCAAAAAAATATTGATACAGGCCTTTTTCTTGCCATTTTGGGATTTTAATTTTTTTTTGGAATTGGGAATTTTTCGCGCGAAAACAACTTTTGGGAAGAATTTAGAACATATAATTCCAAGCCTTAATTATGATTCTCTTTATTCTTTTTTTCAATTATGTTTCTCATTACTGAACATTATTACAATGCCATTTTTCTGGCCTTAGCATCTCTAAAGATGTTGCACATTTGCTCAAGGTCTTCATTCAGTAACTGGTCTGGACCTTCAGCACAGATGGTCATCAGGCTGGAGAGTTTAGGAACAAATTTCAAGGGGGATTCTTTTTGAAATGATATAGGGGTTGCTTTTTCGGAATGGTTTTTTTCAGCCGTTTTTTCATTTGTTTTTTTCGGGAGACAATCGGCAGGCACTGTTGAATCAGTTGATGTTGAGGCAGCATCCTCCTCACTTTGTTTTGAAAAATACGAATATAACTTTTTTGTCCCCTCTATCTTTTTTACAAATGCGTTTTGCGTAGTACTTACTGTTGTGCGACGAAATCTTGACAACGTGAATAGTGCACACTAAAAACCGGGACACACAAGACAATTCTCCGGAAATAAACCTTTTTTCGATATTTACATCTTGAAATGCATTAAAGGTAAAAAGGCAACTAGGAATTCGTAAAATATAATGAAATCGTTTTAGGGAATCACAAATGGAATGGACTTTAAAAAAAAAAAATCGATCGGCAAACAGGCTTTCCCGAAAACCGTGGTTACCGCGTAATAGTGTCTTTACTATTTTCAGAAAACGTCTGCCATTTTCATTGTCGTATCGTAAACAAGTTTTGATGGGACTGAACATCTCAATAAATAGGCGATATTTGTTCATTTTTTCTCCTTTTAGGCAGTGGGAATTTAATTCACTCGCATTGGGAATATTTTTATCCAAATTGGGAAAAATACACGTTATTTGTCATTGGGAATGGGTCCGTTTAACGGACCCGTAGATGCGCCAGAAAAAGGCCTGTGATATCATAAAATAAGAAAAGGTATGTAACTCTCCGTTGAAAATCTATAGTTAAACTGACATGGTCGTATTCTGAGCTTCGTATCTGACAATCTTCAGTCGATTTCAAATATGCAAGGCTTATTCAACGCAGAAACAATAGGCCTTTCCATTGCCGAGTCGATTTTCTTCAATAAACTACAAAGACAATACGAGTCACAAAACTCAATGGAAGCTGTACTCGGACACGATGTGACCAAAGCAATCATATCGCAGTCAATGCGCTTTTCAATGGCAACTTCACAGAAATACAATATTTCCAACAAATACCCATATTAAACAATAAATTATGTATTTATTTAAATCTCACAAGTTATGCTTTTTTCTTTAAGTTGCTAGTATCGAAGGCCTATTGTTTCTGCATTAAACAAGCCCAGCATATCTGAAATAGGCTGAAAATTGTGTCAGATACGAAACTCAGAATATGACCATGTCAGTTTTCCTATAGATTTTCAACGGAGAGTTACATACCTCTTCTTATTTTATGATATCAATATTTTTTTCCTTGAATTGTGAAATTGTTATAAAATGTGTTTTGAATTGTTACTTTGTATCATTGGGGGGTCCCATGACGGTAGCCTGTGATCCTATTCAGTCGGTTTAGGTTCTCTAGCTAAAAATTTAATTTTCTTGTTTAATTTTACAGTTTGCAATAACAATGTTATTAAAATTGAGAAAAGTACTCACTTCTTTGACCACCACCACCTCCACGGCGTTCCTGCCTATCTCCATCTGGACAGTCCCTGGCCATATGTCCAGTCTGATGACAACTGTAACATTCTCTATCTCCCATCTTTATTGGATCTTGTTATATCAACTACTACTGAACTCTGATCACTTCAACTCTACTTTCCCACTTCACCTACAGCACATAAGCATTAATACTTATCAATTCCAGATGTCACACTTGAAAAGATGCAATACTTTGCTTTAGGTCAGTTCCTGTCTTGGGGAACACGACTATGCCCAAGTATTGTATCCATCGAAGTACAAACAAAACACAAACATTTCAGGATTTCTATTCGTAGAAATTCTCGTCCAAGCACTGCAATCTCAAACTAAACAAAACATAGTGCATCTTTCACTGCTCCCTGAAACCAACAATATATCTTCAAAGTTCGCCATGCCTCCAGATTTCATCTCTGAAAATAACCAAGCCATTACAGCTCCAGCAACCAGCTACTGCATGTCTGCAATCAAATCTTTAATCCACTATTCTACAGTACACATAGTCTGTCATTTCAGGTTTCACATGGTCTCTTGCAATGTTAGTTGTCTTTTGTCCCCCTTTTTCTCAAATCGCCATTACATTTCCAATACTTTTGTAATGTTCTTAAAAACTGTGTCATTCATCACCATTTTATTTATGATGGGGAAAC
>CM037791.1:3225598-3275598 GCA_021229015.1 Solen grandis | reverse complement strand
TAAAGCAACAACAAATAATCAGATACACTAGTTCTGTGAGAAAATCAACATAGAGTGTAATATCTAAGCATTTAAATAGACTGATCTAGATCATTTCGTTCTCTAGCTCAGTTCATTATGTTAAAAAAATCAAGATCATATCTCTAGGGTTATGAAAGGTGGCATGTAAGAAAGCGAATATCATGAAAAAATGGAAAGATTGTCATAACCACATTTTACTTACTTCGAATGGAGGTCATGGCTTCATGTTACTTCACGATGACCTCTGTGTATCGTAACACTAATAAAAGGACACATAATAATGAGCAAGCAAACATGGCAAATATCTGTCGAGTAGCTCGATCATAGTTGGTTATTTCCATGGTAAGTATCATATACTTACCTTCTTCTCTAAGCCACTGTTGTCTCGTATTGCAATACGGTCGTCCTTTTTCAATCTGTCAATCAGCGTCATCTAAAAATAAGATGGAAGATTCAAAGAGACAGAGGAGGGGCAAGGAACCTGGACGAATTTCATCTTCAGCGACTTACTCTCTCCTCTCCTGTATTCTACGTATATCGTTATGCCGCAGTATTTAGTAGCTGCAATCCAAATGTACAACTCGAAAATCGACACAGCGGGGTTGACTGTGTCCGTATCCTATATGTATATATATGCATTGCGAATACGATTGAAATATTAAATCAAACCATCAACGTTTTTGATTTCTTACAGTTAACACTTATTTTGCGCTGGAAAGATCCTTTTAAAACGTGAACAAAAACAGAACAGCAACTGAATTATATACATTTTACAAAGAGATCTACTCCTTTAGGAAGGAGGGCTTTGCATTAGAAACTCCAATCTATGTAACTTACCTTGTTGAACTGCGTTTTGCATGATAATAAGTATTATACCCCAAAAAGTTCCCCTCAGAGCATTTCTTAACATTGAAATAAAAAAGGTAAACGTCAAATACCTTGTCAAACTTCTACACGTAATCGACAACAAATATAATGTACAGCAGGTCACTTTTGTTAGATATGCAAATTATAAATGGTATCTGGGTCATGACCTTCATGTCGGGTCATTATGAAACAACTCAAGCTCCCAAAGCACTGAGAGAAAGTCGACATGGTTATCATGAAACAAAGGGTGAGATAAAATGACTTACTAGTAACATGAAATGCAGAAAACATATCTAGTAGGTAAATAGGTCATATGACCGATGCGTCAATTGAATTCAACCCATATAAATTCCAGCAAACAGTCTCGCAATGCAATGAGTGCTATCATTACTGGATGGATATACATGTACAAGTATGTTTTATTTTCGTAAAATTAGGGCCACAGCCCCTTGGCTCGTTCCTTGACATCACTGGGCCCCTAGGCAAAAAAATGTCTAGCTTAAATCGGAGATGAGGACTGAAAGTCTTAACAGAAAAGCGTCAAACATTCAAAATATTACTTAATTTGCGAATGACTATTGTAATTAACATGTTACTGTCTAATTATTCTTTGAAATCACAAGAAAGACACATATCTGAATTCAATAGGAAGAAATGCGAGTGATATATCGATTTTTGGATTTCATTACTTTTAGCCCATATATTAGACAGGCTCCGTAAACATCAATCTTTGACATTGAATTTTCGGCGTATCTGTATAAAATTGATTTTGACCTACTTCTTGAACCAATCAAATGTTGTTAAGCAAATGAAGCCAGAATAAATGCAATGCTATCATTGGCTCGTATGATTAATTTTTATGATATATGATATAAAGTTTATTCCAACTTCAAATGGGAGTTTCAGATTGTATATATCTTTCTACTTGATATAACAGGTTTCTTTTTCAATTTAAACATGAAGGGTAACACAGTAATGAAAATTTAACACTTCCTCATTAATTAAGGAGTACGGAAGCCTATTAGGGTCATTGTCTTAGGCGTTTTGTGTTCTGAGTCAGGTATTATACGTTATGAGCTAGGTTTTATGACTTAGTCCTTAGGTCTTAAGCCTTACGTGATAAAAAGGCAAAGCACTTGCAGCATGACAAAACGATGGCGGGCGAATCCTCAACTATTCACCAGGAGACTCCGTGGCCAAGGGGGTAACGTCGCTGACTTGAACACTCACTCAGCCCCTCACCGCGTTGGTTCGAATCCCGGCAGGGTCATTCGGATTTTCATTTGATGAAGCCTTCCAGCTGGCTTGCGGTAGGTCGGTGGTTCTACCCGGATGCCTCCGTGCATTCGGGTCTTCCTCCACCTGTAATTAGCTCGACGTAGCTATATGACTGAAATACTGTCGAAGTGACGGTAAACTCAAATAGCCAAGTCAAGTCAACTATTCACCAATTTCAAAGGGAATGAATATGAAAACGATTTTTAAGTAGGTGTGAGTAATAAAATACCTTGTTTGTGTACCTGTTAAAATTTAGTACATCCATGGTAGTCATATAATCTGATATTGGATCTATATTCCTATGTCATAAGACATAAGTCATAACTAATAATTACTAATACATAAGTCAGATTGCATAATTCATAATCATAAGACAAAATTGCAGCCTGGCTCTTGTCTTAGTAATTATGTGTTATGAATTTTGTCTTATGTCATATAACTTGTGTATATAAAAAGTGCGGCAAAACCCCCACATTTGCTTAACATGGCGGAGAAAGGGAATGGAAGTGAAAATGATGATTGTTTGGTAAGTATTACCAATATTGTCTTATGATTATGTCTTATGTATTAGTAATTATGTGTTATGACTTATGTCTTATGAGAGGGTGCGTTCAATTTGATTACTCGGGTAAACCTACTATAGTAGTCCAGGATAACTCGGGTTACTTAGGTGAGGCCGACTAATCCGAACGGCTAGGGGTGAAATAGTTTGCTTGTTGTTAGTGCTGCCACACTGCAGTATCACAACGTAGACATGTGGCATGATAGTACACCCAGTCACATTATCCTGACACCAGGCCAGTCAGTCCTGGAACTATCCTTATATGCTGAGCGCTAAGCAAGGGAGCTATACCAGTACCATTTTTTACGACTTTGGAATGTCGCGGCTTGGGATTGAACCCTCGCTCCTTAGGTAGACGCTCTAAAAATGGTTGCCGCAAAACAGTTTATATTGTAGGATTTGTGAAATTTGTTTTGAGTTCAAATTTGGATTTCAACTTTATGCTGACTTTGAATGATGTCCTGTTTATCAGCTGCATAATGAGACGAGGCCATTTCCCCAGTGACTTATATAGAGTCTGTGGGGCCCTTGCATAGTTTTTCTGACTTTAATAGTAATCTAAAAAATGAACATATTTGCCGACTTGCTGGACAATTTAATATACTAGTTCATGTTGGTTCTAAACTAGAGTAACATGTTTCGGATAGTATCGCCCGCTTTACCTTGCTCACCGGGCAGGGTAAGAAAAGTTAACCCGGGAAACATCACCTGTCGTACCTGGGTTTTGACAAGTTATCACTTGGGTTATCTCGAGTTGACCCGAGTGTAATTTTCGAACGCGCTCAGATTATATGACTAATATAGATCTACTAAATTTTATCAGGCTTCACAAATAAGGTATTTTATTACTCACGCCTACTTAAAAATCGTTTTCATATTCATTTCCTTTGCAATTGGTGAATAGTTGAGGACTCGTCCGCCATCGTTTTGTCATGTTGCAAGTGCTTTGCCTTTTTATCACGTAAGGACTAAGTCATAAGACCTAGCTTATAACGTATAATACCTGACTCAGAACACAAAACGCCTTACACAATGGCCCTAATAGGATGCTGCTTTGGCAGAATGATTTAAAATAACTAAATAAAAAGCAGACGTATGTCTATTTTTAGACTACAATTTCGCCTAATTTGTAAAAGTGGACTCGGCCTTCAGGAGTAGTACGGAGGAGTGTGCATTATGTGCGGATAAAACAATATGATATTCGCGGTTTATGATTTTTCGGTTTCTCTTGGTTACATACGAATTGTCTTTACTTCAAAATAATTAGTAAGTGCATAATATTTAATGGAAGGTGGTAGATTAGCTTTTTTGGTTTGTAAATTAAATCCGTTTTGTTATATAATCTTCACAATATCTCCAATAATATTTGTATTTATAAACATTTTTGCGAACATTTCTAACTTTATGATAGTTTTAATCTGTTTTACATGTAACAGTTACAATGGACAATTATTTAGCTACGCCGAATATCTTTTTTAAAGATATTTCTTGTTTTCATTAAAATACGCAGGTAAATTTACACGGTGGTTTATTTTATCACTTATTGAACTCCATAGCTTTAGATAGCTATATACTAACGCATACTATTTTAATAATCGTCCATTGAAAGCCAGAAGGGGCTATCATCCTTCTTTTTACATATGCTGATAGCTCCTTCTGGCTTTCAATGGACGTTATGTGACCCATGTGCTTTTTTCCAGTTGTTCTAACGTAATGAGATTAGTGGCTACATATTGCATTCATTTGCCCCGAGGATGTATTGTACGAAGCATTTAAACTGATTTAGCTTTAACATATTGCATTTATTTGCCCCGAGGATGTATTGTACGCAGCATTTAAACTGATTAAGCTTTAACATATTGCCCGCATGTAATTGAATTATTTTTGGACTGTCTATTCACGATCTTTATTTCGATAATTTCTTTAGCCTATCGATCCCTTGGTATCACGGAGCACAGTCATATATATAAGGCAGTATTTATCTATATAATTAACCCTTGCAATATCTTAATTAGGCTAGTCCTTCTCTCATTTTAGACTGTAGTGTTAATTGTTTATGGGGATGTTTGCTGAACATTTATTGACTGAACAGCAAACTTGATGTCAGTCTGGTCCCAAAGTGTCCAAACCATTACAATAATGAGTAAAAAGACCAGTTATTATATTAAAATAATCATATCTTTTAAATAAATAATTATTAAGAATGCATATATTGCTCCTCAAAACTATTGTGTGACATAAGAATTAATGATTTACATACATTTCATATTTTTTTTCAATAACGATCTTATTGCATGTTGTGATTTGACCTAGTTTTATTTTTGTTTTATTTTGTTTTATTTTGCTTTTCGAAATAAATATAGTAAGGTATTTAACTTACGGGCATGTTAGTAAAATTTTTAACAGAGAGAGAGAGAGAGAGAGAGAGAATAGCGGAACAAAACAAAAACGTGTTCGTAAAACTTGTGATAAACACTATCATAATTGCAATCTAATGAAGCTGTTTTTAAAATGGAAAGTCGAGAAAAGTAAAAAGCACATTTAATTTGATATCCAAAACAAAGTTTTAATCAAGGTAACTATAGGTGTGCATTACATGTTGTCTCTGTTTCTTCTTGTTATTTAATTACTTTCCTAAACTCACGTGTTCAAACACCTGAGATGACTTTAATTATAATACAGATCGGTATCTTAAGAAACAATGATATACCGATCTGCTGGAGACCTTTGAAATGCGCTAAAAGAGCCGCTGATTTCAGTAAAGAAAACTATATATGCACCAATCGGTCTTTTTTATACGATCGTACATGTGAAACAAGTTTTATGTCTCGCAGATAGCCCAATGTCTAAATGTCTGAATTTATTTTCACGGAATGGTTTCCTTAAAACAAATACAATCTTAATGTCTTGTAGGAGCAACATTTTCTGAATTCTGCGTAAAAATTTATTTGCATATAAATGAAAACGACTGTTTGTCTGAAATGGAATCACCGGATGTTTTGTCCGACGTTTCGGTGCATTTCAAATTAGATTAATGGATATTTCCTTATTTCTTAAACATAAAACGACCAGTGTTAATCTTTGCATGCAACTGGCATCTTATTCCAATTAGATTGAAAAAAGGGAGCAAAGGAAATTTGACTTTGATCGTGATCAAACATTTCATGCTGTGTCCCGGGGCCCGACGTATTTGTTTTAATATGTGTGTGTGTCCTTAAGTAAACACTATAATAATTTATATTTAATGAAAAAATCTACAATATCCATCAAATCAAAGCCGAATCCCTAAAATCATGATTTCCTTAAATGAAGCGTGTTTTTCCCATCAAAAATGCATATCATTCTATTTGGAAACATTGTTAATGCATCAATGTGTTAATTTAACTTGATGAATTTCCTTCGTAAAATATATTCTCGACATGATTGGTATTATTATTGAATCAAAACATGTACCTTTTGCATTATTTATTTCATTCAAAGCGAAGTGTCTACTGCAGTCGTACAAATACAAATACAAGCGATCGATAGTTTCTGCGATTATCTGTGAAAGTAAATGTTTATTCATTATTGTGACATGTGTACAACCGACATAGTACAGGCGCACTTAGTAAACATTAATACATACACACCCGACCCGATAGAACTATATGTAAACAAATTATTAATAAGCATTTTTATATCTATATAATATATGAACAGTCTGTATTTGTATATATAGAAAAATAAACAGAAAATATTAGTTGCAGTTTACATATATACTGTGGTCACGTGATATATGAATATAAAACTTATCTTTTCAAATATGTACAACTGATAAACCTCCTTTCTTTCTATTGGGTAAGTTAATGATATGAACAAGTTGGGTATCTTAACTTAGACTTTGAAAATTATGTCCGTTAGTATATGTCTTAAACACATTTGTCGTTGGCTACATGGTAAAATGGATGATATAACAAGACGACTTAATGCAATTCGTCTTCCCTGGACTCATTGTCACACATTAAACAAAAGTTCTCTTCTGTAATCAGCAGAATGCATTGCCATAAATCCGAAGACAAGCTGTTTTCGCAATCTTATTTAGAAATACCTACTGACCGTTAGATTGGCCGAACGGTGGCCAGACAAAGATTGATCAACGGCAGACTAAATAGCTCCCAAACATTTGTCAAAGACCAGACTCTTTACTTCCTGATTATTTGTCGGAAAAGGTTTGTATTTTTTCTATCGAGAATCGCTGAACGTAAACACATACTGAGGTGCAAAATCGCTGTTGAATGTTCTTTTTAGCGAGGTATTTTTTGTATAAAATCAATCTCTGAACGTTAAAGGATATATTCGTAATTTTTATGTTTTAAAAGGAACCTATGATAGGTCATCTCTGTAAATGATCGTTTAGAATAGTTGAAAAAGAGAAAGATCTTAATTAATGATGAACACAAGGTGTATCTATCAAATTATATGCAGAGGCTGCATATATATGCCAAAAAACCATGAGAAAAGTTGCTGTTAACGGAATTGAATTGTCAAAACCTTCGATAGTTCCAGTAAGTGCACTGCCTATATCATAACCGACACTTGATTAGCTTGTCTAGCAGAGGTAACTTGAATGATATCTGAAATTATCTTTTCAGCTTATTCTGACATCAAACCATCAGGCATTGCCTTAATCCTGACGTTACATACGGGTTTACTGGTAGAATTTAATATGCTTTTGATTTCTTGTGTCAGGAACGAAATCAAATTTGTAATTTTGATAAGGAGGGCATCATTCACTCCACCGTCCAAACAGACATACAGACAGACATAAAGATAAATAGATGAATAGAATTTAAATTGAATAAAAGCATCCATCATAGGAACCCCCTGCTGCGTAACATCTATATATGCACCAGATCTAGACATAGGCTTCGACAAGACGTCTTCTTAATAACCGATGCCTCGAATTTCAATTTAGATCAAAGACATTATTCCACAATAACGATGGAATCCTTAGATCTGAGAGGGTTTTGAAGGCAAAATAACAAAAAAGAGAGAATATGTTCATCACATACCACAAACAGAACTTCTAAAATGTCGTGCTATCTCCATCTTAATATAAAGACAGATATAGACCTTTCCTTTCTGAAATAGTAAACTCAATAGGCTTTGTTTCTAGGGGCAAAGGATTGTACTTCTCAGAAGTGCCGTTAAGATAACAGGCATGCTGATAGATTTAATGAAAATTCAAGTAAATCGATAAAGACCACATTTGAGACGTTGGTATGTGAGCTTCGTTAGATTTCTAAGAATGGTATAGGTAGAAGGAACATTTCCATAGATGTTATGTTTAACATCGGTATTAGTTGTTTGCCGTCTTTCTGTTCTGTTTTCGGAAACCAACGCTATTGAAAGACGCTTTAAAAATTACATAAAATATTTACCTCATGTACTTGCTGTTGAAGCTGTTATGACCACGTTTCACCTGGTACTGGTGCAGACTGAACCGTGTTAAATAACACACGAGAAACAGCTCTGTCAATAATTGATACTCTGAGGAGAATTGATAATTTAGAGATATACCTATTTAACGTTGTAACAATATGACTACACCATTTTATTTTACTTTGCCATATTGGGATATATGTCCACCGACCAGACTTGCTACTCGTACTCATCAATGTGATGAAAAACAAAATAAATTTAAGTTATATAAGATATTACTTTATCAGTTAGACAAAGCTTGGCATTAACATAAGAGTTAGGACCTTGTTATCTTGGTCATTAAGGTAATAGCCAAGATTCAACTGAAACATAAAACACACGTTCGCAGAATTAAACCAAGAGATTAATTAGGTCTTTAATTATTATACGGACAAATCATTTGTTACTTTATCATTTGATCTTAGTCTTTGAGGGACAGACCCAAAATCCAATATAGAAATATAAAACTACAGGTATTGTAAATCAATTGATGATGATTGCCTTCCACTACACCCACCCAATATCCACAGCAATATACATATATATACAATAAATGTATAGCTTTCCTCCATGTTTGAAACAATCAAAAAGGAGATAAAAAAACAACAACAAAAAAACAACAAAAAACAAAAAACCCCACCAATATTAACCATATCCTTGTAGATGTTTAAAAATGATGCGAATAAATTATATGTGCTACATAAGTTATATGTGCTACATAAGTTATATGTGCTACATAAGTTATATGTGCTACATAAGTTATATGTGCTACATAAGTTATATGTGCTACATTAGATGTATCAATAGATATATTAACACCAATAAAGATGGAACATCGCAAAATGCAACATTTAAAATCGTTTCAAAAACTATCCACTCAGACAACAAAGTGACGCCGCAGACAAGAGAGACTGCTGGCAGGTTTAACTTACCGATAAGCGAGACAGACATGCTGTTTTGAAGTGGAATCGAGCAGGGACATAGACTAGTTCACTCCAGTGAACCTAGTCGGCCGGCGTGCTGTCAGGATTCATTGCACTCATATGTAGTTTGTAGGGCTTTTTTCGAATACAATTAGATATAGCGATTTCGACACGAACAAATTCCGCGCCTAACGAGAGCATCGCCCTGATAAGTTTGCGTGTTACAACCACATTGCAATCGCTATCTCTGATTATAATAAATTAATATACAGAACTTTTTAAGTTGGTCATACTACTGGTTGATTGATCATCAAGAAAATATGTTCTAACCATCAATTTAAATGTTTCGCAGAGTTCACTCCACTGACTCGTTACTATAAGCAATAATGAATTAAGATCGTCGGTAATGGTGGATAGTTGAAAACAATATTATTTAGGCGTTTTATAAAACACATAGCTTGATGCTTGAAAGAAAAGAGCTGATTTTCAAATTTGTAATGAATAAAGATCAAGATATTATCCAAGATAAATTAACTACAGCTTATATTGGTCGTCAACATATCTGTATCAAGTTGATTTAGTCTCTAAATGAGTGAAGTAATGTCGACAATAAAAATAAATAAATAATACAATTCATTTTCGCAATAATAATTTGTTCTGTATGTCTGTGATAGTTATTTTTTATATTTAATAATATTACTGATGTTTTCTATATTATTTTTTTTTAGACATTTATTGGTGACTTGAAAATAATTACATTGCCATATCTTCAGCAACACACATCCGCACATGGAAGACAAATTACAACGATTTATTACCAATATCGGGTAGTTATTTGTGTAAAGGGAACATGGAATTTATCCCCTCCAAACATCCGTCTTCATAGTATAAACCAGATTTTGCAATAAATAATATAATGCATTTGAATTGTTGTGTTTTGTGAGATGACACTGATGAAGTATATAAGTTGTTAGAGATCAGATCGTGGGTATATATCTCCTCTAAATATATATTTCAAGTTTCACAGTAAGTTGAGGATTAAAATTAATTTTACTAAAAGGAGACAAAAATAATGTTGTATCGTAGCAGTTGCAGTTGTACCAGAAGTAAACATCTGACTAAAATGTTTCAGACACATGCAAGGTAATCTATCAAAATGAATAACCGTGTTAGGGCTTGCAACATAATACATGTTATTCTCAAATTGTATTATTGAACATATTTGCACTCTTATAGAGTAGCTAGAAAAGGTCTCTCCAAATTTACTGTTGGGATTTGTCTGAATAGATTTGAGTTATATAATGTCCCAGTACCCATCTGTATGATAGGGACCATGGGTTTCACATAAAAAACTGGCATTGGCCTTGTGGGTTCGATCCCCAATGGGGTCGGGCACGGTCTCCGTGATGAATGACCCTCAATATCTTTCTGATGGTCAAATCTTCTTCCACTAAACCACACTCTTCATAATGATTAACCCACGTTGTTAACCACTGATCAGGGGAAGTAACTGCTGATGCGAGCTTAAAACGGGTTAAACTTTAAATTTTGTCAAAATCCAAGAAAAAGAATTACTAAGTTAACTGGTCATTTGTTGGCCTTTAATTGCATAAAATGGCGTTAAATAATTAAAAAAAAATCATGTAAATCAAATTTTAGGGAAATAAAAAATAAAAAAGTACTCATTGCTGTCACAAGTTTAAAAGTTGTGCGGTTGTAATTTCAAAGGAAGAATAATAGGCGCAACACTGGAAAATAATGCAACATGGACTTATTTTTTTCAAATGCAGGCTAATTACCAAACAAGGTGTTGTGCTGCCACACTACTGCCGCACCTGTCTTGTGTTATGATACCATAATCAGCTCAAACATGAATTCCACAGTTCCGGTAGCCGAGTGGTTGAAGCTTCCGCCGCGTAATATGAAGGTTGCGGATTCGAATCCCGGCCGCAGCAAACAAAAGTCGTAAAATATAGTTCTGGTATTACTCCTTTCCTTGGCGCTCATCATTTAAAGGTAGTTCCAGGATTGATGGGCCCAATGTCAGCATAGTGTGACAGGGTGTAGTATCATGCCACATGTCTACGGCATGATATTACAGTGTGGCAGCACTGTATTTGCCTCAAGTAAATGTCCAAATGACTGAAATATTGTCGTAGGGACTTTAAACCCAATAAACAAACACACAAATAGGAATTCCATATGATCATTTCGATATATACACACGACACTGCATATTTTAATGATTGTTTGAAGAGGTTTAAGTTCTGGGGGACAGTATTTCAATAATTTTTGGGGAGTTTTTAACTTAATGAGACTTAATGATACTGTGCTGCTTCACGGTAATATTACACAGGAAAAGATGGGTATGATACCACACAGTCACGTTATCCTTAAAATTACCAGTATCAATGAAAAATGGTGTAATATATGTATATATATATATATTTTTAAACATCGGTATGAGTATTCGGTTATTTTATACATGTGTTTTTTTAAGTATAATATATATACATGTATACATTTCAAAAATACATACAGGATGCAATTGTTTTAATGTAACATCATATACATAGACGCCACAACATTCTTAGACGACAAATTGTGGTGTCTGAAAAATTAGCAGAATATAAAATGGAATTAGACTCCACGTCTCGACACACGCAAGTGAAATTCAATTAAAATTTTATGATAATAAAATAAAGTAATATATGTCCTCTCCCTCAAAAGGTACGGGACCGCTGACACTGAACTTACCATGTGTCATTTATTGATGAAATTAGTCATTAGTCTTTTACACAATTTCGCCTCAATCCCTTCTCATTCAAATTAAATAAGAAATGAGATATATGCAAAGGTTGTGAGGTGAATGATCGCCATACTTTGCTTTCGTACACAGAAATCGAATTCTCTCTGGCAACGCCTGATTTCTCACAACATAAAAGTCAAGGATAAGAGCCATTACTGATGAAAGTGACATCACTTAATGATGTCAATGTGTTTAAACGCTAATTGAAAAAGGAAGTAATACCAATCGTATAATAAAATATATTCTATAAGGGTAATCCATCCATCATTAGATTATAATCACGGTCATTCAAATGCTTGAACAGATTTCAGTGCAAATGCAACCATCCAGTGACTTGGAGTTATAGTCACTATTGCTCAAAGTCTAAAAATGCTTACATTTGCTATAAAATTTACGGCGATTACTTAATGGACCATGATCACAATTTAATGATGGCTGCATTACCTTAAACCATGAAAAAATGGAAACGGGTTATTCTTCTGAAGTGTTCATTGCGGATATATATTTGAATAAGTTCCCCAGATGGACGAGCCGTTAACCGAGTCCAATATTGTTTTGCAGTCTGGGAACAGTCCAAATATATACATGTATCCATATTTGACACTTCAGTGTGAAATAACCTATAGTTATCCATACTTCTTAGAAAATCACGTTAAAGAAACTAGATTTCAGAAATAGGTCCCAAAGCCTTAAAACTGCAAAACTCACTGGCTTGTCACTTAAAATTCATTAATCAGGAATAATGTATATGGTTCGACAGAGTGGGTTAATGTCTTCATTGCCTAATTGGAAAACCGAAACCCTCAACAACTTGATGTGAAATACTTCTTCCATCATCATTAAAAGAGGCTGTGTACGATTCGTAGAGGCAATTCATCAGCCAAAAGTCACGTTTTTTCTGCTTTTAATGTGGTGCCTATTCACACATGATTTTACAGACAGTCTGGGCAGAAAAAAAAAAATGATGACAAATTCTTCGAAACAACATACTGGCGAACAAAATACATGGTCAAAAATCAGTTAATACATACAAAATAATATATTATAAATATAAATTTAAATGCGATCCTTTATTCGGAATGCTAAATCAGTTAATTGAGTATATATTTATCTATTTATTTCAGTCTCATCTACATTCATAGATATATACAAATAATCAACTAAAATACATTTCAGAATGTAGCCATTCTAAAATTAGATTATAATAGTTTTACCACATTACAAAACATACATGTACAAATGTATGCACACATCCTATCCACACAGAGTAAAAAGAATGTAGAAAAAGTAAAGCACCTGCAATGGCACCGCCACGCCCTGAACTACACAGTCCTCCTAGAAGTTACCCTTTCCCCCAAAAGGCAAAGAGTCCAAAACGTAGCAGAACTATTGCAAATATATATATATATATATATATATATATATATATATATATATATATACACACATACTACACACATACATACATCCATATACATAGTGATAGTGTAATAAGCATTATGATATGACGGACGTACTTTGGTTTCACCTTCAGGCAGGTGGGCGGCGTCTAACTCAAACATACTTGGACCGATCTTTACCAAACTTAGAATTTGGGCTCAAGCAAACGTGAAACGATATTTGCCACACTTGGTCATGATATATATATCTACACAATATCTCGGTCAGTTTGGATAACAAACCAGTTTTCCAAGACACACCGGAGTTATGACCCTTGAATTGATGAAAAAAATGCTATGTTAACAGCGTTTGCTTGTTAACTGTAATAAACATGAATCAACCTTTACCAAATTTAGTCACAATGTACATTGAAACAATATTTCGGCCAAGTTCGATAACCAGCCGGATTGTCCCATACATTCCGGAGTTATGGCACTTTAATTGATAAAAAATTGCTCATTTAATAATGTCTTGTCTCTAACAATCTAATAAGGGCGCCGTGGTCCAGTGGTAACGTATCCGATTACGGATCCGAAGGTTGTGGGTTCGAATCCCGTTGGAGGCAAGATTTATTCATGACCTCCCCAGACGTAAAGTGCTTGTCCAACCCAGGAACCGTCGAGAGGGATTAGTATAAGTTGTAAAAACTTGTTTCCCAATCGACGTAAAATAAATAACTTTAAACTTAAATTAAACTCAGACAAACGTGAATCTTTACCAAACCTTGTGTATTGGCACAGTATCTCAATCGAGTTTGAAAAACATTCAGAATGCCCCAGACACTGCAGACTTGTGACCTTTAAATTGATAAAATTGCAGGACGGGCGTATTTGCGATAACCAGCGATCTTGTTATATTTGTTTTAGGCAGCTTTTGATTATTTTTTGCAACGTGTACACTTTACACTCGTTTTACTCGTTTATATAAAAAAATATCCATCCAATTATTTATGAATTGATGAATATCTATATAATAATTCTGAACCAATGTCTGATTCTTTGTCATGCAGTCGTAGACGTAGACGTCTGGGATATAATATTGTATGAGCAAACAAAGGAGACCCTGATCAGACATCTCCTGGAGAGCAGACATACTGTCGGTGGGACGTTAAACCCTACAAACCAACCAACCAACCAACCAACCAACCAACCAACCAACAAACAATAACATTAAAAATGCCAAAAGACATGTATGCATCATTTTCTCTCAGCATTAAAGAAAGAATTTAAAGGCTCATTATTCTTCCAAACTGCAGGGCTTTAAATTAACACTAGCAATCCGGCAGAATGCGAGTAGAAAATGAAGTTTGCGCGTTACATTTTAAACCATTAGCATTTTTTGCGAGTGGTAAAAAAATAAAATAAATTTGAGCTTTGCCAAATATAGTGTATATTCTTAGAACAGAAAAATAAAGTGTGTGCTACAGAGATGCCATGTGTTCATACTCGTTGACAACAACATTACTATAATGTATAGATAAGAAGGAATGTTTTACTTCAGATCATTCAAATGTAAACAATGAGAATATTTTGACATTCAATCAAAATACTAAATTGCGTAATTTGATCAACATTTTCAATTCGTTTTACTGTTCTTTTACAGCAGATATTTGCAGTTTGTACCTTATGTTTTTGTGTTATTCTACAATATGTAAATGATATGTCTATGTTTCTTTTTATGGGTTTAAAAAAGAGTTTAAACGATATATCAATGTATCTTGATGAGGGGGCTGTAAACCTTATAAAGTAATTTAAATTGTGAAAAATTGCTCATGTTAATATCTAGGATATGATCAAGAGTTACTCGCCTTTAGTCTTCAATAATCTTGATTGAATCTTCAGATAATTACAATATTCGAGAAGCGTTTAGTGTATTGTACAATCCAGGTATCCAAAACCAGCAGGCCGAAGCACCTGCCAAAAGTGGTTACATTTTGGAAAGCACTTTCATGCTGTGTCAACATAACATGTCATGGCTGCGGACTTTAGTTTACCAAGCTCACATTTCAGTGGCGTCTGAAATACTCAGTCTGTTACTGAGTAGGGTCAATTATTCAATAAACGTAATGGTCTGTTGCATGTTGTTTGGAGTGATATAAACAGAGGAATCCCTCGTGACAAACAGTTGTTTATTGTTTAAGATTGGTGGCTATAAAGCTTTTAAAAGCTATGAATTTGAAATATTAATTGGTACATTAAAATTGAATATTGGATTATATAGTATTTTATGATTTAAAATCATTTCATTATGAATTAATAAAGAAAAACGATTCTTCATTTTTTTCCTAGACTTCATAATATGTGGAATTGTTAACATATGATATTTGTTGAAATTAAATTGAATCGTACAAAAAAACATGAATGGAATTGTTTAGTATTACAAACATGGAATTCAAAATTGGTGTCTATTTGAAAATCATTATAATTGTATAACGTTTAATCCGAATGGCAAACTGATTTGATTATTTGATACAACATATTCATTTTTGAATTTTAACATAGACATTTCTCTTCCAAGAAACTTAATTTGTACATTTAACGGCTGTGTTTTTTTTATTATGGAACCATTTCTCTAGTTAATTCATCGAGTAAATGAAAAGTACCAGTATTTTACAATCTAATTCAAGCAGTGAAACATTTTAAAAACATTGAAAACACAGTGGCTGGTCTCGAAATTAAATTGCAGTGTAACCAATAGCCTAAGGTTAACACGGGAACCTAAGACCACGGGCTGTGTGCATAGTGTTTATTAATATATAACCTTTTTACCAGTCAATCTTGTTGTAAAATGCCGTTTACAAGGCCCACCTATGATGAATGACCACGAAACGGAGGTTGAATCTTCTATAGGCCTTTATTTTCCAGATTATTGCATGTAACACTGCTTGTTTAATTCATGTTGTCTGTTCAATACCTGTGGCCGTTAACACATATCAAAATGTACTTGAATTCAATTAAATTACTTAATATGCTCTTGTTTTACTCCAGGTATACCTGAACCAGTTTTCAAATATCAAAACACCGGTGTTTAATATTGTACTTTTTATCTTTTACAAGTATTATAGTATGGTACATCTGATATTAGCCAGAAAAGTGTTCAGAGTCGTCAAATAAAAACAAGGGCGAGTTGTTCACCAGTCCAATGTGTTCCAATAAGTTATCAATATCTGGTTCTTGGCTTGGGTACCTTTCCTTTATACTACGATGTCTGTGATCTTTCGGAGCACCGGGAACCAGACCACAAAACATATTGAAACTAAATGGGCTCAGGGTATCGATAAAAATTCCAGTAAATGACCAATGATTGAAATACCAGTGACGTCGGTGCTGGTGCTTGCTGAATATCGTCAGCATTCAGAAAGCATATAGCAAACGGACATTTTGTAACTTCTGTTTTCCTTTTGATTTATTTCAGCCATTCTGAATCCATATTTGGGTCACGTGACTTTCCTCCGTAATGCGCGCTCGTAAACTATCAGTGAATGTTTAACTTATAAATTTCACGTGTAACACTATCAGTTTTGTTTGTAAGGTACGTAATGTTCTGGGGATTACTTGAGTGAGGAGTTTACAAGGCTGTGAAGTTTATACCTATGCAGACGTGACATAAACCGACAATAATTCTGAATGAGCACAATTTATCAAGAATAATTGTCATATTCGCGTCGTTCCTTCTGAAAATATCACAGTGCAAAACAACACTAATTAAATGCACAACAAAGAAGAAATATGATAAATTGCTATTTTCAATCCAATTCAGTAGAAACCAACGTCATTTTTTTGATATTTATTTGATATTGATATTTATCTCCTTCAGATAGTGCTGTGTTTTGTTTCCTTTTACAGAGAAAGTAGATTGCACCAGAAACTTTTCACATTTGCTAATTTACACTTAAACGCTTGAATTCCTGATTTCATAAATATATTTGTTACATTATGGACATTCAATATAAACAAAATGTGTGACAAAATCCCAAATCCAACACTGATATTTTATTTCCTATCTCTATGTGTAGCGTTATAACAGTCACCCGTGGCACAGTGGTAAAGACCATACGTAGGTTACTTTCAGGGTTTTGTCCATTACATAATGGACTTTTATTTTGAATCTCTTTAATTTGATTTCAGATTTATTTCACATTTTCAGAGGGCTATAAACAATATGCTTTTTCTTTCGGGAATATAAAAAAAAGAAGAAAAAATCATTGGTTTAAACGAATGTGAAGCCAGAACCAACCGATCAGTTTGATGGTCATCATCCTGAGCGCCTTCCTAAGACTACCTGCCGCCAGCCCCGAGTTCCACTGACCAATATAAGCGATAAAGTACTAAAATACTTAGGGGTGAATTTCATCATCGAATTTCTTGTTTCTCTTATAAGTTTTCTATTTTTAACAAATAATTGTTAGTCCGTAAGATAAATATTTGACATTGAGTTATAAGTTTTTATACAGTAAAATCTTAATAATAAGACCACCCTACGGTCTGCTGTCAACTGGTCTTAA
Source organism: Solen grandis (assembly GCA_021229015.1). Classification (NCBI taxonomy): domain Eukaryota; kingdom Metazoa; phylum Mollusca; class Bivalvia; order Adapedonta; family Solenidae; genus Solen; species Solen grandis. Next base: position 3,257,734 of record CM037791.1, on the reverse strand, counting down.
TAATGAAGTGGTCTGATAACCGAGTTTCAATTTACAGGAAATATGGAAAAAGGGACCTGAAAGTGGTGTCTGAATAGTGAGGTAGTCTTTATAGTGGGGTGGTCTTAATAGTGAGGTCGTCTTTATAGTGAGGTGGTCTTAAAAGTGAGGTCGTCTTTATAGTGAGACGGTCTTAATAATGAGGTCGTCTTTATAGTGAGACGGTCTTAATAGTGAGGTAGTCTTTATAGTGAGGTGGTCTTAATAGTGAGGTCGTCTTTATAGTGAGACGGTCTTAATAATGAGGTGGTCTTTATAGTGAGGTGGGCGTTGAGATTTTACTGTATTTCGTTAAACAAGACTGTTGGAATGCGCTACAATCAGATTTTAAAATTTAAGGATTACTTATCACTAAATAATGTTTGCTTACATCGAGCCTGCACTGCTTAGCAAATAATAACGGTCTATGTATATGCAATTCTGGGATATTTGTTAAAATTTGTTGTGTATAGAAATTTTTTTTTTTTGATTTCCCTTTTTTTGTTAGGTATTATTCAAACAATTTCAGAAATTAAGTGGTGCTTTTTGTAAATTTGTCATTGGATCTGTGAATGGTTTGTTTTAAGTTGAAATTTCACCCTCGAATAGTTAAGCTGGAGGAAAACGTGAGTCAATTAGACGTTTACCTCTTGTCAATACGCAGTGATTTTTTTTTAGATTTATTAATGCAACCTGTGGCTTTATTACTGGGAAAATTAGAATGATATAATGAAAATATTTTAAATAAACAAAACATTTATCTAACTATAGGTGTTATGTCATAGAAAGTATCAAATCATCATTGAAATCAAAAGAATAACACACATTTACTTAAACTTCCATGTTTTTTTTTTTTTTTTTTTTTGTTTTTGTTTTTTATAAAAAGTCTATTTCTTGGGAAAACACGTATTCATTTTAGGAAAACAACCTTACTGTAAAGAGTAGTAAATTTACCTCCAATAATCAGATTCGACTTAGATATTGGCTATGTTTTTTCTGTGATTGACGGAACAGGTCAGACAGATGGAAGATGGCCCCAAGTATACAGAGGCATCGTCCTACCTTTAGCCATGTTTTTTTGTGTTGTCACATATTTTAGCATAGGAAAAAAATGTAAGAAGCGACTCAAACTATATTCACGCTGAACGATCGGGCATTTCGAAAAATCGAACTGTGTACAGGAGCTTACCCAGGCATATAGCCCCATTGGGAGCTCTTCATGCGACTCTACCTTGATCGTATTCTGTAATATTACACGTGGGTACCCTTAAAGTGTGTCATTAAAACTACTAGCAACTTTTATCACAATGGCGCTTGTTTGATAATGTCGTCGTCACGTAATTAGAATACGGATGTCATCAAGCATTATGCATCATGCATCATGCAAAACAAAATGGGCTTCGTTATTCCGTGAAGTATTTTCTTGTGCATACTGTTTCAGTATTTTTTTCAATAGACACAATACGACCGATATATATGGGCAGTAAACATATAATTATTTACAAATGATTACAATGGCACGGCTATTAATTTTGTATTGAAATGGATTATTTAATAAAAAAGATACTTCTACTAATGATAATAAATAGTATTTTCTTATATTACATGTGTTTTCATCTGTATAATTTTGATAAAACAATATCAATGAATAGACAACATTTAGTATATATCACTTTATATGATAAAATTCAAATACGTGTTTTTTGTTTTGTTTTTATTTTCATATCAAGACTAAGTGGTCTAAATACAAAATTGATGCAAAATAACGCGTTGTGAACAGTTGAAAGGTATAGTAATAAATTAAGTTTGTCATTAACGAAACATTTGTTCCTTAATAACTCACGAGTCTCACAAAACAATACATTCTCACCGCGTGGGTTCGAATCCCGACAGGGTTATTCGGATTTTCATGTGAGGAAGCCTTCCAGCTGGCTTGCTGTAGGTCGGTGGTTCTACCCGGATGCCTCCGTGCATTCGGGGTCTTCCTCCGCCTGTAATTAGCTGGACGTCGCTATATGACTGAAATACTGTCGAAGCGACGGTAAACCCAAATAGTCAAGTCAAGTCAAAACAATATGTAACTACATACAACTATATATGTCTCATTTCCTTGACCTGACATACTTCCTCTGACGTCAAAATGTGTCAAACTTCGGTCTCTAGAGGCACGTTTGCGAGACTTTCAGCCATAAGTCCCCGTTCAAAGCAAATGGACATCACAAAGAATGCTTGAGGAGTCCCTGTTCAATAATAAATAATAATAATGAAAGTAAGCACCATTTTCGATTTGTGTGTTTATTATCCATCAACAGATTATATGCCTTCACTTTGTTTAATTTTTAGCAGATAATGTAGAACTATACACAAGGTTTTTAAAAACGCTTCCTGGAAATATGCATGAAATTATGACATGTGTTCTTGCATTAGATTTCTAAATAATCTGAAATCTGAAATCATTTGAAAATATAAAAACGAGATATAATATTCGATATTTTTCAAGGTGAGGCGTTTTTAATGTCTGTTGCGTTTTAAAGTTGTTTTAAAAGTCCTTTGTGTTTTAAAGATGCTATTAATTTACTTATTTGAGATATTTTGGTTTCACACCCTTCACACTTGGCATGATAGCATACCTATTCACATTATCACCTCAGAGGATTTCTGTTGAGCGCAATGCAGAGGAGCTATACCATTACGTTTATAATGACTGGTATACCACGCCCTGAACTCACAATATCCCGGCTCTGAAATGGAATCTATAGTGACACAGCCACTTGGACTATTTCCACAAAAAATGGGCAATACTTAGGTAAAACATGGCTAAATATTCAGAAAATAATTGCTAGCCATTACAATAAAAGAAGAAGAAGACATTATAATTAGCATATTATTATTGTGGATCGAGACATGCCTAAGTCATTAAAATTATACTGGTATAGCTCCCTTGTTTAGCACTCAGTATACAGAGGTAGTTCCAGGACCAGTAAACCCGGTGTCAGGATAATGTGACAGGGTGTGGTATCATGTCACATATAAACGACGTAATACTGCAGTGTGACAGTAAGTACCAAACACACACACACACACACACACACACACACACAGAGCCGTGTTGCAGCACGACAGAATAAGTTTTAAAATTAAATTTTGAAATTGTAATAAACCAACTACAAATGACAGCCAAAAAAAAAAAAAAAAAATAATAATAATAAATAAATGAATAGTACAAGTTTTTACAAGGGTTTGACAATGAACACCTAGTAAAGTGTTTACAAAAGCCGTCGGTGATATTACTAAAAGACAATTCGACGTGCGTTAAGCAAAAAGAAAATTGCGTCATTGAAACACGCACTGCATGTGGAAACTGTCATTCTACATTTAGTGACATCGGTCCATGAATTGCAAGGTTTTAGCAGTAAATTGTCTATAATTTAGATCAGGGATTATATGTACTGTATATAGAGTGTCTGCTTAGATATTCTGTTTGACCAAATCCTTTAAAAGTAAACTATCCATCATTATATAGCGATCTTAGTCCATCCAGTGATAGTGGGAATTTTAAAGCAAATGCAAGCCTTTATAGACTTTAAACAAAAGAGCCTGTAACTCCAAGTCGATGGATGGTTTACCCTAACATTTAAAATGATGTGATTCCAGTAGAATGTCAAGATCGATTTGCACTGCAGTACACCACTGAAGTTGACATTTCAAGCTGATGGTGATTATTAATCATGCAACCAATTAAATTGACCCGTTGAATCACGAATTTACGAGGAGCTTATTTGAATGATTGGCCTTTCCTCTGATAAATTTCTATATGCCAATTAGTTTTGAAAAGTAAACTAATGGTGATTGAAAAGGGACACAATTAGTAGGATGAATTAAGGATTCAGATCGCTTGAGGCTGGAGAAAGTCCAACCACAGAAATACTAGTGCAGCCAAAATAAGTGAAACGAAGTTAATTATCTTAAAATTTCGTAATTAAGCGATCTCGTATAAGAAAGCAAATAGTTAAAATATATTACTTTAGGGAATTTAAAACGATGTTTTATTTGATAAAATTATCGATTACATTATATGGCAATCGGAGGGGGTCTTTAATGGAATTGCAAATTAATTTGCAGATGGGAGAAGCATTAATTGTGTGACCTTTGAATAAAAGGTCCCATGTAACGAATAACAATTTGCGATTCGTATATGTAATAAAACAAACATACAAAAAATGATACCCAGCAGAAGGAGACACATAAAGCAACGAGACTAATGTTCATTATACAGTGATGCTATCTCATGTTTAAAGAAAGACCAACATATCTACGCTTTTTCTTTTGGTTATTATGGAATGGTTAGCACCTTTAAATAATTTATGGATGATAAGATCTGGTACACAGCTTTGCTAGTATGCAAAACAATTAAAATAATAGTTTACTTTTTTAACCAACCATGGATTGATTCGGTTTCACAGTAAAATATTTTTGTCAGTCATCAATACTTGATATGGATGAAAACAGTTTTAAGTCTGCCCTCCTCTCATCAGTGTCATTTGTTGTTGTCTTTAGAATAGGAATGGAATCCCCGTTTGAATTAATTTTGATAAGAGAAGGAAAATGTTTCCAAAACCTTTTCGGATCATTATTATGACTTACAGACAAAATTTCCCCGAGACAAAACCTTTGTTGGTAAACTTTTTTATGGACATTTACTCTGTAACAGAGACTTTTATATTTTAACCAATCTCATTGCCGGCATGCCGAAAGTAATTGCAACACAGTCTCGTCTGTCTAGTTTTCTTGAAAGTTTCCGAATTACAGATTCAGAACATGCTTCGTTGTTTGGTCTAACAGCAATATCTTTTGGTAGAATAAATCGGTTAATATAATCACAGGTATAATATAAAGGAGCACACCGACGGGATGTTATATGTGTAGGTATAAATACATACATACATACATACATACATACATACATGGCTTATAGTAACTTTAGCAGCGAAATCATCCGTTATGTACAAGACTATATCTGATGCAAGGCATCAAAGATTGAAGCACAACTTCAAATATAGCAAAGACATTTCAAAATATTGTAATTATATGTGAATGCATCATTTACAAACAGCGGGTCTAAATATTTCCACTATACAATCATGCATGCCATTTTGCTAAACATCTTCAGCTTTAGGCCGTTTGGTTCAGAGATTTCTGAAGTGTGTTCTAAAGTGTCAATGTAAATCAAGAGTGCCTTCGGCCTACTTTCCATAAATATTTTCCCAATATTTTCATCTATTAACTCTGAAAAAAGTAATTAAGTAAGTAACTTTGATGAAAAACTCTTGATATCAAATTATTTAGAAATACAAAATGTATAGAACAAAAAAAGTACAGAAAAGGATACGTTAATTATAGTCGACATATGATAATTATTTGAGATGCCATGAATAAACGAATATATAGATAATCAAAGTTATATTTATAACAGGTATTTCTTTTTTATATATTAATTATAGGAAGGTGTAGTCTGCAAGATGCAAGAAATTTCCAGACAGTATTAAGCTTTTAAATGCGGTGTAAATGTCACAGTAAAAATAAATCATCATCAGCAACAACAACAAGGACAGTGATAACCAAACAAACCAGCATAGAAGTTGTACGGGATTTATGCACAGGTCCCGGAAATAACAATCTTTCCGATCCTTGATAAGTACAGTGAGTAAAATTACCTTTAAAGGAACGCTTGCCCAGTATATTTTTAACCGGTTGTTGCTTAACCATCAGCTGTTTTGTTCGAGTCTTGGCCACACTATGATAACCAAGTACTGTCGCATGAACTGACCGTAAAATTTGGTTTCATATTATATAGATTTCAAAAATTGTTGGCACATGCTCGCAAGTGTTTTAAACATTGAATTTTGACCAAAAGATTTGTGGTTTTTTTTTTACTGAGACACGTTAAAATAATTTCATTTCAGACAAAGATCTGTCATTTGATTCCCATGACAGTACATTTTACCGACATAATCTTACTTTTTATTCTCTGGTGGAATTTTCGTCTTTGCCTATAATTTATTTCAGACAATACGTAAACAGACTTGGAATCTGATGCGGTTCATGTAATTTGGGTAAAAGTAAAGTACCGTTTTAATAAATAATATGTATACACGGTGGATCACCGTACACCGGATATAGCTGGCCAAATAAGCAGAAAAAAGATTGCCCTTGCAGTCACGTCAACATTTTTACATGTTTTTTTTTTATCAACAATACGTTTTAAAAGAAGAGGAGTACCAGTTCGTCATATATTGGTATGTGTAGATGTGCTGACATCTTCATTACACTCGGTGTTACTTTTAAATAAAAAAAACAAACGGAAGTGAAGCGAGAGTGCTCATGGACGAGGTCCAGAGGTCTTTTGAAAATCGCCTCTTGAAAAAATCTGAATCGGTGAATATCTTTGTATTTATCTCAAATTTGTTGACACTTGCATGTTATTCCTTTTTATAGGACCAGCGGTAGTGAACTGAGTATATATATGAATTAGAAAAAGATGTACGGGGTATAGCTATGTCTGAAGTTGAAGTTCATTATTGTTAAATGATACATGTAATAGATATTTAAGGATATGGAAAATTATGGTGGACATACTGGGACATAATTATGTCTAAAAGATAAGATATGCGGTTTTACAAAATCATTAAAAGGGTTGTTGCTGATGTATATAGCCTAGGGATATAACAACTCTATGCTCGACATCTCCATGCCTAATATAATTTCTACTGACAATGTATTTCTAATACATACACTCATCTTTGAGAAGCCGTTTATTTAGACTTACGAAATTATCTTCGAAATGCTGATAGAATCGAGAACGAATTTCTCACTCACTTTTGCATGACCTTTATGCTTTGGTATTCCAATGAACCTTTTCCTCTAAAAAGTCTATACCCAGAGTTCCAAAACAAGTTACACTCATCACTGTACCGAAAATGGCTAGTTGATTGTTCTAAAGCATACCATCATACACCATCGAGAAATAACAAATATGCTCTATTGTCCAGTGAAAACCTTTCTTTAGAAACGAGCTTCCACATTTAATCAAAGCCTGAATGACGTCAGGTGGTGTCTGCACCAGTTCATCCCTCGACAATCTTACTGCAAAGGTCTGAACAACAGGTTTCTTTTGCAATAAGATTTGCAGTCCTAATATTTTTCAGCAGTATTTTTCTGTTTTATTATTCTTTCTTGTTCACGTACTAACCTTGTAACTGATTATTTTTATTTCATTTTGATTTAGATGTTTTACTTTATTTCTTTGCTAGGGTGTTTCTCTATAATGTGCTGAAATGTGATTTTGAATAAGTCTTGAGCACAGTAGTTTGATGTGTTTTTCACGTTATTAAATTCTTCTGAAATTATTGGAATTGATGGGATCGGAGAAAACAATGAAAACCACAGACTCGGTTTGACTAAGTGTTATTATGAACAGTAGAGAAACTTACTTGTGCACACATCCTAGTGCCGGCTTAAACTCTAGTTATTTTTTTTCTTCAAAACTTAAGTGTTGAACTCCATGATCTCGAAGAAGCAGAAAGTATAACATTGAGATAAAGTAACTTAGCAACCGCTAATTCTGGAAATAAACAGACAAAACCAACGTCATATTAAAAGAAGTCAGGTTATTGGAATGTAAACTTTTGTTATTATTTCAGTAATTATTTCATAAACAATACATTTGATGACGACCGTTTAAAACATGAACGACTATCAGGACTAGATTTTCGTACAACTTTCCCCCATCAATACACTTATTTCTCGTATAAAGCTATATCAAGTACAAAAATAACTTCATCCAGTACACTCTGAAACAACTTTATATGGGAATATCCTTTTAAAGAGAAAACTTTGATGGACAATATTTGGCACATAATACAAGCCGAAGAAAAGAAATGATTCGTACAATTCAGATTTTTATACACTAAGCAGATAAAGGATTTTTTTTTTTATAAATGGGACCACCAGTAAAACATTTTCAGCGAGCAGTCACATTTAGGGGTATTTTTTCCTTCTTTCAAACATAGCTGGAAGTTTCTTCGCATTTACAGGATAAATAAAACACGTGTCGATATTAATTAATAAGTATTTATGTCTTAACTTACTTAATAACAGAAATCGTCTTAGATTCAACCAAAGTATCTACTTGGAGTGTTGTTTTCTGCTCATTTGGGCTGCTATATCCGGTGTTCGGTGATTCACCGTGATATACAGTTCACCCGGAACTCCGGTTGCCTTTTAGGGGTTTATTTAATGTTTCAATAGAAGTTCGGTTTGATATAAATTCGAATGCAGTAGTGGTTTGGAACCTTTGGAACCTTAACCAAGACTTATTTAAAATTCCTCTGAACAGTGACATGCACCTCAGTAATCTCCGTGTTGTAATCACCATCTCGTGTTATTGATCACTCCTTGACTCATTTTTAATTGACCCAATTTATACCTATTTTAGAATCCGATACTTTAGATGTAGATTATCATATTAATAAATGTAAAGGAACTCCTTTCCTCCCTTAGAGTAGGCCATGTTCTATAACAAAAGTTTGGTATTTTAAAATACTAATAGTTAAACATATGATTACCTGTTTATTATAAGAGTTTTATTTTACGTGTGAATAGCATGCTACTCATGCAGGCCTATGCACATAGACAATGAAATGGTATACATGTACTGTTAAAAAGAGTCAAGTGCAAATGAAGTGGCCTTAGGCCGGTCAAGCTCTTGTTGAAACTCGAAAGGTAAATGTTTGTCCTCTGTAAGCTTGTGAGCCTGAAGAAAACAACTATCTATGATTGATGTCAACTTATCGTTTGTGTGAATACCAGCAGAACCACTCACTTTAAGTTTAGATCTGTAAAAGTATTTCCTACATTAACATTTTTTTTAACTTTATAGACAAAGAAAGCAAATTAAAACTAGCGCAAAAAATTTGGGGTCCCTATTCCACGTTTAGAGTTATATACCTCTGAAAGTGATTTTTTGTTTGCTCAGCTTATGATATGCAAAATTCTTTGCGCTAGTTTTAATATTCGTATTTGCTCTTTTTAGAAAACGAATCTTCTGACGAGAGCGGTAGCTTGTGAATTAGATCGTAGGACGGGGTATCCCTGTGTTTGTCGGGTTTACCTGTGGATTGTCTGGCTTTGCCAGGATGGTGACTGCGGTTCAGGGGAAATATCGGCGCCAATAGGGGCTGAACACTGTATCATCCACAGACTCGCCTGTGGACTCGGGAGAAACGGAGAGACGGAGAAAATTTCTCAGGCTGTATTGTTCCAGCCTATCAACCATTACATTTTAATATGTCGTTTGAGATGAGATAAATCTGCTCTTTTATTTTTCTGTTCAGCTCACTGACTACACCATCCATGATGCGATACAATGTCAAAAATGTCTTTAAGCAGACTGCTAACTAGATCAAGATCTCTTCATTAAGTGAGTGTGATTTGATTTGTGGTATCTTCAATAACTGTCTCATCGGGCCGATGTGATGTGGATAGGGTTCACTGTTTAAACTTGAAACATCAGATTTAGGGGTTGAAACATTCACGATCGACAGATTTTGTGCAGTGTGCTTCTTCAGCAATACACACGAAATATTCGTGCTAAGTGTTCTGGGATATGATATTTCAATAATGGATCAACAATGTTTGTCAACATGACTTGAGTACCTCGATATAGACACAATACATAATTATAATTAGATAACTGTTGTATATTTATAAGATATATCGGCATATTTTAATGTATACCGTGAATGTAATTAACAGTCCTTTATCTAATTCACAATGAATAATTCACGTTAGAAGTAACTAATATATTTTTACCACTCGTCTAAAACACTAACTGTTCATAACAGGAACCGGAAATACAAAAAAACTGAAATTATGCATTTCATTCTCCGTTTGGTTCAATGATCAAATACCTGATGCATATCCGGTTTATGTTCAACTATTTTCTATGACACAGGTATTTCATAAGGCACAAATGGGTCGACAACTCAAGGGAAAATGTCTTATCGTGTCTATGATAGAATATTTACCAGAGGATCGGCAATACGCGGTATAATTCACTGATTTAAATTGACCAAGCAGTGACTTGGGAAATCCAAAAACGTACGTTTATTTCCCATTGAATAATGTGTGGAATTAAACACCAGCAAATAGATTAGGTGCTCGAGAAGTGCTCGATGATATACGGAAGTTTATGTCTCATTTCGGAGTGAACTTATCGAATCTAATGTCGGGCCTAAATCAAATATGATTGCAAATGAAAGGCCAATTTTAACCATTTAGTTATCCGGACAACCCTTTATTTTTTAAAGTTTGTTTTATATGAAATTATCGCCTATCTACACTGTATTTTCTATTTTAGTTTTTCCTAAAAGTTTATTTCTTCGATCTGTTAGACTCAAATTTATTAAACATTAATAAGATCTACCGGTATTTAAAACCGGTGTCATATCAGTTTCAATTTATTCATTTTGATTATTGTCAAGAGAAGCTTCAATTGTGCCGCAAAACAAGACTTGATACTAGTCGAACCGATGAAGTTTAATTCTAAATGCTGACAGGATTGCCTTTTCAGACACACGAACGGACAAGCCAAAGGCAACTTTTCTTTTGCTGGATGTATAAAAAATATAATGTATATCGAATCGTTCAATCCAACAACACTATTTGGAAGGCCCAATTAAGCGCCCATCGTGATTTGAAAACAACCAAGAATTATTTATCTAAAGTGCACGCGTTTTTGGTAATGTGATGATCCTCATCAAACATTTACTTTACACTTGTTTACCCGGGATTCGTGTTGACACATGGATTGATGCAACGATCCTTTTTGGGGCCCCACCACAGCACTATATTTGTCTCATATTGACAAAGTCCGATAGGACTGTCGGTCGAACGTTTAACCCAAGCAAACTAACAAACCAATTAAAGACGTGAGGTGAAAATGTGCACCATATTTTTCCGAACATCAAGCACTTGATTCACCTCATACCTGTTTACACGGCCAATACGCCACTGCCAATACCCAACAGTACACGGCCACTTCCGGCCAATACCCCACTGCCAATACCCAACATTACAAGGCCACTTCCGGCCAATATCCCACTGCTAATACCCAACATTACACGGACACTTCCGTTCAATACCCCACTGCCAATACCCAAAATTACACGGTCAATACCGGCCAATACCCCACTTCCAATACCCAACATTACACGGCCACTACCGGCCAATACCCCACTGCAAATACCCAACATTACACGGTCAATACCGGCCAATACCCCACTGCAAATACCCAGCATTACACGGTCAATACCCCACCGCCAATACCCAACATTACACGGCCAATCCCAAACTCTACACGAAAACCGAATTACACATTTCTAAAAATAGTCGTTATTTTCACGGCTAACCTTGGTTTCATAAATATATCTCATTAGCGAGAGCGGTCATGCAATAGCCTTATGAATTTTCCGTTGTATATTATGATTAGGCAAGGTGCGGCATCTCACTACACCTTCACGAGGATACTGCGTGCTACTTCTTCGCAAATAGAATGTTCTAACAAGCAGAATAGCGGCTTGATTTTCAACAACACAAAGTCATGGATTTTGTATTCCTTACATAATATTGTCATATGAGAGAGAGCCGTTATTAATATTATCATCTTCTTTCAGATTTTGGTAGTTATGCAGTGCTAAAGAACAACATTGGTTGTAACAAAATAATTAAGATTGAAACAACAGCAATAACAGGAATTCTCATTACTCTGGCATATCATTACTCGAAAGTTGTGAGTACGGATGGTGTTAAAATGACATATCATTACTCGAAAAATGCAAGCTCAAATAACGTTAAAATGGATCATTACTCGGAATTTGTGAGTATTAGTTGTATGAAAGGGACATATCATTACTCGGAATTTGTGAGTATTAGTTGTATGAAAGGGACATATCATTACTCGGAAGTTGTGAGTATTAGTTGTATGAAAGGGACATATCATTACTCGGATGTTGTGAGTTTCAATGGTATGAAATGGACATATCATTACTCGGATGTTGTGAGTTTCAATGGTATGAAATGGACATATCATTACTCGAAAGTTGTGAGTACCAATGGTATGAAAGGGACATATCATTACTCGGATGTTGTGAGTACCAATGGTATCAAATGGACATATCATTACTCGGATGTTGTGAGTTTCAATGGTATCAAATGGACATATCATTACTCGGAATTTGTGAGTACCAATGGTATGAAAGGGACATATCATTACTCGGATGTTGTGAGTTTCAATGGTATCAAATGGACATATCATTACTCGGATGTTGTGAGTTTCCATGGTATCAAATGGACATATCATTACTCGGATGTTGTGAGTACCAATGGTATGAAAGGGACATTTCATTACTCGGATGTTGTGAGTTTCAATGGTATCAAATGCACATATCATTACTCGGATGTTGTGAGTTTCAATGGTATCAAATGGACATATCATTACTAGGAAGTTAAGAGTTTGAATGGTATGAAAGGGACATATCATTACTCGGATGTTGTGAGTTTCAATGGTATCAAATGGACATATCATTACTCGGATGTTGTGAGTTTCAATGGTATCAAATGGATATATCATTACTCGGATGTTGTGAGTTTCAATGGTATCAAATGGACATATCATTACTCGGAAGTTGTGAGTATCAATGGTATCAAATGGACATATCATTACTCGGATGTTGTGAGTTTCAATCGTATGAAATGGACATATCATTACTGGGATGTTGTGAGTACCAATGGTATCAAATGGACATATCATTACTCGGATGTTGTGAGTATCAATGGTATCAAATGGACATATCATTACTCGGATGTTGTGAGTACCAATGGTATCAAATGGACATATCATTACTCGGATGTTGTGAGTACCAATGGTATCAAATGGACATATCATTACTCGATTGTTGTGAGTACCAATGGTATCAAATGGACATATCATTACTCGGATGTTGTGAGTACCAATGGTATAAAAGGGACATATCATTACTGGATGTTGTGAGTACAATGGTTAAATGACATATCATTACTGGTGTTTGAAATGTACATATCATTACTCAGATGTTATGACTAATCAATGGTGTTAAATGTACATATCATTACTAGGAAGTTATGAGTATCAATGGTGTTAAATGGACATATCATTACTCGGAAGTTATGAGTATCAATGGTGTTAAATGTACATATCATTACTCGGAAGTTATGACTAATCAATGGTGTTAAATGTACATATCATTACTCGGAAGTTATGACTAATCAATGGTGTTAAATGGACATATCATTACTCAGAAGTTATGACTAATCAATGGTGTTAAATGTACATATCATTACTCGAAAGTTATGACTAACAATGGTGTTAAATGGACATATCATTACTCGGAAGTTATGACTAATCAATGGTGTTAAATGTACATATCATTACTCGGAAGTTATGACTAATCAATGGTGTTAAATGTACATATCATTACTCGGAAGTTATGAGTATCAATGGTGTTAAATGGACATATCATTACTCGGAAGTTATGACTAATCAATGGTGTTAAATGGACATATCATTACTCGGAAGTTATGACTAATCAACGGTGTTAAATGAACATATCATTACTCGGAAGTTATGACTAATCAATGATGTTAAATGTACATATCATTACTCGGAAGTTATGAGTATCAATGGTGTTAAATGTACATATCATTACTCGGAAGTTATGACTAATCAATGGTGTTAAATGTACATATCATTACTCAGAAGTTATGACTAATCAATGGTGTTAAATGGACATATCATTACTCGGAAGTTATGACTAATCAATGATGTTAAATGTACATATCATTACTCGGAAGTTATGAGTATCAATGGTGTTAAATGTACATATCATTACTCGGAAGGTATGACTAATCAATGGTGTTAAATGTACATATCATTACTAGGAAGGTATGACTAATCAATGGTGTTAAATGAACATATCATTACTCGGAAGTTATGACTAATCAATGGTGTTAAATGTACATATCATTACTAGGAAGGTATGACTAATCAATGGTGTTAAATGAACATATCATTACTCGGAAGTTATGACTAATCAATGGTGTTAAATTTACATATCATTACTCGGAAGTTATGACTAATCAATGGTGTTAAATGGACATATCATTACTCGGAAGTTATGACTAATCAATGGTGTTAAATGTACATATCATTACTCGGAAGTTATGAGTATCAATGGTGTTAAATGAACATATCATTACTCGGAAGTTATGAGTATCAATGGTGTTAAATGGACATATCATTACTCGGAAGTTATGACTAATCAATGGTGTTAAATGTACATATCATTACTCGGAAGTTATGAGTATCAATGGTGTTAAATGTACATATCATTACTCGGAAGTTATGACTAATCAATGGTGTTAAATGTACATATCATTACTCGGAAGTTATGACTAATCAATGGTGTTAAATGGACATATCATTACTCGGAAGTTATGACTAATCAATGGTGTTAAATGTACATATCATTACTCGGAAGTTATGACTAATCAATGGTGTTAAATGTACATATCATTACTCGGAAGTTATGACTAATCAATGGTGTTAAATGTACATATCATTACTCGGAAGTTATGACTAATCAATGGTGTTAAATGGACATATCATTACTCGGAAGTTATGACTAAGCAATGGTGTTAAATGGACATATCATTACTCGGAAGTTATGAGTATCAATGGTGTTAAATGTACATATCATTACTCGGAAGTTATGACTAATCAATGGTGTTAAATGTACATATCATTACTCGGAAGTTATGACTAATCAATGGTGTTAAATGTACATATCATTACTCGGAAGTTATGACTAATCAATGGTGTTAAATGGACATATCATTACTCGGAAGTTATGACTAATCAATGGTGTTAAATGTACATATCATTACTCGGAAGTTATGACTAATCAATGGTGTTAAATGTACATATCATTACTCGGAAGTTATGAGTATCAATGGTGTTAAATGGACATAACATTACTCGGAAGTTATTAGAGTATCAATGGTGTTAAATGTACATATCATTACTCGGAAGTTTAAGACTAATCAATGGTGTTAAATGTACATATCATTACTCGGAAGTTGACTAATCAATGGTGTTAAATGGACATATCATTACTCGGAAGTTTGTAGTATCAATGGTGTTAAATGACATATCATTACTCGGAAGTTATGACTAATCAATGGTGTTAAATGGACAAATCATTACTCGGAAGTTATAAGCTAATCAATGGTGGTAAATGGACATATCATTACTCGGAAGTTATGACTAATCAATGGTGTTAAATGTACATATCATTACTCGGAAGTTATGACTAATCAATGGTGTTAAATGTACATATCATTACTCGGAAGTTATGATAATCAATGGTGTTAAATGACATATCATTACTCGGAAGTTATGAGTATCAATGGTGTTAAATGGACATATCATTACTCGGAAGTTATGACTAATCAATGGTGTTAAATGTACATATCATTACTCGGAAGTTTGACTAATCAATGGTGTTAAATGGACATATCATTACTCGGAAGTTATGAGTATCAATGGTGTTAAATGACATATCATTACTCGGAAGTATGACTAATCAATGGTGTTAAAGGTACATATCATTACTCGGAAGTTGGCTAGTATCAATGGTGTTAAAGGGACATATCATTACTCGGAAGTTGATATATCAATGGTGTTAAATGACATATCATTACTCGGAAGTTGTAAGTATCAATGGTGTTAAATGTAACATATCATTACTCGGAAGTTGAAGTATCAATGGTGTTAAATGGACATATCAATTACTCGGAAGTTTAATATCAATGGTGTTAAATGGACATATCATTACTCGGAAGTTGTAGATATCAATGGTGTTAAATGTACATATCATTACTCGGAAGTTGTAAGTATCAATGGTGTTAAATGAACATATCATTACTCGGAAGTTGTAAGTATCAATGGTGTTAAATGACATATCATTACTCGGAAGTTGTAAGTAATCAATGGTGTTAAATGAACAATCATTACTCGGAAGTTGTAAGTATCAATGTGTTAAATGGACATATCATTACTCGGAAGTTGTAAGTATCAATGGTGTTAAATGACATATCATTACTCGGAAGTTGTAAGTATCAATGGTGTTAAATGGACATATCATTACTCGGAAGTTGTAAGTATCAATGGTGTTAAATGAACATATCATTACTCGGAAGTTGTAAGTATCAATGGTGTTAAATGGACATATCATTACTCGGAAGTTGTAAGTATCAATGGTGTTAAATGAACATATCATTACTCGGAAGTTGTAAGTATCAATGGTGTTAAATGGACATATCATTACTCGGAAGTTGTAAGTATCAATGGTGTTAAATGAACATATCATTACTCGGAAGTTGTAAGTATCAATGGTGTTAAATGGACATAACATTACTCGGAAGTTGTAAGTATCAATGGTGTTAAATGAACATATCATTACTCGGAAGTTGTAAGTATCAATGGTGTTAAATGGACATATCATTACTCGGAAGTTGTAAGTATCAATGGTGTTAAATGAACATATCATTACTCGGAAGTTGTAAGTATCAATGGTGTTAAATGGACATAACATTACTCGGAAGTTGTAAGTATCAATGGTGTTAAATGAACATATCATTACTCGGAAGTTGTAAGTATCAATGGTGTTAAATGGACATATCATTACTCGGAAGTTGTTAGTATCAGTGGTGTTAACTGGACATATCATTACTCGGAAGTTGTGAGTATCGGTATCTAAGTGTAATTTCAGAAATTGGTAGAATGAATGGTGAAGAAATATTGAAAAGCTGATTTCCTTAAAAATATTTCCATCTATCAAATCAAATAGAGCGTAGGTGCTGTAGGATTTAGGATAAGTTTAAACTTTGTATGAAAACATTTCATTTAATATTTACATATGCAGTAGAATTTCGATAAGTCGAATTTGCAATGACTAATCTGAAAATAATTAGGACATCGGGGTTTCGTCTTTTATATGGGGCTATATCAACGGTCGAACCTTCAAATCTTTGAATAGCCCAATTTACCGGAGGATCGGTAATTCCCGGTATAATTCGCTGAATAGTTACTGGGGGAAGTCTGAAATGTATGTTTATTTTCCATCAAACAATGTGTAGAATTATACACCAACATGTAGATATAGCATATTTTCTGGAAAGCTCGTTGATTTGCCTAGGGTTACGTCTCATTTCGGAGTGAAATGGTCAATACCAGGCTTCGTTGCGTCAACTTTTGGCCGTTAACGTTATGCTATACAAATGTACATGCATTACTGTATATGAAACGGATATTTCTTTGTTTTCAGGCGTGTTCGAAACAAAACAAGAAGATATTTTTCAACGATGACAAATTTATTTACATCCATGACATGCACAACAAAACGTAATCCAAATATTATTATATCCTATAACAGCCTGTAAATTAGTCTTGTATCATTTATAGGAAAGAAAAGAAATGAACGAATTGTTAAAGTTGAAATCACCAAATCAATCCATGTAGTCCCAATTTGTGATTGGTTAATATGCTCATTTAGGTCATTTGGAGGCTTTATTACCCATGTAGAGCGAGTCTGATATTACTGAAATACTGTCAGTGGCACCTACTTATTAAGCTCTTTGTGTCAACCCGGATACGGAGAATCGATTAGAGTACAATTTTGATTATGAATTTTCCAGGCGTAACGGGAACCGAACAAAACATAATTTTATTTCCGACTTGTTCATATCGTACCATATTACAGCATACAACGAACTATATAATAGTTTTTTGTTTGTTTGTTGGATTTAACGTCCCACCGGCGGTATTTCAGTTATTTGGAGACGATGTCTACTTGAGACAGATAAAATGCTGCCATATTGCAATATCACGCCGTAAACATGTCGCATGATACCACACCCAGTCACATTATGCTGACTCCGGGCTAACCAGTCCTGTAACTACCCTTATATGTTGAGCGGCAACCAAGTGTACTATACCAGTACCATTTTTACGACTTTGGTATGTCGCGTCGACCCCACGACCTTACGATTCCGGGGCGGACGCTCTAACCACTCGGCCACCGGGACTATATAATTGGACACAATGATGGATATGGTTTATAAGTACATATATTACTGATTAAGATAAGTTTTTTTCAAAGATAACAATATAGGCAATATTAGACCATCTACTGTCATGCTACGAGGGCGAGTCAATAAATAACCAGCCTAACCTATTTCGGGTTGAGATCTACCTCTTTTTCAATATAATTTCCCTCTAAGGCTATGCACTTGGACCAACGGTGTTCAAGTGCCATCAGCCCAGAAGTGAAGATGTCATGGTCCTTTTACATGGAACCACTCCTCAACTGCCGCCACGACTTCTTCGTCAGACCGGAAATGACGTCCACGTATATTCTTTTTCAAATTTGGAAAAAGGAAGAAGTCGCTAGGAGCCAGGTCTGGTGAGTAGGCAGGGTGCGGTATTAATTCATACCCATTTCGCTCCACAGCATCCATTGCAACTTTACAAGTGTGGACTCTTGTATTGTCCGGTTGCAGCAAAACACCTTTGGAGAGTTTACCACGGCGTTTCTCGCGGATGGCGTTCCTCAGCTGGTCTAGCAAGTTTGCATAGTATGCTCCGGTTATTGTACTTCTCTTGGGTAAAATGTCCAACAAAATAACGCCCTTTGTGTCCCAAAATACTGTGGCCATCACTTTGCCAGCAGATGGTTGAGTATTGAACTTCTTTGGCCTTGGGGATCCCGGCCATACGCACTGACGACTCTGGGCTTTATTTTCTGGTTCATAATAATACACCCAAGTCTCACCCACAGTAACTAGACGCAATAGGAATTCATCTTTTGACCTCAAACGCTTCAACAACGCACTGCATACTGATGCTCTCATTGCCATTTGCTCATTGCAAAGGAATTATGGGACCCAACGGGCTGTAAGCTTGAGAATCCCTAAACGATCATGCAAGATTGTTGAAACGGTACCATGCGAAATGCCTAATGCCTGTGCTATTTCTTCAACCTGACTTCCCCTATCTGAGTATACCAGATCTCTGACTTTATTACACATTTCTTCGTCGGTGGCATCAACTGGGCATCCAGACCTGACTTCATCTTCTAAAGACGTTCTACCGCGTTTAAACTCCCCATCCCAGAATTTAACTTGAGAATAATATGGTGCAGAAGACCCATACACATCAACTAACTCAGCATGTATGTCCTTACCAGTTTTACCTTTTAAATGCAAGTACCGAATTACAGCACGGTACTCCACTTTTGATGAAAAGCTTGCTTTTACATCACTAGCCATGTTTGACATTTAATATCTGAGAAACAAATGACCGTATACATGTGTAGTTTTGTACACAGGTATAGTACATGTATTGAAACAATGCGTGAAAATCGTGGATGTCTCGGTTGATCGGAAATGTCATAGGCTGGTTATTTATTGACTCGCCCTCGTATTTCTCAATAATATTGAAGTCTTAAAAAAGAGCAAGATTAACTAGAACCGCAAGCGGTATCTCGGTTTTCGCTTTTAACCTAATCAACTTGAACACTTTATTTCAACTCAGCCACAAGTTTCAAAATGAACAAGAACGAAAAGGTTTTTGAAGACTCTCATTTGCACAGTTTTCTTTCTTTTTTTTTTTTTTTTTTGCAATGTTAGAACATTTAAACTCTTCTAGCGCAAATATTTCCCATACCCTGTCCCTTGAAATCCATCACATTCTGTGGTTTTTCGTAGACCTACCCTCATTTGCACAGTTTTTTTTGTTTTTTTGCGAGGTTCGAACATTCAACCTTCCGTAGCTCAAAAGCTTTCAGCCACACGGACCCTCGAATCCTATCATATGTTATTAGGCTATCAACAGGGAACAGAAAGCAAAAAAAAAAACGCATTCGAATCGGACTTCAACTTTTTGAGTTATAAGCAAAAGAATGATTTCAAGAAAAGCGCCCCCTAGCGGCAAAATGAGAAAGAAAATTGATTAAAATTTTACTGTTAGGTACCTAGCAAAGCAGCAAATAGTTCAATCAAGTATACTAGTCGCACAAGTCAAACTTTTTATTCTTATGTATCAGAATTTGAAGCATAAAACCTGATTTACAATTATTCCAAAAAAGGATCAAACTTTGGACTGCCGTATAATGACCAAATCAAGTCCGATCTTCAAAAACTAAACGTCACTGGAAAGAGCTCTTTAAGAACTAAAATTTTTGTTCATATACTCTCAATGAAATATTTTTAGTTTTGGAGCTATTTGTGGCCGAATAAAAACACAATAATCGTAATATGACCTTGACCTTTCCAATTCTTTTTTATTTTTTGAATTGTTAGGCCCTTTCAAACATAACAATACATATCGTGTGAAAATTTCATGAAGAATAAACAGAAAATAAAGTCAGAAGCGACGAAAACATGTTTTTGAAATTTTAATTTTTCCTAAAATTTAGTGAAGTTTGACCGTTTCTAGAGGACAAACCATGCATTTCCTTAATTCGCCACCCCATATATTTTGTGTGTATACGTCTTTCAAATGGTATGCCAGAGACGGAATTATTCTATCTGATCTCTACCAAAACCGGATAGGTTTTTCGTAGACCTACCCTCATTTGCACATTTTTTAAAAAAAATTTTGCGAGGTTCGAACATTCAACCTTCCGTAGCTCAAAAGCTTTCAACCACACGGACCCTCGAATCCTATCATATGTTATTAGGCTATCAACAGGGAACAGAATGCAAAAAACCGCATTCGAATCGGACTTCAACTTTTTGAGTTATAACCCAAAGAATGATTTCAAGAAAAGCGCCCCCTAGCGGCAAAATGAGAAAGAAAATAGATTAAAATGTTACTGTTAGGTACCTAGCAAAGCAGCAAATAGTTCAATCAAGTATACTAGTCACACAAGTCAAACTTTTTATTCTTATGTATCAAAATTGAAGCATAAAACCTGATTTACAATTATTCCAAAAAAGGATCAAACTTTGGACTGCCGTATAATGACCAAAGCAAGTCCGATCTTCAAAAACTAAACGTCACTGGAAAGAGCTCTTGAAGAACTAAAACTTTTGTGCATATACTCTCAATGAAATATTTTTAGTTTTGGAGCTATTTGTGGCCGAATAAAAACACAATAATCGTAATATGACCTTGACCTTTTCAATTCCTTTTAATTTTTTGAATTGTGAGGCCCTTTCCAACATAACAATACATATCGTGTGAAAATTTCATGAAGAATGAACAGAAATTAAAGTCAGGAGCGACAAAAACATGTTTTTGAAATTTTAATTTTTCCTAAAATTTAGTGAAGTTTGACCGTTTCTAGAGGACAAACCACGCATTTCCTTAATTCGCCACCCCATATATTTTGTGCGTATATGTCTTGCAAATCGTATGCAGCAAACAGAATTATTCTATCTGATCTCTAACAAAAGTGGGTAGGTTTTTCGTAGACCTACCCTCATTTTTCCACTTTTTTCCAAGGTTCGAACATTCAACCTCTCCTAGAACAATTTTTTTCCAGTACTCGATGATAAGATATCCATCATATTTGATTGGGCTGTCAACAAGGAACATTATGTAAAAAACCGCATCTAAATCAGGTTTCAAATTTTTGAGTTATTAGCAAAACAGTGATTACATGCATTGCGCCCCCTAGTGGCTAAATCAGAAAAAAATGTGAAAAGTTTGACCAATTAGGCACATGTTCAGATAAAGATGACTCCATGCCCAAAATTTCATAGCTGTAGCTTTTCTCATCTGGCCGCTAGGCTGGACACAAAAATGGGTGGAATTGGAAAAATAACTAGAACCGCAAGCGGTATCTCGGTTTTCGCTTTTAACCTAATCAACTTGAACACTTCTTTTTCAACTCAGCCACAATTTTCAATATGAAACAGAACGAAAAGTTTTTTGAAGACCTACTCTCATTTGCAAAGTTTTTTGGTTTTTTTTGCAATGTTTGAACATTCAAACTCTTCTAGCGCAAATATTTTCCCATACCCTGTCCCTTGAAATCCATCACATTCTGTGGTGCAGTCAACAAGGAACAAAATGCTGAAAACCGCATTTCAATCAGACTTAAACATTTTGAGTTATAAGCAAAAGAGTGATCTTAAGCAAAACGCCCTCTAGCGGCAAAATTAGAAACAAAATTGCAAAAACAGCAAATAGTTCAAACAAGTATATAAGTCGCACTAGTCAAACTTTTTATTCTTATGTATCAGAATTTAAAGCATAAAACCTGATTTACAATTATTCCAAAAAAGGATCAAACTTTGGACTGCCGTATAATGACCAAATCAAGTCCGATCTTCAAAAACTAAACATTACTGGAAAGAGCTCTTTAAGAACTAAAACTTTTGTTCATATACTCTCAATGAACTTTTTTTAGTTTTGGAGCTATTTGTGGCCGAATAAAAACACAATAATCGTAATATGACCTTGACCTTTTCAATTCTTTTTTATTTTTTGAATTGTGAGGCCCTTTCAAACATAACCATACATATCGTGTGAAAATTTCATGAAGAATGAACAGAAAATACAGTCAGGAGCGACAAAAACATGTTTTTGAAATTTTAATTTTTCCTAAAATTAAGTGAAGTTTGACCGTTTCTAGAGGACAAACCACGCATTTCCTTAATTCGCCATCCCATATATTTTGTGTGTATACGTCTTTTAAATGGTATGCCGGAGACGGAATTCTTCTATCTGATCTCTAACAAAAACGGATAGGTTTTTCGTAGACCTACCCTCATTTGCACAGTTTTTTTTGTTTTTTTTTGCAAGGTTCGAACATTCAACCTTCCGTGGTCAAAAGCTTTCAGCCTCACGGACCCTCGAATCCTATCATATATTATTAGGCTATCAACAGGGAACAGAATGCAAAAAAACCGCATTGAATCGGACTTCAACTTTTTGAGTTATAAGCAAAAGAATGATTTCAAGAAAAGCGCCCCCTAGCGGCAAAATGAGAAAGAAAATTGATTAAAATTTTACTGTTAGGTACCTAGCAAAGCAGCAAATAGTTCAATCAAGTATACTAACGTTAGTCGCACAAGTCAAACTTTTTATTCTTATGTATCAGAATTTGAAGCATAAAACCTGATTTACAATTATTCCAAAAAAGGATCAAACTTTGGACTGCCGTATAATGACCAAATCAAGTCCGATCTTCAAAAACTAAACATTACTGGAAAAAGCTCTTTAAGAACTAAAACTTTTGTTCATATACTCTCAATGAAATATTTTTAGTTTTGGAGCTATTTGTGGCCGAATAAAAACACAATAATCGTAATATGACCTTGACCTTTTCAATTCTTTTTTAGTTTTTGAATTGTCAGGCCCTTTCAAACATAACAATACATATCGTGTGAAAATGTCATGAAGAATGAACAGAAAATACAGTCAGGAGCGACAAAAACATGTTTTTGAAATTTTAATTTTTCCTAAAATTTAGTGAAGTTTGACCTTTTACTAGAGGACAAACCACGCATTTCCTTAATTCGCTATCCAATATATTTTGTGTGTAAACGTCTTTTAAATGGTATGCCGGAGACGGAATTCTTCTATCTGATCTCTAACAAAAACGGATAGGTTTTTCGTAGACCTACCCTCATTTGCACAGTTTTTTTTTTTTTGTTTTTTTTTTGCAAGGCTCGAACAGTCAACCTTCCGTAGCTCAAAAGCTTTCAGCCACACGGACCCTCGAATCCTATCATATGTTATTAAGCTATCAACAGAGAACAGAATGCAAAAAACCGCATTCGAATCGGACTTCAACTTTTTGAGTTATAAGCAAAAGAATGATTTCAAGAAAAGCTCCCCCTTGCGGCAAAATGAGAAAGAAAATTGATTAAAATTTTACTGTTAGGTACCTAGCAAAGCAGCAAATAGTTCAATCAAGTATACTAACGTTAGTCGCACAAGTCAAACTTTTTATTCTTATGTCTCAGAATTTGAAGCATAAAACCTGATTTACAATTATTCCAAAAAAGGATCAAACTTTGGACTGCCGTATAATGACCAAAACAAGTCCGATCTTCAAAAACTAAGTATCACTGGAAAGAGCTCTTTAAGAACTAAAACTTTTGTTCATATACTCTCAATGAAATATTTTTAGTTTTGGAGCTATTTGTGGCCGAATAAAAACACAATAATCGTAATATGACCTTGACCTTTTCAATTCTTTTTTATTTTTTGAATTGTGAGGCCCTTTCAAACATAACAATACATAACTTGTGAAAATTTCATGAAGAATGAACAGAAAATAAAGTCAGGAGCGACAAAAACATGTTTTTGAAATTTTAATTTTTCCTAAAATTTAGTGAAGTTTGACCGTTTCTAGAGGACAAACCACGCATTTCCTTAATTCGCCACCCCATATATTTTGTGCGTATATGTCTTGCAAATCGTATGCAGCAAACAGAATTCTTCTATCTGATCTCTAACAAAAGTGGGTAGGTTTTTCGTAGACCTACCCTCATTTTTCCACTTTTTTCCAAGGTTCGAACATTCAACCTCTCCTAGAACAATTTTTTTCCCGTACTCGATGATAAGATATCCATCATATTAGATTGGGCTGTCAACAAGGAACATTATGTAAAAAACCGCATCTAAATCAGGTTTCAAATTTTTGAGTTATTAGCAAAACAGTGATTACATGCATTGCGCCCCCTAGTGGCTAAATCAGAAATAAATGTGAAAAGTTTGACCAATTAGGCACATGTTCAGATAGAGATGACTCCATGCCCAAAATTTCATAGCTGTAGCTTTTCTCATCTGGCCGCTAGGCTGGACACAAAAATGGGTGGAATTGGAAAAATAATAAAAATAAAAAAAAAAACAACAAATCAACAGAAGAAGAACAATAGGTTTTCGCCCAGCAGAGGCGAAAACCTAATAAAAAAAAACAACAAAAAAACAAATCAACAGAAGAAGAACAATAGGTTTTCGCCCAGCAGAGGCGAAAACCTAATAAGGGTTCGATTACTTTTGGGATCTAGCAGAATCAATATTTTATACACTAATGGTTTAACATTAAATCTGATTTATTTTCTGTATTTTCTTATTTCATCATATTTCGGTAGGAAATAGGAAGTAGTAATTGAGGTGTGTAAGGCAATAAAGGGAAACTAAATTGAATGTTAACGTAAATATTAATTAGCAGTCGAGGTGTGTCCGTAAGACCTGTCCGTAAGATAGCACTCTCGACTATTTAAGTGTTTATCAATAAAAGAAAATATTGCGGTAAAAGTGAAAATAAGAATCTCTATTATCAAAAGGTAAATAAGAGCATGTATGTCAAGTTTCATAGCAATATATTCAAGGATTCATGGATATAGAGTGAGTACGAACATTAGAATCATTTTTTTTTTAAAATTGGAAAAAGGGAATCATAT
Organism: Solen grandis; assembly: GCA_021229015.1. Classification (NCBI taxonomy): domain Eukaryota; kingdom Metazoa; phylum Mollusca; class Bivalvia; order Adapedonta; family Solenidae; genus Solen; species Solen grandis. The sequence continues at coordinate 3,232,138 of CM037791.1, read as the reverse complement.
GCTTAAACTCCATGACAGTTATCTACTCTTGCCTACATAAACTTATGAAGGTGATGGTCATAAACAAGTATTCATAGTTTTAAAGCAATACCTTAAAAGAGTTCAGTAAAAAGTGAGGTAGTACGCAAAACATAACCATTCAGGCGACGTCCACACCGATGCCGACTCTCGGGTAAGTAAAAAACCCTCCATTTTTTTAAAGAATAGCTAAATATTATTATGTTTTTTGGTTAGGTCTCTTTGTCAAAAACTGTCAGACATATTCAGATCAAACTTGGATTAGTTGTTCACTATTAAAATAGGAATCCTTTTCAAAATCATGTTTGAAAAGTTATGGCCCTTCTTCGACTTAGAATTTTCTGAATTTATTAAGATTTTCCCCTAAAACATATAAAACATATTTACATCGAACTTTGAATACATTGTACTTGTTTATTATCAATGAGGGAACCATTTTCAAAAGGGCATGTAACTCAAAAATTCATTTTCGCATAGTTATGCCCCTTTTCGACTTAAAGTTCTCTTGGTTGACCATGTTTTTGTTTAATATGGTGAATTTCTCTGTCTAACATATTCACTTCAATATTGGAATACTTGATCGCCATCAGAAGTGGAAACCATTTTAAAAGAGCAGGTAACCCTAACATTTGTTTTGCACAGTTATACCTCTTTTCAAATTTTTAATTTTCTGTATTTGGTTTAGGTCAATTTCTCAAAAATGCCAAATATATTCACTTTCAAAGTTGGAAAAGATTTCAAAGGGGAATGTAACTATTAAGTTTCATTTTTGCATACGTATGCCTCTTTTCAACTTGTTTTCCTTGCTGTCCAGGTTACCGTGTGGTTAGAGCGTCCGCCCGGCATCGGGTCGTCGTAGGTTCTATCTTCCTGGTATAGCTCTGAGCATATAATGGTAGCTCCAGAAATGGTAAGGCCGGTGTCAGGATAATGTGAATGGGTGCCACATGATATTGCAGTGTTGCAGCACTATATTAATCTTAAGTATATATAGTCTCCAAATGATTTGCATATTGTCGGCGGGACGTTAAACGCAATAAACATTGTCTGATTATCTTGAAATATGGAATATTTATGTTAACACTCAAGATTGTAAAAGCGTAAATTATACTATCCAGCACTCGGAAAAGTGGAGCGCGATTTCTTGAGACAGCTTTGACATGTTTAATATTTCTTAAACATCAATTACACTGTCTCTGCCTCCTGCTCATTTAATATCAGTGTATAAAGGAAATATAATTGCTCATAACTCATTTATCCAAGATTAGTTATGATTGTGAATCAATGAGGCTGCTAGCAATATGGTGCTAACCTGGGTTTTTTCCCCAATAATTCAATGGTCATTACTCCTAACGTAATGTTCCGAAATGAAACTTAATTGACATGTCAGACAGATTATTGTCATAAAAGTAATCTCCAAGATTGATCAAGATTACTTATAAAAATATTTATGAAGATAATATAGGGTATACGTATAAGTTCTGGTAACAGAACTTATATAGATCAAATAAATAATTTCCTTCGGTCCAAAAACCAAAATGCTCTTAAAACACACGCCAGTAACAATATGTTAACTTCTTTTCGGAAAATTGGTTTGCAAATAAACGTGAAGGCTTATGCTTAGCATACCTTCATTAAATATGAATGCGTCCGAAATTGTCGTCGTTTACCGTACTGAAAATTTGTCATCCGATGTAACTCGATAGACCACTGCAGCAGGTAAATAAAGGCAATTACATGCAAGCTCATTCCATAATCTTATGTATAGTAACAGCAGTTCGGGGCCAAACGAAATATGTTCCATAACCAGCTATAACGTCCCAGACACCCTAGAGTCACGGCCTTCACATTGACAAATGTTGCATATAGTTGCTCTCTAAAGCTTTTATGGTGAATCGATTTTACAAAACTTTGGTTACAATGTATACGGACACCAGAATATCCCAGACGTCTTAGAGCTTTAGTCCTTGAATTAAAGACAATTGCAAAATTATTAGTGTAGATGGGCTTGATCTCACAAATGTGACCAGATCTTTCCAAAGTTGGTCATAATGTGTACTGGCCGTTAATATCAGCCAAATTTGAAATTGCAGATACCCCAAAGTATTGCCCTTGAATTATTAAAATCAAGGATGGGATATCCGGCGCTCTTGTCATTAATATGGACAATTAATCCTAAGTTTAAGGTGTACTTATCTGGTTCAATCTGTGATTCCATGCGATGCTTGTAATTTCTCATATGACTTGGAACGTCCCACAGACAGCATTTCAGTCATTTGTAGACTATATCTACTTTAAACAGATATAGTGCTGCCACACTGCAGTATCACGCCGTAGACATGTGGCATGATACCGCACCCAGTCACATTATCCTGACAGCGGGCCAACCAGTCTTGCAACTACCCTTATATGCTGAGCGCCAAGCATGGGAGCTATACCAGTGCTATTTGTACGACTTTGGTATGGAATGTTGGAAAGAACCCATGACTTCCCGATTCCGGGGAGTAGGTTCCACCTGGCAATCTAAACTGGTTTGTATGCTAAAAGCTCTTTGATGCCGTTCTTCAGCAGATTTTCAAGTATGTGATATCTTTAAAATAACTAGCCCACTATCACGTTTATCATATCTTGCTACCGTTTTATATTGTCGAGCAGGAAAAAATATACTGATTAAACATATTTATTTGTCCGTATAACTTATACTAATCCCGCTCATTGTCCTTCGGTTGGAACAAACGTTTTAGTATCTATCAAGTGAAAGTCATTGTCTCGTGAAGAAATTAGTGTTTGTAATTAGAATGACCCAATGCCTATTTGACTTCCCTCGTACGTACATATGTAAATGGTATATATATATGGGCTTGCCTAACGTTTGACTTTTAGAAAGTTATATTCGCCCTTTCGGAAATGATGTTATAAAACGATTTTTATTAGTACCTTTATGTCAACAGTCTGGAATGTTTCCTCGCTCTTGCCTAGTGAATAATTACTTAACTCAAGCACAGATGGAAGAAAACCAAACTGTCAAGGAAACTGTCGTCGTGGTATATACTTGACCATAAAAAGGACAAGTATTTTCTATGTTAGTGAAATTGCCACATCTCATGTAAAATTCATCCAACCGTCTTGACATTTCAAAACATTTTTCTACTCACGAAAGTTGCTTTAAAACAAAAATATCAAAACCCAAACTCTACTTTTTTATTCTATAAAATAACGAATATATTCATATGATTTTAATTTTTTTTACATTCCCTGAAATAAATTTAATATTAACTTTACAAATCCAATTATCTTGGTGTGAAATGTTGATTTTTCATTTGTGAGTTTTACCCTCTTAGTCTAGTGATCTATGGAATCAAAAGTTCATGTAAATAATAATAATAATAATAATAATAATAATAACAATAATAATAACAATAATATAAATAATATAAATAATGATATAATAATGATAATAATTACAATAATAATAATATTAATGATAATAATAACAACAATAATAATAACAATAATATAAAATAATAATGATAATAATAATTACTATAAAAATAATAATAATAATAATAATAACAAAATTATAAATAATAATAATAATAATAATTTCGATAATAATAATAATAATAATAATAATAATAATAATAACAATAACAATAATATAAATAATAATAGTAGTAATAATAATGATAATAATAATTACAATAATAATAATAATAATAACAATAATAACAAAAATATAAATACTTATAATAATAACAATAATAATAACAATAATTTTTTAAAATAATAATAAATAATAAAAAAAAAAAATTATCTTTCTTCTGTAATTTTTTATATCAAAAGTTCAGCTTGGAAAAGCAACTGTATTATTAATCTTCAGCATTAACTCTCTCTTAAAGAGGTATCAAGATTGTACCAAAATATCGAAGAATCGCTACATATATTTATTGTGTGACGTGCCTCTGAAAAAAAGTATCAGTATTTTTATCCCTATTTTAGCGAAATTTCATTTTTAATCGTTCAAACCTAATACATTGATAAACAAAAACAAAATCCTTAAGATAAGCATTTCTCTTTTATTTGTTTCCCGTAGATGGCCCAGAATGAGACCACGCATTCTGTTTTATATAAAGACACGTGTAGTACAGATTTCCAAAAGATCACATTGACCCGTATCGTACAGATTTACAGAGGATCACATTCCTATTTCTAGAATAACACGTGTAGTACTGATAACCAGGGGAACTTTCTTTGCTCTTCCTTGGTGAGTAATTTCTCTGCTGAACAAGGTAATTTGTCAGGAGGTGATATTGTATATACATAAATCCACACGATGTTTTCGATTCTTAGGTGCTATTGTTTTGTTGCCATACGTTACTTCTGTAAAAGTTTTCAACGCTTATCTCACAATTACTTTGTGTTTCTTGTTGTTTATGATAAATGCATTGGCATAATCAAACCTTAATAGAGACGTAGATATTACAAAATACGTTCATTACGAGATATCGCATTATTATTACAAAAACAATGTCTCGTTAACATAAAACAGAAGTGCGAGAAAAGTGACGACAAGACTTTTGAGAAAGACAAAATGCCATGCAGTATGCATATATTAACTTACCATATCCACGAGTATTAATATATCAACTTTCCATATACATGAGTATGTATACATCAACTTACCATATATACGAGTATGTATACATTAACTTACCATATACACGAGTATGTATACATTAACTTACCATATACACGAGTATGCATACATTAACTTACCATATACACGAGTATGTATACATTAACTTACCATATATACGAGTATGTATACATTAACTTACCATATATACGAGTATGTATACAAAACTTACCATATACACGAGTATGTATACATTAACTTACCATATATACGAGTATGTATATATTAACATATACACGAGTATGTATATATCAACTTACCATAAACACGAGTATATATACAAAAACTTAACCATTAACTTTTTAAAGTCTCATTTGAAGCATTCTCAAACAGAACGGACCAAGATCAGGCAAGAATTCGACCATTAATACAAAGCGCTAGAAATACTTACATGTAAAAACTTATGATTGTCTGTTAAAAAAAGATATTTATTTCTAAGTAAATATGGTTAATCATTAAGGCAATAGTGTGTGTCAGTCTGGTCATATACTTGGATATTTCGTATCAAATATTTGGGTACTTTTATTAGAGAAACTATATTATGAATTATAATTATCTTAAATACTTAAGTATTACTTAGCGCTAGGTAATGTTAGTTGAATTCAAACCAGATATCTATCATCGAATTTGTCTGATCAGGGTCTCCTCTGTTTGCTGATTCAGTATTTGCTCAGATTATACAGAGCCTGCATGGCAAAGAAAATGACTTAGTTTCACATACCATTTGAGTTCAGTCAAATAACATTAATCTAGTCATAAAATTGCTCATGAATATTTATGAGGTAAGGGTTAATATATTTTACTTGTTTAGATCCTTGTTAGGCATATATCATAATTTAGTAAAATGGTATTATTTGATAGATTTTCGATCATACATATTTACCTGGGAACACTTTGTCTGGAAGCACGACGAAGGTCGCGAACACTTCAGGTGGCTTGAAACTTATCATTGTTGTTTAAACTCTATTCGAGACTCACGCGACATAACTATAACAAGAGTGTTCTTTGGAACACATGTGCCGAAGCATGAAAGCAAAAAAGTGTGACATACGACGGAAAAGTGGTCACTATGTGTCACCTCTGCTTGCAGCAGGTAACACAAAAATGAAAAATCAGTGACTTCTGATAAGTTTTTCCTTTTTATGCTCGAAATACACCAAGGCATTAAGACAAGCAGAATCATACTGACTAGACATTCTAACGACATTCGCGGCATCTAAATTTACAAATTTATTATCTTTTTTTTTTTTTTTGCACTAACAATTCTTAATTAATGATTGATGAGAGGAAAAGCACGTGGTACACAGCAAGCAGGACAATAAGAAAAAAAATCGTTCTGCCGGGAAATACAACTATCCAAAACTAATGTATTTGAACTTTAAATGAGTGTATATCTTTAAAAATGAGCACACCTAAGACACATTAATCATGGTTATCCAGATGGCGTAATCTCCTAATCGTAATCGAAACTGCATATATCTGGGAAGATTTGACAGCATATAAACTAACTTAAAAATTCAACGGATAATCACTATCATATAACGTTCCATATTTAAACAAAACAAAAAAATAAATAAAAAAAAACAACAACAAAAAAACAATATATATATACAATATATATATATATATTACCAGTAATATCTTGTGATGTATACCATTGAACATAAGGTCAGACTCCGGAAAACAGTCAATCATTTTGTAGAGCTGGTGCATATTACATTGACACTTTTGGGTATGATTTACTAGAATGCTTGATCAAAAGGTACGAAAAACCTGGGAAAATGTAACGATACAAAATCCAGCCTATGTCTCATACCAGCTGTGCC